>CM026403.1:36281637-36480123 GCA_014843695.1 Archivesica marissinica
CCCACAGTGGTGCTGGTGGTATTCGAACCCACAGTGGTGCTGGTGGTATTCGAACCCACAGTGGTGCTGGTGGTATTCGAACCCACAGTGGTGCTGGTGGTATTCGAACCCACAGTGGTGCTGGTGGTATTCGAACCCACAGTGGTGCTTGTGGTATTCGAACCCACAGTGGTGCTGGTGGTATTCGAACCCACAGTGGTGCTGGTGGTATTCGAACCCACAGTGGTGCTGGTGGTATTCGAACCCACAGTGACGAGGGGCAGGTGATTTGAAAGTGCTAATTATTATTAATATTGGACTGCTGCCAGAGTATTATATTATTAATATTGGACTGCTGCCAGAGTATTATATTATTAATATTGGACTGCTGCCAGAGTATTATATTATTAATATTGGACTGCTGCCAGAGTATTATATTATTAATATTGGACTGCTGCCAGAGTATTATATTATTAATATTGGACTGCTGCCAGAGTATTATATTATTAATATTGGACTGCTGCCAGAGTATTATATTATTAATATTGGACTGCTGCCAGAGTATTATATTATTAATATTGGACTGCTGCCAGAGTATTATATTATTAATATTGGACTGCTGCCAGAGTATTATATTATTAATATTGGACTGCTGCCAGAGTATTATATTATTAATATTGGACTGCTGCCAGAGTATTATATTAAATCCTACGCGTAAATATACGAAATTAACAATTGTATTTAGTAGGATCGTGTTATATAAGTGTGTGTGTTTAAGTAAGATATAAGCCTCAAACATATCCAATATGTAAAATATTGGTACTGTCCTCGGCGCTACGCGCCTCACACAGTCCAATATTTTACATATTGGATCGTTTTCGGCTTATATCCTATACTTAAAAACAGAGCTGCTATATGCACAATCGAATTTTCAGATGATACTATTAGATAACTTTATTGCTGCGGGCATTCTACCTGATCCCTGATTACGTTCATATTCTTTCATGTGCATGCTTATGAGTACTGTGTTTAGGAGTTTTAATAATATTTACATAAAATGTAATTGCACATTTATTAAAAACGTCAGTTTTGATTTACAACGTCGCCTGCATGGGGCCTACAATTGGCTGTGTGCATAACTTGAGAACAGGGAATATTGCTAGGTATTTACAAGTATGATGATAAATAGACTAGAATAACAACACTGCTAAATAGCTCGTTTCAACATTTCTCCTGGTAATAATCTTTACCAAGAAAGCAGCTTAACACTGAAATATGCAGACTATGTTTGCATAATATATATTTTAAAATCATTTTTGAACTTTATTTATTTTACAACGATTGCGAAGCAAGTTCTAACAGCATATATTAATCACTCTCGTTGGCGCGGATGAAAGCGTATATTCAGATCTATGTGGGAGGAAACCGAAGTGCCCGGAGAAAACCCACCTGTCCGATCTCGCTACATCTGCGCTATCTTCAATAAATAGAAAACGAGACCGATGACGTCATCGAAACAAGATGGAAAGCTGTAATTGTAGTTTATATTTTAACAGAACAGATCAGAACAACATTATATTATCAGATTTGTATATAATCATATAATAATACAGACTCATATAATATATTTACATCACGTGACTTGTCAGGAGGCGTCGCTCATATGGGAAACATGTAGCGACGATAAATAAACGTAAAACACACGCAGAAGCCTAATCTTGCATGTCATGAGCCCAGCTTACCGTTATTTAACTAACTTGCTGGTCATTGTTTACATGTTTCATTATGCTATTGCATGTCTTAATTCGTTGAGGGCCTCATGGTAGATTGACTTAATTGTTCAAATGAGTTCTCTCGTTAAATAAACTATTTATCATTATTATTATTATTATTATTGTGTACAGCTGACCAGCAATTAAAATGCAACCATCAATTGAACTTAGTTTATGCAAATTTATTTTAGCTCGATTGCGAAACAAGTTCTTACAACATATATTAATCACTATCGAGACCTCATTCCTGGTGGAATTCATCGGCACGAGGGAGAGAGAGGAGGCACTGTGGAATTTAAATGCTTTGCCTAAGCGCACACTCGTAACGGCTCCAGTGGGGCTCGAACTCGGGGCATTTCGCACCTGAAACGAACGCGCTATCACGACCTCAATATCACTGGCAATAAAGATTCTACATTAGGCCATAATAAAATATTTCCTAGATTTTCATCCCCGCCCGCCCCCATTTTTAGGGCCCGCCCCGATTTTTTTTATTACTATTTGAAAAAAAAAAAAAAAATCTTGTCAAAACACCATTTTATCAGCATAAATATCGATATCCTGAAAATATAAAATAAAAAAAAAAATTTCACCCCGCCCCCATTTTCAAAAAAATGTGGATGAAAATCTAGGATTTATTTTATTTTTTTTTTTTTTTTTTTTTTTTTTTTTTTTTTTATACAAATTTATTTTAGCTCGATTGCGAAACAAGTTCTTTCAACTTATATAAATCGCTCTCGAGACCTCATTCCTGATGGAATCCATCGCCACGAGGGAGAGAAGAGGCAACGTGGAATTTAAATGCCTTGCCTAAGGACACAATCGTAACGGCTCCAGCGGGGCTCGAACTCCGGACCTTTCGCACCTGAAGCGAACGCGCATCCACTGCACTATCACGACTTCCACTTATTTTATTATGGCCTTAATCTGCGTTTCATATTGGATCACAAGTTGTTTGCAGCAATGCATCATATATATATATAGCTGGTAGTTTACGTTCTTTGCGGGATCATACTGACAGTAAATATTCATCATAGTCATGTTTAATAATATTTTATTGCATTCAGCATGATCATTATATATAACATACTAAACACAAGTACAAGAACATTACAAGAACATAGCATGAACATAGCATGAACATAGCATGAACATAGCATGAACATAGCATGAACATAGCATGAACATTACAAGAACATAGCAAGAACATATCATGAACATAGCAAGAACATAGCATGAACATAGCATGAACATAGCATGAACATAGCATGATAATACAAATGGTTTGGGCCACAAGTTTTAACAACATTGGAAAACTTGAGAAAACGTTCGGCACTTGAGAAAACGTTCGGCACTTTGGGAAAACGTTCGGCACTTTGGGAAAATGTTCGGCACTTTGGGAAAACGTTCGGCACTTTGGGAAAACGGCCCGCTCTTGAAAAAAAAACGGCTCGCACCATTCACTGTCCACAATGCATCGGCGTTTGTCATCTCGCTACCGTTGCCCATAATTATGAGCGATGCCTCCTGAACAGATTTTAGATTTTTGAGAATAGTGCAATGACAAAGAGACTCATTCCAGAGTATCCTCTGGTTATTTTAAGTGCACGGTGTAAAGCATCGACACGAGACCTCAGTTTAAGGTCTCACCTGAAAATCTGTTAATATTATTAGTGTCAGACCGGGGATCTAACCTGCGATCCCTTGTTTCGCAGTCCAATGTCTTAACCACTGGACTACTGACCCGTCTGTCATTTCCACCTTCATTTATGTAAATAACATTAAGCGTACTACCTCCTCTCGTCGATAAAAATACAGGTTTAAATTTTTTAAACATAAGTGGTTGTGTGGTTGAATATTGTAGTGAAATGAGGCTTCCGACAGGGGCAGTTAAAATTTCTAAAATTTGATAACATATATTATATTAGCCCAAGTAATCGGAACTCATAAAACAAACGGAATAGACTTGTGAGTATTAGTGTAAGATACGATTTTTGTTTGTGTTCATCATATTTTCTTTCATGTATGTATTATACTATAATAATAATAATAATAATAATAATAATAAAGACTTTATTTAACGAGAGTACACATTTAACAAAAGTTAATCTACCATGAGGCCCTCAGTACTCAGGCCCCGAGGTACTCGGTGAAATAATGTCCTATCTCACTCTAATAAACACAAATATCCTCTATTTCCTTTCTAATGGAAATATTACGTCAAACTTAAACTAAATACTATTGAAGGCCATGTTTCAATTTAACCCATTCAACACCTAGTAACTGACATGGACTGGTCCATGATATTTTTAGACCAATAAATTAATAACAAAATTACATTTGGATCAGTTCATTTATCAAAATGGGTAATTTTTGTCCTAAAAATAGTTATATTACTTGAAAAAAGTGCAGATCCTGATGAGACGGCTCATCACGAGCCGGCTCATCTGGATCTACACTTTTTGTAAGCCTATTTAGAGGCCTACGGTGTTGAAAGGGTTAATCTATATACACACGAAAAAGAAAGTGTGCACTTGGTTAGAGGGAACATTATATACTTATATTGACATGTAAAACAATGTTCTGATAATGATCAAATTTCAATTAAAAGTAAACCATCGTGTAGCCAATACATTTTGGCACATTTTGATACCAAATGTGTCTATAATTTGCTTCCATAGATCTATATATGTATAACATTCTCCCTCTAACCAAGCCAAGTGCAAACTTTCTTTTTCGTGTGAGCATATATGAATATAACGTTTATACATAGTGCACCAACAACCTCTACCGATGATGATGATGATTGAGCTTATTTACCCTCGCCTCCGGCGAACCATATGGGCGAGAGGGAAAACCTCTACCGATGATGATGATGATTGAGCTTATTTACCCTCGCCTCCGGTGAACCATATGGGCGAGAGGGAAAACCTCTACCGATGATGATGATGATGATGATGATTGAGCTTATTTACCCTCGCCTCCGGCGAACCATATGGGCGAGAGGGAAAACCTCTACCGATGATGATGATGATTGAGCTTATTTACCCTCGCCTCCGGTGAACCATATGGCGAGAGGGAAAACCTCTACCGATGATGATGATGATGATTGAGCTTATTTACCCTCGCCTCCGGCGAACCATATGGGCGAGAGGGAAAACCTCTACCGACGATGATGATGATGATTGAGCTTATTTACCCTCGCCTCCGGTGAACCATATGGGCGAGGGGAAAAACCTCTACCGATGATGATGATGATGATGATTGAGCTTATTTACCCTCGCCTCCGGCGAACCATATGGGCGAGGGGAAAAACCTCTACCGATGATGATGATGATGATTGAGCTTATTTACCCTCGCCTCCGGTGAACCATATGGGCGAGGGGAAAAACCTCTACCGATGATGATGATGATGATTGAGCTTATTTACCCTCGCCTCCGGCGAACCATATGGTCGAGGGGAAAAACATCTACCATAAGAGGCTCTTATATTTACATTATATATACAAGTGGAGGTCATAGGATAGCGGTACATGCACATAATGATGTTGGTGCATTATGGGTAAAACGCGAAACTTCCGCGAAACAGCATGTCCCGGAAACAGCATGTACGTAGACGGAGAATCACTTGATTAAAACATGTTTTTATCTTACAATAACCAGTCCGTGTACTTTTAAAACAACCACTTGCATTATGTTCCAACCAGAGGAGCTGCCCCTTATCTACTACCAGACTCCTTTCCAATTAAAGTGAAATAAAAACAGTATTTTCACAGTGATTCCACCGATGAACGTCACTTCAGCGCAAAGATTCCCACTTGATATATACTCTACAAGATAATGACCTGTCCGGAATGAACCCCGCTCATGGCCTATTTAGAATCATTAAGAACTCATAAAGTCTAGGAACTTGTCGTGTTCAACTCACACAAATTATAATTTCGCATTTTCATTATCGGGTGTTTAGTTTATACAAATTTATTTGAGCTCGATTGCGAAACAAGTTATTTCAACTTATATAAATCACTCTCGAGACCTCATTCCTGGTGGAATCCATCGCCACGAGGGAGAGAGAAGAGGCAACGTGGAATTTAATAGCCTTGCCTAAGGGCACAATCGTAACGGCTCCAGTGGGGCTCGAACTCCGGACCTTTCGCACCTGAAGCGAACGCGCATCCACTGCGCTATCACAACTTACAATCGGGTGTTTGTCTTTATTGTTATAACTCCGCTTACGTGACTCAAATCTGAAACCACACACATTTATTTAATCATACAAGTTTGTAATGTGTGTTTAATATACAACATGTACGCTATATAAATATATCGCCGACCGTTTCTTCTCAAATCAAGAACCGCATTGACCTTAATGATATCGCAGTATAAACAGGATAGATTCAGAGCATTGCCATTTTACTCATATTCCTGATTCATAACTATTCCATTAAGCTAAGCATGCGCTGTACTTATTGTAGGACAGTTTCAGTATCCCGTTTTGAATGCCACCATTCCAATATGGCGGAATATCTTTGAAATGGAGGAGTGTGCAAATAGCACGTTGTAATAAAAGCACGTGTACGTGCACCTGCACGAAGTTGATTAACAGACACGCCTTTTGATCTTCAGGTACACATTTAGTGTAATAACATTTTACGTTGCGTGGCACGTGCATGATAACGCATGCTTGTGGTTTCTGGGTTCAGTAGTAATTTACGATTCATCGGGCAAGAACCCATTTTCCAGCGGACAAAGGTAAAACATAATAAATGTTTTATATTCGTGGCACACAAATCGACATTCATGTACATTATGCAGGCTGGCCGTCATATCAACTCCAAACTTAGTCAGCTCTCTACCAAGCTAACAAGAAATGCTAAATGGAATTTGTTTAAACATATTTATTTTCTATCATGTACATGATTATTTACAACAATTGAAATAAGGAATTGGACAGAAAGCTATACAGCTTATGGTTGTCCGCTCCTTCCTAAATAATTTACACACACAGTTCATGGCATGACTATTACAAGTTCAATAATACTTTTTGTTATGTATAGGGAAGACGTAATGCTTACAAAGCTTAATTCATGATATCTAAATTAATGTTGTGATACATAAGAGTACAGAGCTTGAAACGTTGAGAGAGAAAAAACAATAAACAGAAAGAAAACCAACAAATGGAAGATGATAAAAAAGACAAAAAAGGATATAGAGAAAGAGAAAAGAATTGTAAAGGATGAATGAAAAGCACGCCGCGATGGTTCTTAGGAAACAAATAGAATTATGGAATTTAGAAGGGCTGACCGTTATATAAACTCCAATCACAGAATACTCTCGACCAAACTAAATACAGCTGACCGTTATTACCAACTCCAACTTAATAACATCTCAACCAAACTACCGAGACATATCGAACGATTAATACACTGATTTAAATACCATGAACATTAGTTAGGTTTGTATGTCTTACGTTTATTTATCGTCGCTACCCGTTGCCCATATGAGCGACGCCTCCTGAAGAGATTAGTCATTTTAGATGTTTGGAGAATAGTATAGTGACACAGACAGGGACCCATTCCAGAGTCTCCTCTGGTTCTTTTACGTGCACGGTGTACAGCACCGACACGAAACCTCGGTTTAATGTCAAATCTGAAAGACTGTTAATTTTATTAGGGTTTGACGGGGGGATCGAACCTGCGATCCCTGGATTACCAGTCCAGCGTGTTACCACTGGACTACAGATCCGTCTGCGGATTAGTTGGGTTCTTCAACCTATCGTTTTATATACTGGAGCACTAAAACCTTTTCCCCCGTTCTGCTATCTCCGTGGCTCAGTTTTTTCGTAACAAATCATAACAGCATGGAAATTAATGTGTGTTCATCACCTTTAGCATGTTTTGATAAAATTGTTGGCATAGAAAACGGCACACTCACATACAACGTCATATTTGAGAACAGCTTAGATAAAATCTGAAGGAATCTCATTTTGAATAATTATGAAAAAGAGAGAGGACATCTTGTATCGAGAGGACGATTCGCTTCTGTGCGACAGGTTTGTTATGAGTTCGACACTGTCATGTTTCTAACCGGGTATGTCCATCCTGTAGCCTGAGAACAGGCGTCGATATATTTTGCCTGGTCAGTCAAATAAATATATTTTAACACCGATACCATTAATTGGGCCGTATTGAGTTTCTGATAATATCATTTTGCCAGAAGATAAATAGTGAAAAATCGACTGGAACCCAGGCTATCCATCCGGTACATGATTGTCTATTATGTATTATCTATATTCGTCAAAATCTACTTGGTACATGCAACCGTTTTTCTGAATTTGTATATGACCTTCAGAAAATGGTATCTATATAATAATATGTCTTATCTGAAAATGTGTATGTAACACTTTAAACATTGTAATAATGTTTTATGCGAAATAAATTGATTGATTGATTGATTGATTGATTGATTGATTGATTGATTGATTGACAATTGATTCGTAAATAGTCAGCCCAAAACTCACGCATGTACCTATACGTCTGAAGTACGACATGTCGTAATTAAGATAAGTTCGTGGAAGCGGCACCCTAATTTATCATAATTATTTTAGCTACTTTATAGCGTACGCGCATATATTTCTCGTCATTTCAATATATAATGGCGTGGGCTGAAAACGTTGCAGTTGGCGTTTCTATGTAGATATATACTTACGTATGATTCCATTAATTCTTCGCATTCCGCTAAAATGGCTTCATCTGTAAGAAATTAATACATTGTGTCAAAAGATATGGGACGGCTGTTTCAGATTGCATTCGTTGAATAACATTCCATTCACAGGCTTCTGGTGCATTGCTCATGTTCTTTAAAGTTGCAATCCTGTTCAAAATGACACGATTTCAAAGCAGTTTGTTGGAAGTCATGATAGCGCAGTGGTAGCGTCGCTTCAGATGCGAAAGGGGTGTAAGGTGTAAGGTCTCTATGGTCCAGATATGACAGTAAATAACCAGTATATCATATATAAACGACATACCTCTTACAGCGACTCACTCTACATATTAACCAACATATGTACATTATAATACACACATGGGTAATTAATTAATATACAACATCATTCATATGACATGATTGCGCAGTGGTAGAGCGTTCTGTTCAGGTGCGAGAGGTCCGGAGTCCGTATCTCCGTATTTCCGTGTATCTATATCTCCGTACCTCCATACCTCCATATATCCGTGTATCCGTATCTCCAGATCTCCGTGTCTTCGTATAACCGTGTATCTGTATCTCCGTATCTCCATATCTCCATATATCCGTATCTCCATACCTCCGTGTCTCTATATCTCCATATATCCGTGTATCCGTATCTCCATGTCTCCGTGTCTCCATATCTCCATATATCCGTATCTCCATACCTCCGTGTCTCTATATCTCCATATATCCGTGTATCCGTATCTCCATGTCTCCGTATCTCCGTATCTCCGTACCTCCATATCAAAATGCTGCATTGTATAAACTGCAAACGTGAAAACTTTTGTTTTGTGTGACTAGCGATGCTGATGATTGAGCTTATTTACCCTCGCCTCCGGCGAACCATGTGGGCGAGCGGTGTGGCTAGCAGTATTATCTTGGCATTATATAGACAAAGTGTACATATGTATTTACCCCACATTAAGTACAGTCAACCCTGTGCTAAGCATCCAGCCAAGGGACTCACAGAAAATGGCTGCTTAGCACATGTGGCTGCTTAGCACAGGTGACTGCTTAGCACAGGTGACTGCTTAGCACATGTGACTGCTTAGCACAGGTGACTGCTTAGCACATGCGACTGCTTAGCACAGGTGGCTGCTTAGCAGAGGTGGCTGCTTAGCACAGGTGGCTGCTTAGCAGAGGTGGCTGCTTAGCACAGGTGACTGCTTAGCACATGTGGCTGCTTAGCACAGGTGACTGCTTAGTACAGGTGGCTGCTTAGCAGAGGTGGCTGCTTAGTAGTGGACAAATGTATAATAAAACAACATATTGGCAATCCGGATACAGGTTGGCTGCTTAATGGATGTGACCACTAACACAGGTTTAACAGTACTGCATTCCGATATAAAGTTCCATATACTATGTATTCAAACGTCTGTCCAACCTGAGTGCCTGTAATCAGTAATTCCGTTTGTATTCCGTCATGTCAGTTTAACATGCAATATGGTATAAGATATATTATATAATAACCGTGGTCGGTGCTTAGTGCCGGTGCATACAGCTTAAGTTTGTTTAGGTAACGATTAAACAAATTGACAAAGCCGTCTCTCGGGCGTTTATAAATTGTTTATGAAATGAGATGGGAAAACTATTTCTAGGAAATTTTCTAGAAAGTTCATCTTGATAAAAAATAAAGTGTTGTTCTTGCAATATACTGATTGCGTCTGCTATGCAGATTGTCTAGTACATTCCTCCAGCTATATATGGACCAGTCAACATGGAGCTGTTGGGTCAAACAAGACGTCAACTGAAATCACAAAGTACCTCATTGAGCATGAAAACTTGAAGGTATAAATATGAAACTTTTTTTACACTATTTGAACTACAGACGGATCTGTTGCCCAGTGGCCACACACTGGACTGGTAATCCAGGGATCGCAGGTTCGATCCCCCCGTCTGACCCTAATAAAATTAACAGTATTTCAGATGGGACATTAAACCGAGGTCTCGTGTCGATGTTTTACGCCGTGCACGTAAAAGAACCAGAGGAGACTCTGGAATGGGTCTCTGTCTGTACCATTGCACTATTCTCTAAAGTCTAAAATGAATAATCTCTTCAGGAGGCGTCGCTCATATGGGCAACCGGTAGCGACGATAAATAAACGTAAAACACACACACTATTTGAATGAACACGTTTGGAATTGTCACCCACAGCATGTCCCAATTACATTAAATTACTTATTAAACATGACTCGGCATTTTGTTTATATGGGCAAGGAAGGAATTTACCGTGTTTAATTCTGCATTTAACCATGGTTTAGCGCGTTATGTCAAACGTGACGTCATTTTACTAGCATATTAATTTTGTAGTTTTATGACGTCGTTTACGCTTTCTAAGAAATAACACCAACTAATGTTGAGCTATATAGATATGTTGGTCACGATAGAATCGAAATAATATTTGTATCTGAGTTTTTATAGTCAAATAAAACGTGGTTTGTTGTTCTGAGCACCGGAAGTAACCGCGTACGTCATGTGTGGGGTTAATTCCCACGCGTCTGAACTCCAAACCATGTTTTATTCGCAAATAAATAACTGAAAGACAAATATTATTTCTCACTCATATCTCTAAATGATGTCTTTCAACTGCCAAAAGAATGTTTCAAATGGAGGTGCAAAACTTTATTAAAAATACTGCTCGAGTCTAGTTAGTATTCTTAGTTGTTTGAACAAGCAAGCACACCCTGCATACATGTATCTTGCTTAGAATCGTGCGTGTCTCTGTTCTTCTTTACCTGAGTGTTGTCAGCACATGAAGGTCAGACATGCGTAGTCACGATCTCTCTCTCTCTCTCTCCCTCGCCCCCTTCTCACGTGTCATTTGCTATATTTGTAATTATCTTTTCAAACGTAAATCAACGTATATATAGCATTGAAAACTTAAACAATTATTTTTGCTCTATAAATGAACGTGTGTGTTTAAATCATTATTTTGGAAGAGCCATCTCTAATGTTGTAAGAACTTGTGGCTCGACCCAGTTTTACTTTCTTTGCATATACTGTATGTAGATTCTGTGTCATAATGGAGCAAAATAAAATATGATTAAACGAATTTTTCAAAAACATCTTCACCGTGTATCTTCTAACAAATAACGACATAATGTATGACAATCAATGGCCAGTTTCTTTAAATGAAAATGGTACCAAACGGTCACGAATAGAACACACAGTGAAACTATAGCAAACAAACATAAAACGCAAACTGAGCCTCACAACAAGCGCAACATGCCATTTTAGATAATTGAATGACGGATTACTTCTTCCCCCAGTATCTGTATGAACAGTTGAATTACGTAATTCATACATAAATGTTATATAACCGTACACTACTCCCATCTATAGTCGTGCTAGTTTCTTAACAAAACAGCGATGGAGCCTTTACGGTCCGGAGTTCGAGCCCCGCTGGAGCCGTTACGATTGTGCCCTTAGGCAACGCATTTAAATTCCACATGCCTCTTCTCTCTCCTTCATGGCTATGGATTCCATCAGGAATGAGGTCTCGAGAGTGATTAATATAAGTTGAAAGAACTTGTTTCGCAATCGAGCTAAAATAAATTTGTATAAACTAACAAAACCGCGATGTTCGTGACATGATGCATACTATTCATAGAGTGACACCATGTAGAGAGTTCGTGTATGCAGTGGAGAGAATTCCAATACGCTTTTAGCATTAGATTAACCGCACTTGTCTGTGTTCCCGGAATAATCATTGCTTCGATGTTATTATCATGACAAATAAATAGGCTTCAGAAACAATAGCACTTACGCGTAAATGCTTAATATTATTTATTGGTATAGTGTGTACCTTAACTTATATCACAAATGCCATTGTAAATAATATTTACATTAAGCAAACTACTGCTACTAAAACAAAGGTTTTTAGTCTGAATATAAAATACCGTGAACAGAAAATTTCAAAATAGATGTGTGTGTGCGTGTTTACGTTTATTTATCGTCGCTAACGGTTACCCATATGAGCGACGCCTCCTGAAAAGATTAGTCATTTTTGATTTTTGGAGGATAGTGCAATGATACAGACAGAGACCCATTCCAGAGTCTCCTCTGGTTCTTTTACGTGCACGTTGTAAAGTACCGACACGAGAACTCGATTTAATGTCCCATCTGAAAGACTGTTAATTTTATTAAGGGTCAGACGGGTGATCGAATCTGCGATCCCTGGATTACCAGGATTAGTTTATATCAAATGATACAGATAGAGACCCATTCCAGAGTCTCCTCTGGTTCATTTACGTGCACGGTGTAAAGCACAATGCCCTTAATGCTATGACCAACCTACATAATTCAGTTGTGCTTTACAAATAATAATAATAATAATAAAGACTTTATTTAACGAGAGTACTCATTTAACAAAAGTTAATCTACCATGAGGCCCTCAACATATATACAATCAAATGCAATCAAAAGATAGCACTATAAGTGAGAACTGCACATTGGAATAATATAGCAATGTAAAAGCTGAAAAATAGAGAAACTATATTTAATATGTAATGGAATATGATGATAATTAGAATTGGCTAGCAGAGTAGAAAATGGGAATGAGACAATTAATGATACTAGATCTATCTAACAATGTGCAGATTTGACTTGTAGTGGTATCTTCAAAATATGTATGAAATCAACTTAAGGACAGCAATTTTCCGATTCTAATAAATATAGCAATGGCAATACACGTTTATAATAACAGTAGAAGTACGCGATTAGTTTGAATTGTTATAGTTCCACCTTAAGTAGAGAATTTTGAACTGTTGGATAGTTGGAGCATTTTGAACTGAGTGAGGCAATGAATTCCAAATAGATGATCCTGAAAATTCAAATGTATTACGAAATAATTCACAATTTGGTTTTGGTGTGTATAATTGATATTCTGAGGTTGATCTAAGAATTCTAGGATGTATATCAGAAGTAAAAGTGAAGGACGAATACACCCTACCTTGTTGGTCTTTGGCAATGTATCTATTTTGCGGTCCCAGGTTAAGGTAATTGTGCAGATTTATCAGCAATGAACCTAGGCTGTCCGATTAGCGCAGTGGTTAGCGCGCTCGCTTCTCACCAATGCAACCCGGGTTCGATCCTCGTACAGGGAAGTATGTGAGATGGTACGGTGGTCGCCAGATCGGACAGGTGGGTTTTGTCCGGGTACTCCGGTTATCCTCCCACACCAATGGCCACATATACGCTTTCATCCGCGCCAAACAAAGAGCGATTGATATAAGTTGTTAAAACTTGCTTCGCAATCGTTGTAAAATAAATAAAGTTAAAAAAAAATGAAATCCCCCACATGCACATGTTTGAGATAAGTGTTAGTGCCCCACATGCACGTGTTTGAGATAAGTGTAAGTTCACCACGTGCACGTGTTTGAGATAAGTGTAAAGCATGTTCGACATGCCAATGTTAACGTTTGGCTCTTGAAAGATTTGTTTGTCCTCGTTCTATATCCTTCATAGGATCTGGCCATATCTGTCTTCCTGTACTGCTTTAGTGGCTAGGTTCGTGTGCGGTAACCACCGGGCAGTAGCGAGTCAGCTATACCACGTGCGTACATGTGCCAGGTTTGAGATCCTTGCTAATATACTAGAGGACATAGAAAACGCACACTTCGGATAAGTGTGTTTTACATGAACAAACAATAACTATTAATAAATACATAGTTTTAAACATTTTGCAAAATTTTTAGTTGTTCAGTTTGTGTTGTGTAATAAAAATGTGATATATCTTTGATGGAATCCTTCGTATTTCGTTTTCATGTAATAATAGTCATATAATGTAGGTGTGCGTTTTCTATGTCCTCTAGTATAATTGAAATAAACCTATAGTTGTGGTAAACTGTGCATGGGTTCAGCAATTAGAATGTGAAATATAATGCAATATAAACAAAATAATATGGGGAGGGCCAATCACTAATGTTGTCAGAACGTGTGGCCCGACCCATTTGCTAATTATGTATCGGTTATACGATTGTTATTGTTATATACATGTATATAGAGCAATACAATATTATCAAATCAAATGTAATGAAACGTGTTACAGATTTAAAATAATTATTATTTCAATAAAAACAGAAGAAAATTAGAAACGAATCTTCGAACGAAGACGACTGAAGGCAATGATACGCGTGCATTTTACTTACAATAAATTGGTTGAATTCAGTTCTCTGAATGAACCAAGCAAGTTGAGTATATACACTTCGATTGATATTACATTATATAACTCTGTGGTGACAATAGTGCAAGTGTACTTATTTCCTGGACAGATGCAGATGCATTTAACGCAAATGAAATGGGTTTCACTGTAGTGTATTGTAACAATATGTTTCTATTTACCAATATTTTATTGCAAATCAATAGTACATGTACATATGTCATAACGTAAAGATACAATACAATAGCATGAACATACAAATGGTTTGGGCCACAAGTTTTAACAATATTAGACAACGGCCCGCACAAGGGACAACGGCCCGCACCAGATACAACGGCCCGCACCAACAATGACTGTATTATAAGAATGCCTATAGTCGCACAGGATAATACCACATACATTCTACATCCCTTTATGTCAAAGTCGGTTATGTCGAATTTTCCGGTTATCTCGAAGTCGGGTCAAAGTCCCGTTTCAGACACTATCATTTTACATATAACTGGATCTGTTTAAATCGAATTTCGCTAAGTCAAACGTCGGTTATGTCGAAGTATTGTGTTCGGTCCGACGGAATTCGACATAAGGGATGTAGACTGTACACGAGTCCAAACCAATGCTATGCACACAGTGACGCTATTGGTCATGCTTACCCTTGACGCAATATGATACATAAACATCCTAAGTTGTGTTTGAGATTATTACACTCATAATTGTGGAATTTTCAGAAATATTTGTGACAACATATCTGCAAAAGATATTACAAATTTCTAATTATAGAGCGTTTTATCTCCTCTACCTGTCTGCAGAGAAAATCAGACGAAAAAAGGTTTCCGTTAAGTGGTTGGTAATAGTGCATTAAATCTGTATTTCATAGCTCATCGAAACAAAACACACTGCATTTACGAACATGCAACTTGTTGGCTCTTCGTCAGAAACTATGGCTGTATGTTTCACTCGTCCAACATTAAAGCCGCTACCATTAATTTCAAAATTGGTGTCTGTCGTCACTACAGTACCTCTTGTCATCTGGTATCACCATGACTGCAATATTAAAGTCCATATAAGTGATTTTTACGCATACGAAACGTAACATTCCAATATTTGTCTTCGGGTATTGATGTAAATTTAAAAATAAATAATTATTTGTTATATTTACTTCAGAAATGATGTACGGTTAAGTAGGGTATGTACATTACATAGTGTGTTCAAGTAAACATCAACTGTTCATACAATCCAGGCCCGTAGACAAAGTAAATAAAATGCAAACAAATATCCCATTGCTGTATAAAATGTTGACTGCTAGAGAGCTGAAAGGTCAGTACATAATTATACGTCTAAACTCATTAAATCAGAAAACGCAGGAAATCGCTTCTATACTCCAAAACCTTTAACTCTTTCACCGCCAATGTCGCATAAAAGCGACTTTGTAAAAAAGTAGAGAACCCGATCGGACAGAACAGAACATGCCGTCTGATCAGGCTATATGCTGATTGCTCTTCAGACAGTGGAGCTGAAGCACCTGTCCGAATAGCAAACAACATAGATCCTGATCAGACGCGGCGCTACGCCGCGGCTGATCTGGATCTATGTTGTTTGCACATCCTCTGAATTTATTCGGCGCTGAAAGAGTTAAGATGAAACATGCCCCCGGACCTAGATTGCCTCGGTTGAAAATTGCCTCTTTCTACGGTATTGCAACCCAAATGTGATACGGGCAGCAGACACTAATCTGTAATAAATATGGCAAAATGTGAACTTTATGCTGCTCAAGTTTGTGATTTCATGTCATTGTAAGTCATTTTAGTGACATTTGCATAAAATGAATTGCATTTGTAGTGACAATGTGACGTAAATCTAGTGTAACATGTGATGTGGGTGACATCTTACACGGGACTGGATGTGGGTGACAGCTTACACGGGACTGGATGTGGGTGACAGCTTACACGGGACTGGATGTGGGTGACAGCTTACACGGGACTGGATGTGGGTGACAGCTTACACGGCACTGGATGTGGGTGACATCTTACACGGGACTGGATGTGGGTGACATCTTACACGGGACTGGATGTGGGTGACATCTTACACGGGACTGGATGTGGGTGACATCTTACACGGGACTGGATGTGGGTGACTGCTTACACGGGACTGGATGTGGGTGACAGCTTACACGGGACTGGATGTGGGTGACAGCTTACACGGCACTGGATGTGGGTGACATCTTACACGGGACTGGATGTGGGTGACATCTTACACGGGACTGGATGTGGGTGACATCTTACACGGACTGGATGTGGGTGACTGCTTACACGGGACTGGATGTGGGTGACTGCTTACACGGCACTGGATGTGGGTGACAGTTTACACGGGACTGGATGTGGGTGACAGCTTACACGGGACTGGATGTGGGTGACAGCTTACACGGGACTGGATGTGGGTGACAGCTTACACGGGACTGGATGTGGGTGACTGCTTACACGGGACTGGATGTGGGTGACTGCTTACACGGGACTGGATGTGGGTGACAGTTTACACGGGACTGGATGTGGGTGACAGTTTACACGGCACTGGATGTGGGTGACAGTTTACACGGGACTGGATACTGTTGATTGCATATATTACATAGGAATTATTTATGTGAAGCTTACATCAACCTATCCTGTCCCATTGCTTCAATACACCCACATGGAACTTTCATTTTCATAGCCGATCTCTGGATAATAGGGATGACCAACGTGACGTCACGTCCTTTATTGGTATAATGTATGTTGGTTGAACGAATAATAACGATATAATACACAACATTTTATATTATATTTATTTTCCTCATTTTTCATACAACCATGTTTAAACTTGATTTATTTGTACAACGATTGCGAAGCAAGTTTTAACAACTTATATTAATCACTCTCAATGGCGCGAATGAAAGCGTATAATTATGTGGTCATTCGTGTGGAAGGAAACCGGAGTACCCGGAGAAAACCCACCTGTCCGATCTGGCGACCACTGTACCATCTCACATACTTCCCGGTACGAGGATCGAACCCGGGTTACATTGGTGAGAAGCGAGCACGCTAACCACTGCGGTAATCGGACAGTTGTATCGTTAGAACCTGGTCAATACGTCCGCCAACAAAAAAGTCCGCCGACCAAAGCGTCCGCAATTTAGTCAAAACGTCCGCGATCTATATGATATTATATGTGGAGTCCGTGGT
This sequence comes from Archivesica marissinica, assembly GCA_014843695.1. Classification (NCBI taxonomy): domain Eukaryota; kingdom Metazoa; phylum Mollusca; class Bivalvia; order Venerida; family Vesicomyidae; genus Archivesica; species Archivesica marissinica. The sequence goes on from CM026403.1 coordinate 36,299,506, forward strand.
CCAGTGGTAGAGCGTCGGATTTGGAATCGAACGGTCCCGGGTTCGATACTCGGCCAGGCCACGTATGTAGTGCCATTGAGCAAGGCATCTCACACACATTGCTTAGTACTGGTTAATCGCTTAGGTCGGCTAAGCATGCCCATGAAAACATGTCTAAGTCCCCGCGAGGGTTTGACATTAAAGGAACATATATACATGTGTTAGGCCCAAATCGTTTAGACTGTTTAATGCTAATGTTAACGTTTAAAAAAGTCATATCTTAGTGATTTCACAATTTGCATTCAGAATAAACTGATGAAGTGAGATAAGTAAGTATTTCTCGGAATGTATGTCTGCAAACATTGGAATGCAGCATAACGCCCACCTAAATTCTGCAAATATTAGTTTCAATTGTACATGTTATATTGTAAAGATAATTCTAAAATTTGCAACGATATAGATAAATAATAAAAGGAATAAAACTATACTTGCGCGTGAAATAATTGCATTTATAACAGGTACATGTATAACAGGTACAGCACGTGTTTTATGTATGACTGTCCATCAATGAGAGACATCTCTAATTTGCTATTATCTCCCTTGGTAGATAAAGTCTGATTTATTTCAAAATGTGAATATGTCCTTTAAGTCGGACTCCTTTGTTTTTACTGGTGTTCCCTAACCAGATGTTGCGGTATGATAAATGTGATTTTATCAAAATCGTGTTAATTAACTGTTAATATTCTTTTACAAATAAGTACCCATTGCATATACTGTAGGAGAACTGTCGAGATATATTAATTTAATAATCATAAGAAGCGATAGTGGGATACAATTGCTAGCATGTTGTGCAAAGGGAACAACGAAAAAAAACAGAGGAAAACACTTAATATGACCTATCTACTTTTAGGGAGTATTCAGTGGCAGTAACTGACCAATGTCTCTCATTGGGATTGTGCACGTAAAAGAAGCAGGGGAGACTCTGAGAATGGGTCTCTATCTGTATCATTGCACTAACCTCCAACATCTAAAATGACAAATCTCTTCAAGAGGCGTCGTTCATATGGGAAACCGGTAGCGACGATAAGGAAACCTAAATCACACACAACACACAATTGTATGTATTGCCCACCAGATGTCTTTCTTATCACAGAATAATAATAATAATAATAATAATAATAATAATAATAATAATAATAATAATAATAGAAATCTACCATGAGGCCCTGGACATATATACAAATCAAGTGCAAGCAAAATATAGAACTATAACCGCACACTGGAATTACAGTCAAACCTGTGTTAGTGGTCACCTCCACTAAGCAGCCAGTTTCCATATTCCCAATATATAGTTTTATTACACATTTGACCTCTATTAAGCAGCCACGTTCTGTAATTCCCTTGGCTGGCTGCTTAATACAGACTTGACTGTAGTAATGTTAAAACTGTGCATGAGGATATATGGAATTGTCTAGTAGAGTAGAACGGGGGGAGTGAGACAATTTAATGACAATAAATCTATATAGAAATGTGCAGATATGACTTATATTGGACTAAATACTGTATTTGTTTGCAAACAGGTTCATCCCTGTAACACAATGTCGTGGGTAAAACATATGACAACATATAATTAAAATATGTGTTCGTACGATCGTCATAGAAACGTTTTATTTCAAAGTTCACGCTACTGATTATATATCTGATCATCGTAAGCTACACAATTGAAAATGGGACAGGTGAGTGTGTTTTACGTTTATTTATCGTCGCTACCGGTTGCCCATATGAGCGACGTCTCCTGAAGAGATTAGTCGTTTTAGATTTTTTGGAGGATAGTGCAATGATACAGACAGAGATCCATTCCAGAGTACAGCACCGGCATGATACCTCGGTTTAAGGTCCCATCTGAAAGACTGTTAATTGTATTAGGGTCAGACGGGGGATCGAACCTGCGATCCCTGGATTAGTCCAGCGTGTTACCACTGTACTACAGATCCGTCTGTTGGAGATAGGTGAAAGGGGATAAGGAAGCTTTAATATTGTTATCACCCAATGGCAAGCTGCACGAGCTATGTTTATGTAATGTTAATTGGCATTTCAAGTGTGAATAAATAATGCGTGTACTATTACACGAAACACTTGCTTTGTATACACAAAATGAAAGAGTTTTAACTCTTTCAGCGCCGTTATAAATTCAGTGCATATGCGAACAACATAGATCCAGATCAGTCGCGCCTGATAAGGATCTATGTTGTTTGCTATTCGGACAGGTGCTTCAGCTCCACTGTCTGAAGAGCAACCAGCATATAGTCTGATCAGACGGCACATTCTGTTCTGTCTGATCGGGTTCTATGCTTTTTGAAAATTCGCTTTTATGCCACATTGGCGGTGAAAGAGTTAACGAATGTATGGCTATTTTGGTAATGCAAGTATGGTCTTGAAATGTTCCATGCAATACGAAAAACAAAACTGAAGCAAACGCAATTGAATGTGTACTGTTTATAGATGATACTATAACAAGGAAGAAAGTAAACAGTTACTATAGTAACCATAGTATAATGGAAGCTTGATATCGTCTGTAAACTGCGAAACAAACTCGAAACGAATTTCGTAAATGTTATAAAAACTAACTCAACTATTTTCTCTCTCTCGTTTATTCACGCCTGTGGAATAATCTTTATTGAAATGAATCTACATTATTTTGTATTCTATGCAATTGCAAATCTTATTTTCATACTTATCTGTATTTCTGTTGGTTCTAAATGATAAAGCACGTGCTTGTAATTTTCAAAATGTGCGACGGTTGCCGTTCCACTGTACACACGGATCTTTCCGAAACGAAATACAAAGCCAATATTTATGTATTGCAAATATCAGCACAGGCACGTAATTGAATCGAGATACTAACATGTATTTACTATTAGACTAAACGCAACCTCAAATAATATTTACACTATGCATGGATTACTAGCAATATAATTGATTAGAACTCTCGTTTCTCACGGGATTTTATTCCACAGACTTTGATCTTCTATAATAATTAGGTCATTGACTTCACAGCATGGTGTTTTTGTATGTAACGTTAAAACACACACAGAGGCAGTTACACGCTATTACTGCATGACGTTTTATGACTGTTTTTATAAGATCTTTGAACTATTCAGTAATAATTTATATTTTTACATTCAATTTTTATCAACTGCTTCTCACAGGCGGTCGATATATCAGCAGCCGTATGCATCGCTTTAGCTTAATCATATTGTGGTAGGAATGCACCGTATACAAGATAGTGTTTGGAAACTGTTCAGTGGTCTGGTGGTAAAACTTGTTGGACTGCAACTCCTGGGGTAGCCTGGGTTCCAGTCTGTCGATTTTTCACTTTTTAACTTCTGGCAAACTGAATTATCAGAAACTCAATACAGCCGAATTAATGGTCTCGGTGTTAAAATATATTTATTTGACTCACCAGGCAAAATATATTGACGCCTGTTCTCAGGCTACTCCTGGGGTTGTGAGATCGATTCCCAATCCCACCATTGTATGATTAACACTCCATCGGGTTGGACTATAAACTGAGCCGGGTCTCATGTATCTGTTTTGTACATTGAACTTATAACTCCATGTTTGAGTGGCATTGTACTTTTATTATGTAAACTATACAGGTAATATTATTGTAAATATTGTACGTACAATGATGAGATGTAAATAAAGATTACAACTACTTAGTTTATACTAATTTATTTTAGCTCGATTGCGAAACAAGTTCTTTCAACTTATATTAATCACTCGCGAGACCTCATTCCAGATGGAAGATGGAATCAATCGCTATGAAGGAGAGAGAAGAGGCAATGTGGAATTTAAATGCCTTGCCTAAGGGCACAATCGTAACGGCTCCAGCGGGGCTCGAACTCCGGTCTGTTCGGTCCTGAGGCGATAGCCACCCCCCCACTGCGCTATCACGACTTGGACGTGTAATAGAAACTTGAAACTTTTTAATTTGATAAAACGCCTGTTTTATATAAAAAAACATATTCAATGGCGTTGTACAAATAAATAATAATATTTATAATATCAAAGCAAATTAATAAATGACATTTACATCATACTACTTAACAGGTACATTTACATCATACTACTTAATAGTTATAGAATCAGGTACATTTACATCATACTACTTAACAGTTATAGAATCAGGTACATTTACATCATACTACTTAACAGTTATAGAATCAGGTACATTTACATCATACTACTTAACAGTTATATAATCAGGTACATTTACATCATACTACTTAACAGTTATATAATCAGGTACATTTACATCATACTACTTAACAGTTATATAATCAGGTACATTTACATCATACTACTTAACAGTTATAGAATCAGGTACATTTACATCATACTACTTAACAGTTATAGAATCAGGTACATTTACATCATACTACTTAACAGTTATATTTACATCATACTACTTAACTTCTCCAAGCAGTACGTGTTCTGTCTCCTACACTGTTTCTCTAAGCAGTGCGTGTTCTGTCTCCTACACTGTTTCTCTAAGCAGTGCGTGTTCTGTCTCCTACACTGTTTCTCTAAGCAGTGCGTGTTCTGTCTCCTACACTGTTTCTCTAAGCAGTGCGTGTTCTGTCTCCTACACTGATTCTCCAAGCAGTGCGTGTTCTGTCTCCTACACTGCTTCACCAAGCAGTACGTGTTCTGTCTCCTACACTGCTTCTCCAAGCAGTGCGTGTTCTGTCTCCTACACTGCTTCTCCAAGCAGTGCGTGTTCTGTCTCCTACACTGCTTCTCCAAGCAGTACGTGTTCTGTCTCCTACACTACTTCTCCAAGCAGTGCGTGTTCTGTCTCCTACACTGCTTCTCCAAGCAGTGCGTGTTCTGTCTCCTACACTGTTTCTCCAACAGTGCGTGTTCTGTCTCCTACACTGTTTCTCCAAGCAGTGCATGTTCTGTCTACTACACTGTTTCTCCTAGCAGTACGTGTTCTGTCTCCTACACTGTTTCTCTAAGCAGTGCGTGTTCTGTCTCCTACACTACTTCTCCAAGCAGTGCGTGTTCTGTCTCCTACACTGTTTCTCCAAGCAGTACGTGTTCTGTCTCTTACACTGCTCCTCCAAGCAGTACGTATTCTGTCTCCTACACTGCTCCTCCAAGCAGTACGTGTTCTGTCGCATACACTGCTTCTCCAAGCAGTGCGTGTTCTGTCTCCTACACTGCTTCTCCAATCAATGCGTGTACTGTCTCCTACACAGCTTCTCCAAGCAGTGCGTATTCTGTCTCCTACACTGTTTCTCCTAGCAGTACGTGTTCTGTCTCCTACACTGTTTCTATAAGCAGTGTGTGTTCTGTCTCCTACACTGTTTCTCCAAGCAGTACGTATTCTGTCTCCTACACTGCTCCTCCAAGCAGTACGTGTTCTGTCGCATACACTGTTTCTCTAAGCAGTGCGTGTTCTGTCTCCTACACTGTTTCTCCAAGCAGTGCGTGTTCTGTCTCCTACACTGCTTCTCCAATCAATGCGTATTCTGTCTCCTACACAGCTTCTCCAATCAATGCGTGTTCTGTCTCCTACACTGCTTCTCCAAGCAGTGCGTGTTCTGTCTCCTACACTGCTTCTCCAAGCAGTGGGTGTTCTGTCTCCTACACGGCTTCTCCAAGCAGTGTGTGTTCTGTCTCCTACACTGCTTCTCCAAGCAGTGGGTGTTCTGTCTCCTACACGGCTTCTCCAAGCAGTGCGTGTTCTGTCTCTTACACTGCTTCTCCAAGCAGTGCGTGTTCTGTCTCATACACTGCTTCTCCAAGCAGTGCGTGTTCTGTCTCTTACACTGCTTCTCCAAGCAGTACGTGTTCTGTCTCCTACACTGCTTCTCCAATCAATGCGTGTTCTGTCTCATACACTGCTTCTCCAAGCAGTACGTGTTCTGTCTCCTACACTGCGTCTCCAAGCAGTACGTGTTCTGTCTCATACACTGCTTCTCCAAGCAGTACGTGTTCTGTCTCCTACACTGCTTCTCCAATCAATGCGTGTTCTGTCTCATACACTGCTTCTCCAAGCAGTGCGTGTTCTGTCTTCTACACTGCTTCTCCTAGCAGTACGTGTTCTGTCTCATACACTGCTTCTCCAAGCAGTGCGTGTTCTGTCTCCTACACTGCGTCTCCAAGCAGTACGTGTTCTGTCTCCTACACTGTTTCTCCAAGCAGTACCTGTTCCATCTCTTACACGATCCCCCCAACACAAACATATGGGTTACATAATTGAGTGGAATAACAAGGTGATTTCGATAAATAAACAGTTGGGGTAATGTTTATGTTTTACATTATATAAAGCGAAGCGCTTGTGCTAAATGTTCTACCAGCATTAGACTCTCTACAACACATACTACCAGCATTAGACTCTCTACAACACATACTACAAGCATTAGACTCTCTACAACACATACTACCAGCATTAGCCTCTCTACAACACATACTACCAGCATTAGCCTCTCTACAACACATACTACCAGCATTAGCCTCTCTACAACACATACTACCAGCATTAGCCTCTCTACAACACATACTACCAGCATTAGCCTCTCTACAACACATACTACCAGCATTAGACTCTCTACAACACATACTACCAGCATTAGACTCTCTACAACACATAGTCGCGTACTGTCTTACAGTTGACCCTGTAACAGTGGCAACATTCATGCTTAATACAAAGAGACATCCTTTTTTCACACGGTGTTTGCGTGTAATCATAATTGTTCTGTTATGTTTAGGGGTATGATGATGATGGTTGGGCTCATTAACCCCGCCTCCGGCGAACCATGTGGGCGAGCGTACTAAGAAGTTTAGTTAACACTCATATATTATAAACTAAGGTGATTAAGTTGTGTGCGTTAATAATATGATTTGAATGCTCAGCCCGGTCATAGATTAGGCTACAAGCACCAACATGTATAGAGTCAGTACAGGAGTCACGCTGTACTGTCTCACATCTCATATCCGTAGATGTATGAATATGTTTGATGTATACTAGTATTTGAATGCTCAGCCCGGTCATAGATTAGGCTACACGCACCAACATGTATAGAGTCAGTACAGGAGTCACTTTTTTATACTGTCTCACATCTCATATCCGTAGATGTATGAATATGTTTGATGTATACTAGTATTTGAATGCTCAGCCCGGCCATAGATTAAGCTACAAGCACCAGCATGTATAGAGTCAGTACAGGGGTCACGCTTTTACTAACACGCATTTAATTTAGGGGTATATTTTCTCATTAGTATGTGTTTCTAATTTACGCCAGGAAATAGCAGGGAAAGTGTGTTGTTCAATATTTGGTATATACTCTTTAAATTCAGTTTAAAGACTAATACGTTTGATAACGTTTTTCAAAGTTTATTTATGGAAAAAATAATATATTGCTTTGAGTGATATAAAGTTTTTGGCACCGATATCACGTGTCTTGTCTGTGTCTAAAAAATACACTTTTAAATTAGCAGACACCACATCACGATTTATTACTTTCAATATCGTAAGAGTAAAGAAATGCCATCAAAAATTCTCCTTGATACATGTATTTTGAGCTTCCGGTTTAAAAGGTGGTTATAAAGATAAAATGCTGTAATAATTTACCTGGAATTCGGCTTCAAATATTAGACAACGCAGGACATGCTTTAATGGGCCAAGTCGTTTGATGTAAGTTGTATTGTGTGTGTCTGGTACTGCTAGTTTACATACATACTGTTGCATGATTAAAAGCAGGAATTTGTGTTTAGGCGAACAGCGCATAATAGTATGTGTCAAGTACAGGCGCATGCAGGATATTAAAATTAACAATGTTGCCGCAACACAACGCATATCATGCATTTGGGGTTATAAACAATATTCTTGTATTACTGCTGTCCAAAATAGAGCTATCATATTTTTCTTAGGTGTTGGTAAATATACACCGAATGCTGCTTTGTTAGGAGAGATGGGGTGGGATCCATCATATATTCGCCAACTGGAGTGTACAGTTAGGCACTACAAACGATTTTCAATCACCAACGCATCACGGTTAAATAAACGAATTGCATTGTGGGCAGATTCAATGGCTTCTTTGCGTTGTAAAAATTGGTTTTACATATTCCGGAAGTGTATATTAGAACTGGGAGTAGAATTTCCATTAAATATTTCGCATCCTATCTCTTCTTCATCTGTATGTAAAGTCAAAGCTGCTGTCGGCCCTTCCGGCAGAGGCAGAAATAAATTACGAACTTATTGCTTATTCAAATCAGAATATAAAACAGAAGAATATTGCAAAATTATACTTCCTTTACGCCATAGAGCAGCGTTTGCTAAATTTAGATGTGGTGTAGCACCATTGAGACTAGAGACAGGTAGATATGAAAATTTGTCATTAGAAAATCGTATATGTCCCTTTTGTGACAATTGTATTGAAACTGAGGCCCATGTGATTTTGGAATGTATGCTGTATCAAGATTTAAGACAAATCCTATTTAAGAAAGCAACAGAGATGAACTTTTACTTTGCTGCTCTTTCTCCAAATGATAAGCTAATATTTATATTTTCCAACGCAGAAATTATGAGATTAAGTGCCAAAACCTGTTTTAATATTCTACAAAGACGTTATTTTTACCTTTGTACATAATGCTTCAATTTTTCTTAATAATCCAATGTATTTTTAATACCAGCTGAATAGTCTATGCTAATCAGTTCAATTCTGATCTGATCAGAGTTGATATTTGCTTTTTCAAAACATTTTTTAATATGCGCAATAGTGCTCTCATGCAATCATCAGCATTTTATGATATCATTTTGATTGTAAGCTTATTTTAGGTTAGATTAGCGTAGGCTATTCAGATTTATCATGTGTTGTTTACAAATACATGTATGTATATACATGTGTTATATCATACTATATTATTACAACTGCATAATGTGATGTGTTTTATACTTTGATAAATACCGTCTCTTGTAACTCATTTATGAGTGGCGATGTTTAATCATTTAATGTTGTTCTGTAATTGTTGTACATTGATGAGACGTAAATAAATTAATAAAACTAAAACATATCTCACCGATGATTAAGTATTCGCGAGTGTTTTGTGTGATTGTGTGCAAGACTTCCTCACAAACGCACTGGTTGTTGGGTAAACTAGGAAGCACGTGACTACCCGTCGCCAGATCGGACAGGTGGTTTTTCTCCGGGTACTCCGGTTTCCTCCCACATATACGCTTCCATCCGAGCCAACGAGAGTGATTAATATAAGTTGTTAAAACTTGCTTCGCAATCGTTGTAAAATAAATAAAGTATTAAGAAAATACTCGTGTTAAGATTCCCATTCCAATCACTAATAAATTGGGCACTAACCAGTTAGTATTTAGTCGTGATTTATCAAGTTGAACACTATTTAAGACGTAAGAACTAATATGGTGGGAATGGCATCAGTAAATATAACCAACACTTGTTTAAACCTAGAAATGTGGCCAGAAAGTGAGTGCAAAAATACCCGATCTGAGCTCTTACTTTTCAGTCAGTGATAAAAATCTCCTGCAAATTTTAAAATCTTATTCGGTTTCCGCGCCAGCTTTGGAAATCCATCTTCGCACTTAGGCACCATCACATCACTTTCATTAATAGATACTCCATCTGTGTCACTAATGTGAAATACTAATTTCAAAAATTATGTACATGTATTCGGATAAATGCGGATTTCGGATAATGATATGTTATTCAAGTTATATGTCTTGCTATTTGGGAATCATTTGTGTTTATGGTATGTTAATTAGATAACGTTATAGAAAACATACAGTCATACAGTCATATGCACACGTTTTATGGGAAAGAGAACTGCCACTATTAGAATAACATACAAGCAATAACATATTGAATATATATTGTTTGCAAGTATATGCGCATTCATTGCGAACTTTTGAAACTGTTTAATTCTGTCCTACTTTCAAATGGTTCATGCATTCATGTCAGTTTAACGTATACCTTCTTCTAACTACTCTAACACATGGCCACATTCAAAGCAGGCTGATTTCAACATTAAACACCGGTTTGCATACACCACTGATTTAGCCGTTTACAACTATTATGAAACAAGCTTTAACAACGTATAATACATGTACTTATTAATCGTTCTGTTTGGCGCGGATGAAAGCCAATATGTGGTCATTTGTGCGGAAGGAACCAGGAATACACAGAGAACACACACATGTCTGATCAGTGCACAGCCGTGCCCACGTGTGTTACGTTTATTTATCGTCGCTACCGGTTGCCCATATAAGCGACGCCTCCTGAAGAGATTAGTCATTTTAGATTTTTGGAGGATAGTGCAATGATACAGACAGAGACCCATTCCAGAGTCTCCTCTGGTTCTTTTACGTGCACGGTATGCAGCACCGACACGAGACCTCGGTTTAACGTTCCATCTGAAAGACTGTTCATTTTATTAGGGTCAGACGGGTAATCGAACCCGCGATCCCTGGATTACCGTGCCCATCTCACATACGTCCCTGTTCCATGGTCGAACCCAGTTTTCATTGGTAAGAAGCGAACCTGCCCTTAGACACTGCTCTAAACAGACAGCTAATCACGGGGTTAATTTAGGAACGAAATGTATACGCGCCATTTAGTTTAAGCATAATAATGTTATTGCTTTCAAATATCGTACATAAATTATATACACCGACTGCACAATAGTTGTACAATAAATGAAATGTCACGAATATTATATAAGTGAAACTGTTATAATTTATAAGAAGTAAATGGGTTGGATCACAAGTTTTACCAACATTAGTGACGCCATTTGGTTCTCGGCCGCTGTCACTGTTCATAGAAAGGCACAAGAGCTGCTAAAACGGCTGTATACAGTATTTGATCAGCTGTTGTCTGTATAGCAATTTGATCACTTGGTTATGAACCTCCTTGCAGAGATTGTGTATAGTGATTTGATCACTGGGTTACGAACCCACTTGAACAGATTGCCCTATCCCTTGCAGGCGCGATTCCACTAATTGTACCGAGGCATGGAGGAAGAAACAACTTGAAATGCAGTCAGTCATAAACTTTAAGATGTTCCCATTTAGAAATATCCCTTTAATCCAGTACCTATTGATAGCCCTGTGAAATATACCTCAAGCCTTATATACAGACAAAGTTACTTTGAAATACGTTTTTTGCTCTAGTTAATACATGTATTTGGATTCCTTTGAATTAACCGCTTCATCTTAAAGAGTTTCATAATAGACTGATAAAAGAAACAATAAATATCAAAGGGTAACGATTGGCAGCCGTATTAAAGGAAAGCTCTACTGTTTGAATTGTATTGGCCCTTGACTGTTATATAACTCGCATGTAACAATAGAGTAATAACGTGTTTATCACGCAATGAATTGTTGGAAAAGTGCTTCAGATGACTCGTTGTTTATCGGCTGTTATGTCAGGACTTTACTATCGGCTGTTATGTCAGGACTTTACTATCGGCTGTTATGTCAGGACTTTACTATCGGCTGTTATGTCAGGACTTTACTATCGGCTGTTATGTCAGGACTTTACTATCGGCTGTTATGTCAGGACTTTACTATCGGCTGTTTTGTCAGGACTTTACTATCGGCTGTTATGTCAGGACTTTACTATCGGCTGAAGTGTTCTAGGAAAGTGCAAACATCTGCTGCATGTTTCGCCACTTATATCCGTATTATAGGCGGGAAGATACGTAGAATCAATACAGTGGTTGTCTAATAAATGCTGTAGATGGTTGTGTATTTGTGGCGTCATTGGTCCAGTGGTTTAGCTTCAGATCTGTACCGAGGTATTCCGAAATCAATTTTCGGACATACCGCCATTTTGCTATGATATGAACATACCTATAATGTTATACAACTGTAGGATAGTATACACTTATAGGTAACATACGGTAGTATTGCACTGGCATAAAAGTTTAAACTTTATTTATTTTACAACGATCGCGAAGCAAGTTCTAACAACTTATATTAATCACTCTCGCTGGCGCGAATGAAAGCGCATATGTGGTAATTCGTGTGAGAGGAAACCGGAGTACCCGGAGAAAACCCACCTGTCCGATCTGGCGACCACCGTACCATCTCACATACTTGCCGGTACAGACAGAGTAGAATGGAAGTGTAATATAGACATGCAGCTATGATTTGAAAGACAGTGGGAACTCAATGAGTCGAATCGTCGGGCGATATACGCTGTCAGAATCGGTGGTAACATGGAACATGTTCCCTTGTTTTCCCCAGTCGTAATGATTTGAACAGACACTACCTATCCGTAGGAAAACTTTTAACGAATGGGCGTGTATGCTGACTTTCTGAAAAAATGTATTGTGATAGACACTACAAATACCGTCAATGTACACATTAGTTGGCGAAAAGTGGACCATTGGAACTAAATATCAGACAAAATAACAGACATAAATAGCAGATATAAATCATGTTGAATTTGTTTGATTACATTGGTGTTCGTTGTGGTTTGTTCCAGCTCGTAGTTCACAGGTACTGTACGAACATACAGTACCCGTCCACCATGAACACTGTGCAGTACAAATACAGTACCTGTCCACCATGAACACTGCAGTACAAATACAGTACCCGTACACCATGAACACTGTGCATTACAAATACAATACCCGTACATCATGAACATTGTGCAGTACACATACAGTACCCGTCCACCATGTACACTGTGCAGTATAAATACAATACCCGTACATCATGAACACTGTGCAGTACAAATACAGTAGCCGTCCACCATGAACACTGTGCAGTATAAATACAGTACCCGTCCACCATGAACACTGTGCAGTACAAATAAAGTACCCGTCCACCATGAACACTGTGCAGTACACATACAGTACCCGTCCACCATGAACACTGCAGTATAAATACAGTACCCGTCCACCATGAACACTGTGCAGTACAAATACAGTACCCGTCCACCATGAACACTGTGCAGTACAAATACAGTACCCGTCCACCATGAACACTGTGCAGTACACATACAGTACCCGTCCACCATGAACACTGTGCAGTACAAATACAGTACCCGTCCACCATGAACACTGCAGTATAAATACAGTACCCGTACACCATGAACACTGTGCAGTACACATACAGTACCCGTACACCATGAACACTGTACAGTACACATACAGTACCCGTCCACCATGAACACTGTGCAGTACAAATACAGTACCCGTCCACCATGAACACTGTGCAGTACACATACAGTACCCGTCCACCATGAACAATGTGCAGTACAAATACAGTACCCGTCCACCATGAACACTGTGCAGTACACATACAGTACCCGTACACCATGAACACTGTGCAGTACAAATACAATACCCGTCCACCATGAACACTGTGCAGTACAAATACAGTACCCGGCCACCATGAACACTGTGCAGTATCAATACAGTACCCGTCCACCATGAACACTGTGCAGTACACATACAGTACCCGTCCACCATGAACACTGTGCAGTACAAATACAGTACCCGTCCACCATGAACACTGTGCAGTACAAATACAGACCCGTACACCATGACCACTGTGCAGTATCAATACAGTACCCGTCCACCATGACCACTGTGCAGTATCAATACAGTACCCGTCCACCATGAACACTGTGCAGTACAAATACAGTACCCGTCCACCATGCACACTGTGCAGTATAAATACAGTAGCCGTCCACCATGCACAATGTGCAGAATAGTTTAAACTAAAATATGTATGTGTCTCGTTTACACACCATTAGGGGTAACCATATGTATTTGTCTCTTTCACACACCATTAGCAACCAAACCCACACACCATTAGGGGTAACCATATGTATTTGTCTCTTTCACACACCATTAGGGGTAACCATATGTATTTGTCTCTTTCACACACCATTAGGGGTAACCATATGTATTTGTCTCTTTCACACACCATTAGGGGTAACCATATGTATTTGTCTCTTTCACACACCATTAGGGGTAACCATATGTATTTGTCTCTTTCACACACCATTAGGGGTAACCATATGTATTTGTCTCTTTCACACACCATTAGGGGTAACCATATGTATTTGTCTCTTTCACACACCATTAGGGGTAACCATATATATGTGTCTCATTCACACACCATTAGGGGTAACCATTATATGTGTCTCATTCACACACCATTAGGGGTAACCATATGTATGTGTCTCCGTAGACCCATCCCCTACCAACCGTACATTGTTTGGTTCATGTAATTACAGTTGTGTGTGTGTTTTACGTTTATTTATCGTCGCTACCGGTTGCCCATAATATTATGAGCGACGCCTCCTGAAGAGATTAGTCATTTTAGATAGAGGATAGTGCAATGATACAGACAGAGACCCACTCCAGAGTCTCCTCTGGTTCCTTTACGTGCACGGTGTAAAGCACCGACACAAGACCTCGGTGTAACGTCCCATCTGAAAGACTGTTAATTTTATTAGGGTCAGTCGGGGGATCGTACAGGTGTGTGCAATAATTTATATTTTTATTTAATGACTTTGTGAAAGGAAAAAATGTGTGATTGAATGATGCTGCTTAATTGCTCTGGTAAAAGAATGTGTTCTGCAGATCCTTTCTCAATTAGATATGCAGGAAACGCGGTTAAAATGTGATAATTGTATTTGATTTAGCAAGCAGGCGAGGTATTTCTGCTGTGCATAATATAGTGCTAGACTTTAACTCACGACGAGATGCTATAGAGATATGTTCTTGCTTTTTTCCCCTCTGCCTTCTTAGATTGCTGTTACTGATAAAAACATCATTAGAATAGATAGAGACAATATCACTACTGCGCAAACGTGCCAATAGCTGGCAATGTATGTAATAAAAGGGTAATACATAATTTTATTTTATGCTTTCTAGCAAATAATAGACATTCAATGAAATACGTTTGACGGTTTGAAACAGGAAATTGTGTGTTTTACGTTTATTTATCGTCACTACCGGTTGCCGATATGAGCGACGCCTCCTGAAGATATTAGTCATTTTAGAGTGTTGTAGGATAGTGCAGGAAACAGACAGAGACCAATTCCAGAATCACCTCTGGTTCTTTTACGTGCACGGTGTAAAGCACCGACACGAGACCTCGGTTTAACGTCCCATCTGAAAGACTGTTAATTTTATTAGGGTCAGACGGGGGATCGAACCTGAGATTCCACTGGACTACAGATCCGTCTTGAAACAGAAAAGCTACCGAGTTGTTTTTATATCCCAATTCAACAGCGTCATATGTCGCTGCGAGTTCAGTGTTCAATTTTCCAGTTTCACAAGTTTATTGTCATCATTCCAGTTTGTACACAGACGAAGATGTGATATACATGCTATAAATAAATAGAGGATATTTGTTTGCTTTGAGTGAATATGGAATATATCTCACTGAGAAGTGAGAACATTTCAAATATTTTCACGAGAATATGAACATTTTCTCACTTCGAGGTGAGATATATTCCATATTCACATAACCCATAAATACAATTTCACCTTATTACAGTTTAACATTTGATATACTTGTGAAGCACAGCTACATATAGATCTAACATTATAGAGATATATCTGTTTATGTAAACATAGGAGGATGAGAAATAGAGTAGAATATAGAAGATAGCACATACGTAAAAGATATATAAATTTAGATTACAGTTTATATACAGCAGAATAGAAACATCGCACTTCTGAGTGCGCAATTTGTGATGACCAATGTATATGCATTGTGGTACTGAAGAAATAACAATACATAATGGTCATTTGCGCAATCTATTTGTTTACAGACGGATCTGTAGTCCAGTGGTAGCACACTGGACTGGTAATCCAGGGATCGCAAGTTCGATCCCCCGTCTGACTCTAATAAAATTAACAGTCTTTCAGATGAGACTTTAAACCGAGGTATCGTGTCGGTGCTTTACACCGTGCACGTAAAAGAACCAGAGGAGACTCTGGAATGGGTCTCTGTCTGTATCATTGCACTATCCTCCAAAACTCTAAAATGACTAATCTCTTCAGGAGGCGTCGCTCATATGGCCAGCCGGTAGCGACGATAAATAAACGTAAAATACACATCTCTTTGTTGCAGGTGGTATGGATGTGGTGATAGTTAGCACATATACACAGTGCACTGCATTGCTTCAATGCAAGGCGCTGACGTCGAAACACCACAAGGGAATAATTAAAATAAGATCAGGGCCGACATTGTAGGTGGGAAGGTTCTCTCGGTACATTCATTTTAGGTTGTTTATATGCATATGCCCACAGTACCATATGTATGGTATTATACTGGTCAATCATGAAACAGTTAGCATGCCAAACTTGACCGAAAAGCTATTATGCAGGTTCATTAGCCGCTGATTGTAAATCAACACAGGTAATTAGGAACTGCTCTAGCTCAGCTGTGACGTTAATAACGATGTTTACGTGTTGTATGATACATGTAACGCATTGTGGAAGTCGTAATAGCGCAGTGGTAACGCGTTACGGTTCAGATGCGAAAGGCCCGGAGTTCGAGCCTCCGCTGGAGCCGTTACGTGCGTGCCCTTAGTCTGTGCGCTGAGCAAGGTATTTAAGTTCCACATTTCCTCTTCTCTCTCCCTCATGACGATGGATTACATCAGGAATGAGGTCTCGAGAGCGATTAATATAAGTTGTAAGAACTTGTTTCGCAATCGAGCTAAGATAATTTGTATAGACTAAACGCATTGTGCTAGAGCAATACAACATACATCACCAGTACAATACAACATACATCACCAGTACAATACAACATACATCACCAGTACAATACAACATACATCACCAGTACAACACAACATACATCACCAGTACAATACAACATACATCACTAGTACAATACAACATACATCACTAGTACAACACAACATACATCACCAGTACAATACAACATACATCACCAGTACAATACAACATACATCACCAGTACAATACAACATACATCACCAGTACAATACATCACCAGTACAATACAACATGCATCACCAGTACAATACAACATACATCACCAGTACAATACATCACCAGTACAATACAACATGCATCACCAGTACAATACAACATACATCACCAGTACAATACAACATACATCACCAGTACAATACAACATACATCACTAGTACAATACAACATACATCACTAGTACAATACAACATACATCACTAGTACAATACAACATACATCACCAGTACAATACAACATACATCACCAGTACAATACAACATACATCACCAGTACAATACAACATACATCACCAGTACAATACAACATACATCACCAGTACAACACAACATACATCACCAGTACAACACAACATACATCACCAGTACAACACAACATACATCACCAGTACAATACAACATACATCACCAGTACAATACATCACCAGTACAATACATCACCAGTACAATACAACATACATCACCAGTACAATACATCACCAGTACAATACAACATACATCACCAGTACAATACATCACCAGTACAATACAACATACATCACCAGTACAATACAACATACATCACCAGTACAATACAACATGCATCACCAGTACAATACATCACCAGTACAATACAACATACATCACCAGTACAATACAACATACATCACCAGTACAATACAACATACATCACCAGTACAATACATCACCAGTACAATACAACATACATCACCAGTACAATACATCACCAGTACAATACAACATACATCACCAGTACAATACAACATGCATCACCAGTACAATACAACATACATCACCAGTACAACACAACATACATCACCAGTACAATACAACATACATCACCAGTACAATACATCACCAGTACAATACAACATACATCACCAGTACAATACATCACCAGTACAATACAACATGCATCACCAGTACAATACAACATACATCACCAGTACAATACAACATACATCACCAGTACAACACAACATACATCACCAGTACAATACAACATACATCACCAGTACAATACAACATACATCACCAGTACAATACAACATACATCACCAGTACAATACAACATGCATCACCAGTACAACACAACATACATCACCAGTACAATACATCACCAGTACAATACAACATACATCACCAGTACAACACAACACCAGTACAATACAACATGCATCACCAGTACAATACAACATACATCACCAGTACAATACATCACCAGTACAATACAACATACATCACCAGTACAATACAACATACATCACCAGTACAATACAACATGCATCACCAGTACAATACAACATACATCACCAGTACAATACAACATGCATCACCAGTACAACACAACATACATCACCAGTACAATACAACATACATCACCAGTACAATACATCACCAGTACAATACAACATACATCACTAGTACAATACAACATACATCACCAGTACAACACAACACACATCACCAGTGCAATACAACATACATCACTAGTACAATACAACATACATCACCAGTACAACACAACACACATCACCAGTGCAATACAACATACATCACCAGTACAATACAACATACATCACCAGTACAATACAACATACATCACCAGTACAACACAACACACATCACCAGTGCAATACAACATACATCACCAGTACAATACAACATACATCACCAGTACAACACAACACACATCACCAGTGCAATACAACATACATCACTAGTACAATACAACATACATCACCAGTACAACACAACATGCATCACCAGTACAATACATCACCAGTACAATACATCACCAGTACAACACAACATACATCACCAGTACAATACAACATGCATCACCAGTACAACACAACATACATCACCAGTACAATACAACATGCATCACCAGTACAATACATCACCAGTACAATACATCACCAGTACAACACAACATACATCACCAGTACAATACAACATCCATCACCAGTACAATACATCACCAGTACAATACAACATACATCACCAGTACAATACATCACCAGTACAATACAACATGCATCACCAGTACAATACAACATACATCACCAGTACAATACAACATACATCACCAGTACAATACAACATGCATCACCAGTACAATACATCACCAGTACAATACATCACCAGTACAACACAACATACATCACCAGTACAATACAACATGCATCACCAGTACAATACATCACCAGTACAATACATCACCAGTACAACACAACATACATCACCAGTACAATACAACATACATCACCAGTACAATACATCACCAGTACAATACAACATACATCACCAGTACAATACATCACCAGTACAATACAACATGCATCACCAGTACAATACAACATACATCACCAGTACAATACAACATACATCACCAGTACAATACATCACCAGTACAATACAACATACATCACCAGTACAATACAACATACATCACCAGTACAATACATCACCAGTACAATACAACATGCATCACCAGTACAATACAACATACATCACCAGTACAATACAACATACATCACCAGTACAACACAACATACATCACCAGTACAATACAACATACATCACCAGTACAATACATCACCAGTACAATACAACATACATCACTAGTACAATACAACATACATCACCAGTACAACACAACACACATCACCAGTGCAATACAACATACATCACTAGTACAATACAACATACATCACCAGTACAACACAACACACATCACCAGTGCAATACAACATACATCACCAGTACAATACAACATACATCACCAGTACAATACAACATACATCACCAGTACAACACAACACACATCACCAGTGCAATACAACATACATCACCAGTACAATACAACATACATCACCAGTACAACACAACACACATCACCAGTGCAATACAACATACATCACCAGTACAATACAACATACATCACCAGTACAATACATCACCAGTACAATACAACATGCATCACTAGTACAATACAACATACATCACCAGTACAATACAACATGCATCACCAGTACAATACAACATACATCACCAGTACAATACAACATACATCACCAGTACAATACAACATACATCACCAGTACAACACAACATACATCACCAGTGCAATACAACATACATCACCAGTACAATACAACATACATCACCAGTACAACACAACACACATCACCAGTGCCATACAACATACATCACTAGTACAACACAACATACATCACCAGTACAATACAACATACATCACCAGTACAATACAACATGCATCACTAGTACAATACAACATACATCACCAGTACAATACAACATGCATCACCAGTACAATACAGCATACATCACCAGTACAATACAACACACATCACCAGTACAATACAACATACATCACCAGTACAATACAACATACATCACCAGTACAATACAACATGCATCACCAGTACAATACAACATGCATCACCAGTACAATACAACATGCATCACTAGTACAATACAACATACATCACCAGTACAATACAACATACATCACCAGTACAATACATCACCAGTACAATACAACATACATCACCAGTACAATACAACATACATCACCAGTACAATACAACACACATCACCAGTACAATACAACATACATCACCAGTACAATACAACATACATCACCGATTGCGAAACAAGTTTTAAAAACTTATATTAATCACTCTCGTTGGCGCGGATGAAAGCGTACATGTGGTCATTCGTGTGGGAGGAAACCGGAGTACACGGAGAAACCCCACCTGTCCGATCTGGCGACCATCGTACCATCTCACACACTTCCCGGTCCGAGGATCGAACCTGGGTTGCATTGATGAGAAGCGAGCGCGCTAGCCATTGCTGTCTGTGACTTTTGTATGTCTGAACTGTGTAGCACAGACGAAACAATTAAGTGAAATTTACGAGATGTTCGAATGATACTTTACGACCGAGGTGCTGCATTACTGATATATTTGAAGTTAATAGTTTATCTGTGATTTGTTTCATGTCTGAACTTGATGGCACGCATATACAACAATAATATACGTAATATACAAGATATTCGACCGAGTTATTCCATTGATAGCAGACGTTAAGCCGGTAATTTGAGTATTAACGGATGCCAACATATTATACTGAATAAATAAAATTCGCTCATTACTGTTCTCAGTTTGGGGGCGATTTAATTCTCTTAATTAACGATAGAATACGAAGTATCCCAAATTACAATATATATATATAATTATAGCAGTCTTTGGAATCGTGAGTTCCGGTTTAGTTTCCATCGCGACGGTTTGCAGCTTCCATTGTAGTGCCTTATGTCATATTATTGTTATTAACATAGTTGAACATTATCTGAGACAATATGAGTCATATAGATAGAAAGTTATAAATTAATTCCAAAAACCAACCAATCAAGTGCACCGAATCCGAACCCAGTATGTACTTGTACTAATTGATTGAGAGTGGTCTCCCTGTTGGTGCTTTTCTTGCTTGATGTGTTCACATACACGTTGAATTACAATGAGAGACATCGGTCAGTTACTGCCCCTGAATACTCTCTAAAAGTAGATAGGTCATATTAAGAGTTTTCCTCTGTTTTTATCGTTGTTTCCATTGCACAACATGCTAACAATTTTATACCACTATTACTTCTTATGATTATTAAATTACTATATCTCGACGGATCTCCTTACAGTATATGCAATTGCTACTTATTTGTAAAATAATGTGAAAACGTTTTTGATAAAATCACATTTATCATACCGCAACATCTGGTTAGGGCACAACAGTAAAAACAAAGGATTAACTAAAAGAACCTATTTACATATTGGAATCAATCACTTTATCTACCAAGGGAGGTAATAGAAAATTACAGATGTCTCTCATTGCCCGCCGTAAACCATCACCCTGGATTGGTTGAAGTTTGGCATACTGCTGTATGCTGATAGATCGGGCGAAGAGTACTTGCTAACATGCCGTGTAAAGGCTGAAATAATCGAAAAAAGATTTAAAAACCTGCCCATCGTCTCTTCATTTCGTACGCTTCATTGCAAGACTAGGTTAATAACCATGACCAAAGGAACATGTTCTTGTCAGGTTAATTAATCGAGTATGCCAGCCTTGACCACGTGATACTTGAAACCGCCAAGTGTTTCCTTAGATAAGACGTCGGTAGCCGAACGAATGGAATGCAAAATGCATTTGTCGTAGAATATTATGACAGGTGGCTGTTATTTTTACAGACCATTTCCTTATCAAAATGTTCATTTATTCTTTGTTCTCGAAGCACAGTTTAATCGGGCGAGAATGTACAAGACAATAGCACACACGCTAAACATATATACAGACACACCTGTCTTAAGCAGCCGCCCACGGGAATCACAGTAAATGGTTGTTTAGCACAGGTGCTGCTTAATAGAGGTCAAATAATAAACAACATAGTGGGGAATCTGGAAACTGGCTGTTTCATACAGGTTGGCTGCTTACAGGAGGTGACCACTAACACAGGGTTGACTGTTTGTCATCACTTTCTAACCTGCTCGACGAGCAGCTCTGGAAGTGGGGTGTACTTAATGTAATAAAGCATATGTCGTTTTTTCAATATATTTTCAATTTGTATGTTTTTTTGTGTGTTGCTCTCCAGTCAGTGAAGGTAATAAAGTATTTTTTTTTTAATCGTGAACGTGTGTTATCACGCTTTCCTAGTACATGGAATCTTACGAAAGAGCGCAACTGTGATCAGTTAGCCAGCTTCAAGATTCATTATTTATTTCTTAGAATATCCACGGGGATATATTTCGAGTACAAATGTGTTAAGTATATCTCCCGTTTACATCGTTCGCGGTTACTCTGTGGTATTGCACTTGATCCACCAAACCACATCAAGATCTAAAAACAATTCATGATTTAGTGAGATCAAACTATCATACGCCTTTCTATTATTGTCAGGGTTTAAACAATTACCTGTTATATTATTGCTACCAGTACTTAAAATATACCGACACCATTAAAAAAAACGGTGCACTTTTATAGTGATCGTTACTGTTTCGTTACAAATTTTAGAATTATGGATTTTACTATCATGAGTGAAGAAAATAATCCATCACACATTGCACAAATTTACACAATATTTAAGCGCGCAGCCGTCCAAATTTGCCAATATTTGTTTCTAAAAAGCGCGCAGCCGTCCAAATTTGCCAATATTTGTTTCTAAAAAGCGCGTAGCTGTCCAAATGTGCCAATATTTGTTTCTAAAAAGCGCGCAGCCGTCCAAATTTGCCAATATTTGTTTCTAAAAAGCGCGCAGCTGTCCAAATTTGCCAATATTTGTTTCTAAAAAGCGCGCAGCTGTCCAAATTTGCCAATATTTGTTTCTAAAAAGCGCGCAGCCGTCCAAATTTGCCAATATTTGTTTCTAAGAACCAGCTGCGCGCTTAAATATTGTGTAAATGTGTGCAATGTGTGATGGATTATTTTCTTCACTTAAATTTGTAACGATATATACTAGTAGGATATAGTATTATGTAGTAAAAAGATATAAAGTTTACCTCTGAGGAAAGTGCAGCAGCACTGTTTCTTTTTGGTGTCAGTATATGACTGGTCTTTCCGTTTTGCGTCCGAGTTGACTTTCTGAGATTTAGAGTGACGTCATCGATGCATTATTGAGTAGATGATACAATTGGTAACAAATAGAAACCACTCTATATAAACTACGGAAAACCATTGAATGACCGAAAGTGCCAGTTATGTAATGTCGTAGAAGACGAATTTCACTTTCTATTTGAATATCCACTTTAAAGAACAATATATATATATATATATATATCTGAAATAGGTGTGTCGCCTGTATCTTACAACATGCTCCATCCATCCTCGGAACCGGGAAGTATGTGAGATGGTACGGTGGTCGCCATATCGGGCATGTTGGTTTTCTCCAGGTTCTTCGGTTTCCTCCCACATAAATCAGCACCAAAGTTATTAATGCTTGTAACGCAATTGTTATCGTAAACATAAATAAAGTATATAATAGCTATCGTCCCCACGCCTTCTAGGGCAGTCATAACGTATGTCTTCCATTCAATTAACAACTCTACCCCCCCCCCCACACACACACTCATTGACTTGGTACCACAGAGTGTTATCAATTAAAACAACAGACGGACCTGTAGTCCAGTGGTTAACTCGTTGGACTGTAATCAAACAATCGCAGGCTCGATCCCCCTCCTGATCCCGTAATAAAATGAACAGTCTTTCAGATGTGACTTTAAACCGAGGTCTCGTGTCGGTGTTTTACAGTTTTACACGCAAGACCCAGATGAGACACTGGAATGGGTATCTGTCCATATAATTGCATTATCCTCCAAAACTATAAAAATGACTAATCTCTTCAGGTGGCGTCGCTCATATGGACAACCGGTAGCGACGATAAATAAACGTAAAACAACACACAATTAAGCACGGCGTGAATTCTAATTTTACGGGATAATAATAGTAATTCATTTATATTTCAGATTGCGATGAGGTATACCAAGGTGGAGGTATGACGTATATGGGCGATTATTACCTCATGGTAAAGACAGACACAGCTAAGACACCGTTCAAATGTGTGTGTAAGAATGTCGATGGAGCTGGTAAGCCTTTATTAAAGCATAGGGATGAGTGGGGATTACCTGGATGTAATTATTAAACCGAAAGATGTTAAAGATAATCACGATTTACGTACAACTTAGAAATAGACCAGTCTCGGGCACTAACGTGATGAAATGATTTATAACATGTTTTTGGCATTAGTTATTATTATTACAAATTTATTTTTACTTCGATTACGAAACCAGTTCTTTCAGAGTTTGACTAATAATACTCGACATCTCATTCCTGATGGAATCAATCGCCATGAAGTAGATAGAAGAGGCAATGTGGATATAAGTGTCCCGCAGAATGGCACCGCACAGACGGATATGTAGTCCAGTGGTAACACGCTGGACTGGTAATCCAGGGATCGCAGGTTCGATCCCCCGTCTGACCCTAATAAAATTAACAGTCTTTCAGATGGGACGTTAAACTGAGGTCTCGTGTCGGTGCTTTACACTGTGCACGTAAAAGAACCAGAGGAGATTCTGGAATGGGTCTCTGTCTGTATCATGCACTATTCTCCAAAATCTAAAATAACTAATCTCTTCAGGAGCCGTCGCTCATATGGGCAAACGGTAGCGACGATAAATAAACGTAAAAAATAAAAAAGCACCGCCATCATTTTGGTTTGCGTTGAATAGGTGGAGTTTGCTTCCGTTTATTTATATCGGTTAATTATGCTAGAAGTGTGGAAGTCGTGATAGCGTATTGGTAGCGCGTTCGCTTCAGGTGCGAACTACTCGGAGTTCGTGTCCCGCTGGAGCCGTTACGATTGTGCCCTTAGACAAGTCACTTAAATTGTACATACCTCTGCTCTCTCCATCGGCGATGGATTCCATCAGGAATGAAGTCTCGAGATTGATTGATATAAGCTAGAAAACACTGACTCTCATCTAGTCTTCTAGTTAATATATATGGTTTTCGTTATATTAGTCTCATATATGTACATTACATCATACTAAAACGTAGCATATATACACGCACGCACGCACGAACGCACACACGTAGGTACGTACGTACACATACATACACACATGCGCACGCATGCACGCGCGCGCACGCATGCACGCGCGCGCACGCACACACACAAACAAACACACACATACGTACATACCTGGTACCTGACCATTCTTTAAATGTAATTAAAAGCGAGTATTAAAAGCGAGTTATAATTATAACAATTGATATAACAGTATCATTACACAATTCAGTATTAATACTAAATACAACGTAACACTGGGGAGCTAATTGAAATCTAAAAGTAAGTTAAAATTGAAACAGAGTATTAAGTACCTGAAGATCAATACGGGTATCTTAGTTTAAACATGTGGCATTATCAGACTGACATTAGTTTACACATATGGTATTATCAAACTGACACCAATTAATGCCTCTAGACTAAACAAAGAATAACCGTGAATATTGTTTGCGGTTTGCTAAGAGTTGGTGATTATAATAACACGCAATCATTATATCAAGTTCTAGGAAACATTAGTGGTTTCTTTCCTGTACGTTGCTATATCGATACAGTGTATACATCTCCGTGGCCTTGTGGTTAAGGCATACGCCTACGGAGCGAGAGGTCGAAGGTTTGAACATCGTCAGCGGTTCGTTCTGATATGGTCGGTTGATGAGCCACCAGTAAGTTAAATAATGGTTACCGATTGCCTACCAGCCTGGCGCCTTGGCTACAATGATAGTAATCGGGAAGTACTAGTGATCATAAAAAGGTGTCTCGTACGTCCATAATTGCTGGCCCTTTCAATAGGAAATATAAGAAATTATGAGATGACTGTATTACACAGGATACAAGCAACGTTATGTGATAAATTAGATTACACGGGTGGTACAGTGGACAGACCCGGTACGCATCCATGTGGTGAGCTGACGTGGCACCTGTATGGAGGCTTATCAGACATCGTTGTAAAGCTGGGATTTCATTTTGATTCGTTCAATGATAAACAAGCACTTTTTATATTATATCTTTATTTCTGTCACATCTATGTACAGTACATACATTTCGATTTATATTATAACACATACATTGCACAATCTACAAATGAGAATTATAAGAGACATTTGCATATTACATTACGTAAACCATGTTTTACTTTCTAAAAACTATGAAAAAGTCGTTAATCATAACACTAAACATATTTCAAATACTGATTTTTTAAGACAGGATATACTAGAGGACATAGAAAACGCACACCTACCTTATATACTAGAGGACATAGAAAACGCACACCTACCTTATATACTAGAGGACATAGCAAACTCACACCTACATTATATACTAGAGGACATAGAAAACGCACACCTACATTATATACTAGAGGACATTGAAAACGCACACCTACATTATATACTAGAGGACATAGAAAACGCACACCTACCTTATATACTAGATGACATAGAAAACGCACACCTACATTATATACTAGAGCACATAGAAAGCGCACACCTACATTATATACTAGAGGACATAGACAGGAATATTGAGCACTATCGCGTTAGAACACGTTTTAAGAAATCAGAAAACCCTCTGATCAGATCAAGGGGTGGATGGATTAGCAGTTTTTACATAGTTCACATAATTGTATTAACTGTTGTGGAGGGAATGTATATATGTACTGAATAAACTCGGGAGGGTTTGCATTCCTTGACAAAAATTAACAATTAAGTTTTACTACCTTATCAACTTATATCTTATGAATGCTTGCAATATGGGATAGGTTGGCGCTTTGGTAATTAATTAAATCTTGTTTGCCGTAAAAATATGTTTTTTTGTAAATACATTACTCATTCATGTGGTGAGCTGACATGGCACCTGTATGGAGGCTTATCAGACATCGTTGTAAAGCTGGGATTTCATTTTGATTCGTATCATACTAGTATACCTGCATATCTGATTGCACTTTCCATCTGCATCAAACAATAAAAGTATGTTGACAAAATAATTCCATTTTAAATTGTCAGAAGTGGGATTCGAACACGCTCACCTAGATAACCAGACTTCGGCCTGAACGGCTTAAACCGCTTGCCCATCCTGACTAGATACAAATATGGTCCTTAGCCAATTATTAGATCACAATGGTTTAAATTAGCCAGGCTAGATAGAAATAACTCGGTTGAAATACAACTATCTCTCTTATATCATATTGAATATAACGTACATCGTCATTAATGGTATACTAGGGGACATAGAAAACGCACACCTACATTATATACTAGAGGACATAGAAAATGCACACCTACATTATATACTAGAGGACATAGAAAACGCACACCTACATTATATACTAGAGGACATAGAAAACGCACACCTACATTATATACTAGAGGACATAGAAAACGCACACCTACATTATATACTAGAGGACATAGAAAACGCACACCTACATTATATACTAGAGGACATAGAAAACGCACACCTACATTATATACTAGAGGACATAGAAAACGCACACCTACATTATATACTAGAGGACATAGAAAACGCACACCTACATTATATACTAGAGGACATAGAAAACGCACACCTACATTATATACTAGAGGATATAGAAAACGCACACCTACATTATATACTAGAGGACATAGAAAACGCACACCTACATTATATACTAGAGGACATAGAAAACGCACACCTACATTATATACTAGAGGACATAGAAAACGCACACCTACATTATATACTAGAGGACATAGAAAACGCACACCTACATTATATACTAGAGGACATAGAAAACGCACACCTACATTATATACTAGAGGACATAGAAAACGCACACCTACATTATATACTAGAGGACATAGAAAACGCACACCTACATTATATACCAGATGACATAGAAAACGCACACCTACATTATATACTAGAGGACATAGAAAACGCACACCTACATTATATACTAGAGGACATAGAAAACGCACACCTACATTATATACTAGAGGACATAGAAAACGCACACCTACTTTATATACTAGAGGACATAGAAAACGCACACCTACATTATATACTAGAGGACATAGAAAACGCACACCTACATTATATACTAGAGGACATAGAAAACGCACACCTACATTATATACCAGATGACATAGAAAACGCACACCTATTATTATTATTACATGAAAACGAAATACGAAGGATTACAGCAAAAGATATATCACATCTTTATTACAAAACACAAACTGAACAACCAAAATATTTTAAAATGTTTAAACCTATGTATTTATATAGTTATTGTTTTTCATGTAAAAACACACTTATCCGAAGTGTGCGTTTTCTATGTCATCCAGTATATATGCAGAACATGCGTGAAAAGGGGCTTAACGCTTGATGGCTTTAATGTCAGCAGGAACCTAGATAGTCAATCAAAAAGAGCCTGATATCAGTTGAGTATTTCTCCAAATTCAACAAATTGGGGGTGCATCATATTCTAGGCAATGGCATTATTGGACTTCAATGGCAGTTAATTCCTCTAGACTAAACAAAGATCAACCGTTAATCCCATATTAACGCATGTTCAGTATATAGCATATTATGACGAACGTAATGTTCAAGACAAAGGTAAAATAAAGTTCTCCTCTGTTCTGTTAATAATGTAACATTGTTTGCAGTTTGTTAGCAGAATGTGCTTATAATGTTATCACGTTAAAGGAAATAACAGTGGTGTATTACCAGTACATTGTAATATCGATATAAAATGCTGTGGAGGAATGCATTTATGTTAAAAGGACCGCAAGAGGTACACATACGCTTGTTTGCATGTGGAAAATATTTCACCTGCACTTTATCTTAAATGAATAAATAAATAAATTTAATTTTATTAAAATCAATTTGTCAGAAGTGGGATCCGAACCCACGCCTGGAGAACCAGACTGCGACCTGAACGCAGCGCCTTAGACCGCTCGGCCATCCTGACGATATATATGTAACTAAAAATGGTTGAAATTGGCCTTTATTTGAAATACAATTAATACCATGCGTCCTATTCTAAATACTGGCAAGAGATGGCTTTACTATCTCTCCAGACACAACACATATCTCGGTGTACATCGTATTCGAAGCTATATCATTAATGGACTTTAATAGCAATTGTTTCCTCATGACTAAACAAAGACCAACCGTTAATATTGTTTTCAGATTCTTAAAAGAGGCCGATTCTAACAGGATAGTTTTGATTGAATCTAGGTTCCTGATTTTAATAATGGGTTTCATTGTATTTATAGAGTTCGAGGAAACATCAGTGATGTCTTTCATTTGTGGCCCAAACCTTTTACCTGGCTTATGTAAATTGATGAGGCAATGCAATATGCTTAAGCCAACAACAATCTCTCAATTACGATGATAACAAATGAAATAATAAACTCGCACATGCACATGAACAACAGGGTAACACAACGGGGCCAGTGAATTATGGCCTTTGAATGCAGCCAATATGTGTCAGGTTGTTGTTGTGGTAATTAATGAAACCGTGTTTGCCTTACAAATGAGTACAGTATTCTCTAGTGTAGGCTGTAGTGACAATTGTCTGAAGGTTATGGTAATTAGTCAAACCTTGTATATCTTGCAAATGATTAAAGTATTCGTTATTGTGGTAGGATGTAGTGAAACTTGTGTGATGGCTTATCAGCAACTGTTACACAGCTGGTTTGTGATTCGTATAACATACCTGCGTATAAATAACATGCATGTTCTATTGCACACATGTGCACAACGTTAGTCATACATAACGTAACTCGTTTGGAACCAGTTCGCCTTCATCAACCATCAAGTATTCTATTTTAGAGCACAATAATTCCATAAAAATGTTTGTCAGAAGTGGGATTCGAACCCACGCCTGGAGAACCAGACTGCGACCTGAACGCAGCGCCTTAGACCGCTCGGCCATCCTGACTAGATACAGATACATGAAAATGGTTGAAATTAGCCTTCATTGGAAACACAATTAATATCTCGGTGTGTCTGTCCTATTCCAAATAATGGCATGAGATAACCTTACTACCAGTTAACGTCTCCAGATACAACGCATTTCTCGGTGTGCATTGTATTCTAAACAATGGCATTAATAGACTTTAATGGCAATTAATTCCTCCAGGTTAAACAAAGAGCAGCCATTAATACTGTTTTCAGATTCTTAAAAGAGGCCGATTCTAACAGGATAGTTTGAGTGATCTAGGTTCCTAGTTATAATAATGGGACTTCATTGTATTTATAGAGTTAGAGGACACATCTTATCAGGACTTTGTAATCTCGATATAAATGTTGTGGAGGGGTTTGTCTATATATACTGAGTAAACTCGGAAGGGTTTACATTCCTTGACCCAAGTTTACATTTACGTTTTACTACCGTATCAATAACAACAACCTCTTGGTCAGGGCCGATTTCTAATGTGATGTGCACGTGTGGCCCAAACAGTTTGGATATGATATGTAAATGGAAGAGGCAATGCAATATGCTTAAACCAACAGCAATCGATTTGTTGCTATGGTTACATTGCAACACATGCACTAATCAGTTCGCAAACACACACGATCAGGTAACACAACGGGACAGTGACAATGAATGCATACAACTACAAAACAAAGTGTTCGTTCATATAGCTACTGATGATCTATACGATCTTATAAAATAACTATTCGTGTTATCACTCAAACTCATAAATATGCACTGTCCGGGTGCAGTGTTGATAAGGAAACAGTACGCTGGTAAATATTTAATTTAACTTACAATGAACATGTATATGGATTTCATGACATTCAAGTCCAAAACATGTTTTGCAATAACGAACTTTTGTATAGTCGCAGTGGAATGTAATTAATAACCAAATTAGTATTAGAATTTTAGTCCGTGTATAAAATTATATCATTTGAATGCAGGCAATATGGGTTAGGTCTGGGTTGTGGTAATTAATCAAACCGTGTTTGCCTTACAAATGATTACAGTATTCGTTAGTGTTGTAGACTATAGCGACACTTGTGGATGGGAAGGCTTATTAGCCACTGTTGCAAAGTTGGTTTGTGATTCGTATCAAATACCTGCGTGTAAATAACATACATGTCTTATTGCACTATTGGGGACAAAGTGAAGCATCAGCCATAAATATGGTAATTCGTTTAGGTTCATCGGGTTAGATGAAAGTGAGTCCATCAAAATTATTGTCAGAAGTGGTATTCGAACCCACGCCTGGAGAACCAGACTGCGACCTGAACGCAGCGCCTTAGACCGCTCGGCAATCCTGACTACACAAAGATAAATACAAATGGTTGAAATTAGCCTTCAATAGAAAGATAGTTAATATCTCGGTGTGTCTGTCCTATTCTAAATAATGGCATACGATGACATTAGTATCAGATAACGTCTCCAAATGCAACTTATTTTTTCGGTGTGCATCGTATTTTAAACAATGGCACCCTTGGCCTATAATGCAGTTAATTGCTCTAGACTAAACAATGAACAAACGTTAACCCCATATTCACGCATGTTCAGTATATAGCATAAAATGACGAGCGTAATGTTCAAGACAAAGGTTGAATAAAGTCCTCCTCTGTTCTGTTAATAACGTAATAATTTATTGTATGCAGTTTGTTAGCAGAATGTGCTTATAATGTTATCACGTTAAAGGACATATCATTGGTGTATTTCCAGTAAATGTGCATTGTAATATCGATATAAAATGTTGTGGGGGAATGAATTAATGTTATGAGTAGCGCACATACGTTGTTTGTATGTGGACAATATTTCACCTGTACTTTATCTTAAAAGATTTTATTAAAATTAATTTGTTGTGATTCGAACCAACGCCTGGAGAACCAGACTGCGACCTTAACGCAGCGCCTTAGACCGCTCGGCCATCCTGACGATATATATATAACTAAAAATGGTTGAAATTAGAAACCATTAATATATGGGTGTGTCTGTCTGATTCCAAATAATGGCATGAGATAACTTTCTATCAGTTAGCGTCTCCAGATACAACGCATTTCTCGGTGTGCATCGTATTCCAAGCAATGACATTAATAGACTTTAATGGCAATTAATTCCTCCAGACTACTTAAAGATCAGCCATTAATATTGTGCTCATATTCTTAAAAGAGGATGATTCTAACAGGATAGTTTTGATTGATCTAGGTTCATGATTTTAATAATGGGAATTAATTATATTTATAGAGTTAGAAGAAAACATCAGTAGTGTCTTTCCAACATTTTGTAATATCTTTATAAATGTTGTGGGGGCGTTGTATATCTGTACTGAGTAAACTCTGAAGAGTTCGCATTCCTCGACCAATCTTAACAATTACCTTTTTACTACAGTATCAATAACAAGAACCTTTTGGTCAGGGCCGATTTCTAATGTGATTTGCAACACTTGTGGCCCAATCATTTTGGATATATTATGTAAATTTAAGAGGCAATATGTTTAAGCAAACAACCACCTATTTTTCGCGATGGTTACATGGCAACAAATGAAATAATAAGTTCACAAATACACAACGAGGACAGTGACAATTAATGCATACAACTACAAAACAACATGTTCGTTCATATAGCTACTGATGGTCTATACTATCTTATAAAATAACGAGGAACATTATTCATGTTATCACTCAAACTCATAAATATGCACTGTCCGAGTGCAGTCTTGATAAGGAAACAGTACTCTGGTAAATATTTAATTTAACTTACCATGTACATGTATATGGATTTCATGATATTCACGTCCAAACGATGTTTTGCATTCACGAACTTTTGTATAGTCACAGTGGAACAGTCCATTAGTAACCAAATTAGTATTAGAAATTTAGTCCGTGTATAAAATTATCTCATTTGAATGCAGGCAATATGGGTTGTCGGGGTTGTGGTAATTAATCAAACCTTGTTTGCCTTACAATTGATTATAGTATCCGTTATAGTGGTAGACTATTGCGGATGGGAAGGTGTATCAGCCACTATTGCAAAGTTGGTTTGTGATTTTGATTCGTATCAAATATCTTCGTGTAAATAACCTATATGTCTTATTGCACTATTGGTGATAAAGTGAAGCATCGGCCATAAATAACGTAACTCGTTTAGGAACAGTGCGCCTTCATCTGGTTAGATGAAAGTGAGTCCATCAACATGTTTGTCAGAAGTGGGATTCGAACCCACGACTGGAGAACGCAGCGCCTTAGACCGCTCGGCCATCCTGACTACACAATGATACATAAAAATGGTTGCAATTAGCCTTCATTTAGAAAGACAGTTAATATCTCGGTGTGTCTGTCCTATTATAAATAATGGCATGAGATAACCTTACTACCAGTTAACGTCTCCAAATACAACGCATTTCTCGGTGTGCATTGTTTTCTAAGCAATGACATTAATAGACTTTAATGGTAATTAATTCCTCCAGGTTAAACAAAGATCAGCCATTAGTACTGTTGTCAGATGCTTAATAGAGGCCAATTCTAAAAGGATGGTTTGAGTGATCTAGGTTCCTAGTTATAATAATGGGACTTCATTGTATTTATAGAGTTAGAGGAAACATCAGTGGTGTCTTTCCAGCACTTTGTAATCTCGATATAAATGTTGTGGAGGGGTTTGTCTATCTGTACTGAGTAAATTCTGAAGGGTTTGCATTCCTTGACCCAAGTTTACAATTACGTTTTACTACCGTATCAATAACAACAACCTCTTGGTCAGGGCCGATTTCTAATGTGATTTGCACGTGTGGCCCAAACAGTTTGGGTATAATATGTAAATGGAAGAGGCAATGCAATATGCTTAAACCAACAGCAATCTATCTGTTGCTATGGTTACATTGCAACACATGAATATTAGTTCGCAAACACACACGATCAGGTAACACAACGAGACAGTGACAATGAATGCATACAACTACAAAACAACATGTTCGTTCATATAGCTACTGATGATCTATACTATCTTATAAAATAAGTAAAACTATTCGTGTTATCACTCAAACTCATACATATTCACTGTCCGGGTGCAGTGTTGTTAAGGAAACAGTATGCTGGTAAATATTTAATTTAACTTACAATGTATTGGGATTTCATGACATTCACGTCCAAAACATGTTTTGCATTCTCGAACTTTTGTATAGTCACAGTGGAATGTCATTAATAACCAAATTAGTATTAGAATTTTAGTCCGTGTATAACATTACCTCATTTGAATGCAGGCAATATGGGTTAGGTCCGGGATTTGGTAATTAATCAAACCTTGTTTGCCTTACAAATGATTACAGTATTCGTTAGTGTTGTAGACT
Organism: Archivesica marissinica; assembly: GCA_014843695.1. Lineage (NCBI taxonomy): Eukaryota > Metazoa > Mollusca > Bivalvia > Venerida > Vesicomyidae > Archivesica > Archivesica marissinica. The sequence goes on from CM026403.1 coordinate 36,334,452, forward strand.
ATTGCGGATGGGAATGCTTAATGTTGGTTTGTGATTTTGATTCGTTTCAAATATATTCGTGTAAATAACCAATATGTCTTACTTACTTGTAAATATTTACAATATGTTTCACTTGACAAAGTGAAGCATCGGCCATAAATAACGTAATTCGTTTAGTGCGCCTTCATCTGGTCCATCAAAATTATTGTCAGAAGTGGGATTCGAACCCACGCCTGGAGAACCAGACTGCGACCTGAACGCAGCGCCTTAGACCGCTCGGCCATCCTGACTACACAAAGATAAATACAAATGGTTGAAATTAGCCTTCATTAGAAAGACAGTTAATATATTGACGTGTCTGTCCTATTCTAAATAATGGCATACGATGACATTAGTATCAGATAACGTCTCCAAATACAAGTATTCTTTCGATATGCATCTTATTTTTAAACAATGGCACCATTGGACTATAATGGTAGTTAATTGCTCTAGACTTAACAATGAACAACCGCTAACCCCATATTCACGCATGTTCAGTATATAGCATAGATGACGAGCGTAATGTTCAAGACAAAGATTGAATAAAGTCCTCCTCTATTCTGTTAATAATGTAACATTGTTTGCAGTTTGTTAGCAGAATGTGCTTATACTTGTATCACATTAAAGGTAATAACAGCGGTGTACTTCCAGTAAATGTACATTGTAATATCGATATAAAATGCTGTAGGGAATACAGTTATGTTAAACGGACGTGCGCACCGTTGCTTTATGTGGAAAATATTTCACCTGCACTTTATCTTAAATGAATAAATTTAATTTTATTAAAATCAATTTGTCAGAAGTGGGATTCGAACCCACGCCTGGAGAACCAGACTGCGACCTGAACGCAGCGCCTTAGACCGCTCGGCCATCCTGACGATATATCATTAAATAAAAATGATTGAAATTGGCCTTTATTTGAAATACAATTAATAGCCGGCGTCCTGTTCTAAATACTGGCACGAGATGGCTTTACTATCACTTAACATCTCCAGATACAACACACATCTCGGTGTACATCGTATTCAAAGCTATGACATTAATGGACTTTAATGGCAATTATGTCCTCAAGACTAAACAAAGATCAGCCATTAATACTGTTTTCAGATTCTTAAAAGAGGCCGATTCTACATGGATAGTTTTGATTGATCTAGGTTCCTGATTATAATAATGGAACATCATTGTATTTGTAGAGTTCGAGGAAACATTAGTGGTGTCTTTCCAGCACTTTGTAATCTCGATTACTTTTTATTACCATACCCTATCAACAACCTCTTGGTGGTGGTCGATTTCTAATGTGATTTGCACTTGTGGCCCAACCCTTTTACCTGGCTTATGTAAATTGATGATGCAATGCAATATGCGTAAGCCAACAACAATCTCTCATTTACGATGATAACAAATGAAATAATAAACTCGCACATACACATGAACAACAGGGGACAGTGAATTATGGCCTTTGAATGCAGGCAATATGTGTCAGGTTGTTGTTGTGGTAATTAATGAAACCTTGTTTGCCTTACAAATGATTACAGTATTCGTTAGTGTGGTAGGATGTAGTGACAATTATCCGAAAGGCTTATCAGCAACTGTTACAAAACTGGTTTGTGATTTTGATTCGTATCACATACCTGCGTATAAATAACATGCATGTTTTATTGCACCCTTGGGGATACAGTGAAGTACGTTAGCCATACGTCTTTGCTATACTCTCTCTAAACTGATGTATACCAATAAACAAGCAACAACTGTATGCTGTACCAGAACGAGCGACGTTTATTTCGGCAGCCTGGCTACACATATGCTTACATATTTACATATATATATATCCACACGGTCGACTGTATCAACAATAATATCAACATTCAAGTGTATTTACATATCACTATTGATAGTACCGTATAATTACGTCTTAAGCATTATATATCTGCGCAATGTTTTATTTTGTTTTAGTCAATTGATCAAAACATTTACAAGCCGACTTCGCCCAGGAAAAACCAGAGAATTTACTCTGGAAACCTGTAACCCATGTCTACATGACCACTTGTACAGAAAGTGACCGGAGTGTCGGATTGTAGAGCAGTATGGGTCCACGCTCTCTTGCAGATATACAATATCATTACATGTACTAATTGTATCATAAAGACAGTATTTAATTGTGAAATGCCTTAATATTCATAACATGAAACTATAACTTGTTAGAAGTCGTTCGGTAGAATGACCAGCTCTACATACACGTCTCAATATATAATCTTAAATAGCACGCTTTCCTCGTGCTATATAGACAGACCGATACACACTATCACTTTAGGGTACCGCTACGCGAAAGACAAATATTTCACGCTCTACTATCGAAACGCGTGAAATGAATAGTCTTTGCTATACTCTCTCTTAACTGATGTATACCAATAAACAAGCAACAACTGTATGCTGTACCAGAACGAGCGACATAGACCCAACAGAACGGGCTGGAAGATTAACGTAAGCTTGGATGTAAGCAACATACTGTAGTAAAGACTTGACTATAACGAGCATGTTCAAAAACCTACAATGGTGTCCCCTATACCCAAGGCCTCTCACATGTGTATTTGAAATTCTTTAAACTAATATACATGACAATGGGAATTTCATATCATATCTAACCATTTCTTATCCCAGATCCTAATGAACATGTTTAAAGTACTGAATGAAAATCCCCTTACAAAAACCCAAATAGCAGAGCAACAACAGCATTTACAATGCCAACAGCTTTGACACTTCTAATCTCTTCTCTGAAGAGTCGGCTACATAGCCATCCTTACTATTCTCCCCTTTCCATCTACCATGGCGCTTCCAGCACCTGTCATTTACACCTGCATTAGCTGCCATTGTTGCTCCACCTGCTCTAAGAGAATGCAAACCTATATTCAAATCACCCGTCACTTCTTTTAGACGTGAAACTACAGTTTCTCTAGCTCTTGTGTAACTAAGTGCTTTATCTGTTTACATTTTGTCCCAGACCGAAAACATGGTTTAAACAAAAACGTGTCATTTTGGACAGTACAACCGATAATACGTAAATAACGGTTTAACATTGCATACGGACAAGCCAACGAAACACCTTTGGCTACGACAACTACGTTTCCATGTCTGTATTGATCAGTCTTGCTTTTCTTGGTTGATATTGAAAAATATTCATCATGCATAATGATATCATTGCAACGTAAGTTACTCAACTCATCATATCTCAAAAATGCTGAAAACGCCACTAATAGCATGCATAGATCTCGAACTACGAGTATGTCTCTACTATCCTCGTATTTGGTAGATAACGTTATTAACATGTCCGTGGTTATAGGATCCTTCTTCTGTACAGGCTTTGACAATGTTCTCTTTGCGGCTTCCACTAAATTGTTCACAAACATATTATTGGTAGGGTCTGGTAAGTTTTTCAACGAATGTGCCCACTTTATACTGTATATTGTTGATATAACTATAGAACATGGTGCACTTTTGTCCATGAGCTCCGTTAAATATAAACAAATGTGAATAGGTAATGCTGGAATCGCAGATCCGCCCTTGGAAGAAATATAATCTTCCCACTTTTTAAAGTAACTCAGATATTTACTGTTTGTGCTACTACTTTTAGACATAGTTAAGTATCCCGCCATCTTACTCGATAACCCTTCGCAACTGGCGTCCTGTAGCCCTGCCTGCTGGATTTCGTCATCTATTCTCTGTCTCAAATTCAGGCCTGCTCAATAGACAAAAATATGTACTAAATTAAAGTGCATAAAAAACCCGCGTGGTATATATATTCTGGCATTCGTCTGTGCACTTTCAATCTGTAAAAAATATAGCTATTAAACTAAAGCGAAGCTTCCTGCCATCAAATATTCCATTTCGCCCCCTTCCTCTCCTTGTCAATACACCAGGCTGAAAAACAAACATATCCTGAAAATACCTGGCTCTCCTGTCTAAACCTGAAAACAGCAATGGCCAATATGGCGCAGATTTCCACAAAGGTAACTGTACAATTTTCTTTTTCTATTTTCCTAATGCACCTTGCTGCTAGTCTAGGGGGTGGTACACACCAATTGTTCTGCCCAAACCAGCTAAAACTGAAAGCATCGATGCCTGCTGTTCCCGGACACCAATACCTTGAATTAAAAGCTTGGTATTTTGTATTATAATCACATGTAAATCTGTCAAAAGTAAACGGGCCCCATTTTTCATTTAATATCTCAAATACGTGATCTTGCACCGACCAATCATCACTATCTACACACCTGCTGAGAAAGTCAGCCTGGCAATTTTCTTGCCTTAGTACCCACTTTGGTATCACTGTGATATCTCGCTCTCTACGTACAACATGTATTAGTGCAACAATATCTTGCAAATAGGATTTTCTGCTTCCAACAGTCAAAATAGTACTGACATTCTTATTGTCATTGTTTATCACGACATGTTGCCCTTCCAGGCTTGCTGCACAACTTTGCAGAACTCTATATGAACCTTCCAGTTCCTTCCAGGTGGAACTCATGCCACACTCAAGCTCAGACCAACTACCAAATATCTCATTTTTATCTTGGCCATCAATATAACCACCGTAACCAGTGCCACTGGCGTCACAGAATATCTCCATCGGCATTGGTTCTGTGGCATGCACTATGCCGCCACTATCTACTCCCAGCTGAGCCTTGTTTAATGCATTTATATTTTCCTTCCAGAAAATCATTTCATCCAATGCTTTGACAGTCACCATTATAGGTGCTTCCCAACTAGCCCTGCTTATAATACAACCATATAACGATCTCGATCGTAACCTTACCAATGGTCCAATAACGCTATTCATGGAAATTAGCTTTCCTATCAGACATGCTAATCTACGCACGGGTACGAGTGTTTTCCCTTTGTTAACTTGATCTATGATTTTATCAAGCAATATCATAAAGCTTTGTATTCTCTCATCTGTTATCACTCAAACTCATAAATATTCACTGTCCGAGTGCAGTCTTGATAAGGAAACAGTATGCTGGTAAATATTCAATTTAACTTACAATGTATTGGGATTTCATGACATTCACGTCCAAACGATGTTTTGCATTCACGAACTTTTGTATAGTCACAGTGGAATGTCATTAGTAACCAAATTAGTATTAGAATTTTAGTCCGTGTATAAAATTATCTCATTTGAATGCAGGCAATATGGGATGTCGGGGTTGTGGTAATTAATCAAACCTTGTTTGCCTTACAAATGATTATAGTATTCGTTAATGTTGTAGACTATTGCGACACTTGTGGATGGGAAGGCTTATCAGCCACTGTTGCAAAGTTGGTTTGTGATTTTGCTTCGTTACAAATATTTTCGTGTAAATAAGTTATTAACCTATATATCTTATAAGTGAAGCATCGGCCATAAATAACGTAACTCGTTTAGAAACAGTGCGCCTTCATCGGGTTAGATGAAAGTGAGTCCATCAAATTATTGTCAGAAGTGGGATTCGAACCAACGCCTGGAGAACCAGACTGCGACCTGAACGCAGCGCCTTAGACCGCTCGGCCATCCTGACTAGATACAGATACATAAAAATGGTTGAAATTAGCCTTCATTGGAAACACAATTAATATCTCGGTGTGTCTGTCCTATTCCAAATAATGGCATGAGATAACCTTACTACCAGTTAACGTATGGCAATTAATTCCTCCAGATGAAACAAAGATCAGCCATTAGTACTGTTTTCAGATACTTAATAGAGGCCAATTCTAACAGGATGGTTTGAGTGATCTAGTTTCCTAGTTATAATAATGGGACTTTATTGTATTCATAGAGTTAGAGGAAACATCAGTGGTGTCTTACCAGCACTTTGTAATCTCGATATAAATGTTGTGGAGGGGTTTGTCTATCTGTACTGAGTGAACTCGGAAGGGTTTGCATTCCTTGACCCAAATTTACAATTACGTTTTACTACCGTATCAATAACAACAACCTCTTTGTCAGGGCCGATTTCTAATGTGATTTGCACGTGTGGCCCAAACAGTTTGGATATGATATGTAAATTGAAGAGGCAATGCAATATGCTTAAACCAACAGCATCTATTTGTTGCTATGGTTACATTGCAACAAATGAAATACTAAGTTCGCAAACACACACGATCAGGTAACACAACGGGACAGTGACAATGAATGCATACAACTACAAAACAACATGTTCGTTCATATAGCTACTGATGATCTATACTATCTTATAAAATAACGAGGAACATTATTCGTGTTATCACTCAAACTCATAAATATACACTGTCCGAGTGCAGTGTTGATAAGGAAAGAGTACGCTGGTAAATATTTAATTCAACTTACAATGTATTGGGATTTCATGACATTCACGTCCAAACGATGTTTTGCATTCTCTAAAAGTTTTGTATAGTCACAGTGGAATGTCATTAGTAACCAAATTAGTATTAGAATTTTAGTCCGTGTATAAAATTATCTCATTTGAATGCAGGCAATATGGGATGTCGGGGTTTTGGTAATTAATCAAACCTTGTTTGCCTTACAAATGATTATAGTATTCGTTAGTGTTGTAGACTATTGCGACAATTGTGGATGAGAAGGCTTATCAGCCCTTGTTGCAACGCATGTTGGAGATTTTGATTCGTATCAAACACCTTCGTGTAAATAACCAATGTCGTATTGGGGACAAAGTGAAGCATCAGCCATAAATAACTTAACTCGTTTAGATCGATTAGAATCAGTTCGCCTTCATCGGGTTAGATGAAAGTGAGTCATCAAAATGTTTGTCAGAAGTGGGATTCGAAACCCACGCGTGGAGAACCAGACTGCGACCTGAACGCAGCGCCTTAGACCGCTCGGCCATCCTGACTACACAATGATACATAAAAATGGTTGCAATTAGCCTTCATTTAGAAAGACAGTTAATATATCGGTGTGTCTGTCCTATTATAAATAATTGCATAAGATGACATTAGTATCAGATAACGTCTCCAAATATAACGTATTTGTCGGTGAGCATCTTATTTTTAAACAATGGCACCCTTGGACTATAATGCAGTTAATTCCACTAGACTAAACAAAGAACAGCCGTTAATCCCATATTCAAGCATGTTCAGTATATAGCATAGATGACGAACGTAATGTTCAAGACAAAAGTTGAATAAAGTTCTCTGTTCTGTTAATAATGTATTATTGTTTGCAGTTTGTTAGCAGAATATGCTTATAATTGTACCACGTTGAAGGAAATATCAGTGGTGTACTTCCAGTAAATGTACATTGTAATATCGATATAAAATGCTGTAGGGGAATACAGTTATGTTAAAAGGACCGCATCAGATACACATAGTGTTCCGTTGTTTGTATGTAGACAATATTTCACCTACACTGTATCTTAAAAGAATCATTCCATTTTATTAAAATCAATTTGTCAGAAGTGGGATTCGAACCCACGCCTGGAGAACCAGACTGCGACCTGAACGCAGCGCCTTAGACCGCTCGGCCATCCTGACGAGATATACTTAAATAAAAATGGTTGAAATTGGCCTCTATTAGAAACATAATTAATATCGCGGTATGTCTGTCGTATTCTAAATAAGGGCATAAGATGACTTCAGTATCAGATAACGTTTCCATATTCACGCATATTCTGTATATAGCATTGATGAGGAACGTCCGGGTCAAGTCAAAAGTTGAATAAAATTCTCCTCTGTTCTGTTATAGGTTGTAAAACAACAAATAAATTGCCTATTACATACATAGTAAAAAGTCAAAACTTACAGTTTGTTCATTGATTTTTCCAATCTTTCATTTCTTCTGATGCCACATCCACTCTGAAGAGGTATTCAAATCAGCCTGAAACACACCAAGACTATTTCAAATGTTAAATTTCAAATAACCAGTGATCGCCTGTGAATAACGTCACTGTGTTTACACACTGTATTCCTCCGCAAAATAATACAGTATACCAACCTACAGTTTGCAATGGCCTGAATTCTTATACCACATCTTTTCTACACATCAACTAGTCTGAAGTCTTCTCAAGTAACATAATTTCTAAAACAAACAAACACGAAACTGTAAACTGCCTGTCATGAAAATGCATTTTTATCAAAAAGAAAATTAACTATATTAGTCATTGGGACTACATTCGGATGCACTTCTGTCTATTTACGTATATACAACCTCAATAATGTAATATTGTTTGCAGTTTGTTAGCAGAATGTGCTTATAATTGTATCACGTTAAAGAGACATTATTACATCGCAAAAAGCCAAAAAAAAAAACAATTTGTTCACGTATAAATGCATTGCTACCGCAAATTCTTGCGAATACATTCGAACACAAATAATGAATCAATAAACAATGTGTTTGTGGTCTACAAACTTTCAAAAGTGAATGTAGGATTTCATATACCTCGCTTCATCAACGCTCCTGAATTGACATTTCTGTGTCATTGTACTCAATACTAAGCGCTTGATAATATTGCTTAGAGATAATAGTTTTAATTAAAATCGGACACAAATGTGAAATATAACGGTAAATATGTACCATAAATCTTGTTATTCGGGATACACAGGTTGTATTACGCATGTATGTCTTTGTGCATGAGATGGCACCATTGGACCACGGACTCCATACACAAATGTGTTAGGTTGTGGTTGTGGTCATTAGTCAAACCTTGTTTGTCTTACAAATGATTAAAGTATGCTCTAGTGTGGTAGGCTGTAGCGACACTTGTAGGAAGGCTTATCAGCCACTGTTGCGCAGCTGGTTTGTTACTTTGATTCCTATCACATACCTGCTTGTAAATAACCTGCCTGTTTTATTGCACCCTTGGGGACAAAGTGAAATACGTTAGACATAAATAACGTAACTCGTTTGGAAACAGTTTGACTTCATTAACCATAAAGTATTCTAGTTTAGAGCAAAATAATTACATTAAATGTTTGTCATAAGTTGGATTCGAACATACGCCTGGAGAACCAGACTGCGCCTTAGACCGCTCGGCCATCCTGACGATATACGAATAAATAAAAATGGTTGAAATTAACCTTCATTAGAAACAATTAATATTTCGGTTTCTCTGTCCTATTCCAAATAATGGCATTAGATGGCTTTAATATCAGATGTCTCCAGATACAACACATTTCTCGGTGTGCATCATATCCAGATACAACACATGTCTCGGTGTGCATCATATCCAGATACAACACATGTCTCGGTGTGCATCATATCCAGATACAATACATGTCTCGGTGTGCATCATATCCAGATACAACACATTTCTCGGTGTGCATCATATCCAGATACAACACATGTCTCGGTGTGCATCATATCCAGATACAACACATTTCTCGGTGTGCATCATATCCAGATACAACACATGTCTCGGTGTGCATCATATCCAGATACAACACATTTCTCGGTGTGCATCATATCCAGATACAACACATTTCTCGGTGTGCATCATATCCAGATACAACACATTTCTCGGTGTGCATCATATCCAGATACAATACATGTCTCGGTGTGCATCATATCCAGATACAACACATGTCTCGGTGTGCATCATATCCAGATACAACACATTTCTCGGTGTGCATCATATCCAGATACAATACATTTCTCGGTGTGCATCATATCCAGATACAATACATTTCTCGGTGTGCATCATACTCTAATTATGGCATTACTAAACAATAATGGCAATTAATTCCTCCAGACTAAACAAAGAAGTGCCATTACTATTATTGTCAACTTATAAAAGGATAGTTTAGTGTGGTAGACTGTGGTGACAATTGTGAGAAGGCTTATCAGCCACTATTGCAAATTGTTTTTTAAAATTTAGATTCATATCACATACAGCGTGAATATATTCCACCTGTCTTATTGTACTCTTGGGGACAATGTGAAGTATGTTAGCCATAGCAGGCAATATTGGTTGGTTAGGTCTGGGTTGTTGTAATTAATCAAACCGTGTGTGCCTTACAAATGATTACAGTATACGTTAGTGTTGTAGACTATAGCGACATTTGTGGATGGGAGGTCTTATCAGCCATTGTTGAAATGTATGTATTATTGTACTATTGGTGACAACGTGAAGCATCGGCCATAAATAACGTAAGAAACAGTGAAAGTGAGTCCATCAAAATGTTTGTCAGAAGTGGGATTCGAACCCACGTCTGGAGAACCAGACTGCGACCTGAACCTGCGGCCTTAGACCGCTAGGCCATCCTGACCACATAAGATAAATACAAATGGTTGAAATTAGCCTTCATTAGAAAGACAGTTAATATATCGGTGTTTCTGTCCTATTCTAAATAATGGCATACGAATGATACGATGACATTAGTATCAGATAACGTCTCCAAATACAACGCATGTGTCGGTGTGCATCGTATTTTAAGCAATGGCACCCTTGGACTTTAATGGCAGTTTCTTCCTCTGACTAAACAAAGAACAGCCGTTAACCACATATTCACTCATGTTCAGTTTGTTAGCAGTGCAGATATTGTAGTGTGGTAGACTGTGGTGACAATTGTGAGAAGGCGTATCAGCCACTATTGCAAATTGTGTTTTTAAAATTTAGATTCGTAACACATACCTGAGTGTAGATATTCTACATGTCTTATTGTACTCTTGGTGACAATGTTAAGTATGTTAGCCATAGCAGGCAATATGGGTTGGTTAGGTCTGGGTTGTGGTAATTAATCAAACCGTGTGTGCCTTACAAATGAGTACAGTATATGTTAGTGTGTAGACTATATCGACACGTGTGGATGGGAAGGCTTCTCAGCCACTGTTGCAACGCTGGTTTGTGATTCATATCAAATACCTTCGTGTAAATAACCTATATATCGTATTGGGGACACAGTGAAGCATCAGCCATAAATAACGTAACGCGTTTAGAACGTTTAGAAACAGTGCGCCTTCATCGGGTTAGATGAAAGTGAGTCCATCAAACTGTTTGTCAGAAGTGGGATTCGAACATAGATCAGTCTATCAGATAACGTCTCCAAATACAACGTATTTTTTCGATGTGCATCTTATTTTTAAACAATGGCACCCTTGGACTATAATGCAGTTAATTGCTCTAGACTAAACAATGAGCAACCGCTAACCCCATATTCAGGCATGTTCAGTATATAGCAAATTGTGACGAACGTCATGTTCAAGACAAAGGTTGAATAAAGTCCTCCTCTGTTTTGTTAATAATGTAACATTCTTTGCAGTTTGTTAGCAGAATGCGCTTATATTTGTATCATGAAGCAAAAAATTGTTATCATATAAACCCAACTGACATAAATAAGACATGTCTACGTGATGCAAGTATCACGTGAAAGGACATATCATTGGTGTATTTCCAGTAAAGGTACATTGTAATATCGATATAAAATGCTGTGGGGGAATGCATTTATGTTATGAGTACCGCACGTTGTTTGTATGTGTAAAATATTTCACCTGTATTTTAGCCTAAACGATTTTATTAAAATTAATTTGTCAGAAGTGGGATTCGAACCCACGCCTGGAGAACCAGACTGCGACCTGAACGCAGCGCCTTAGACCGCTCGGCCATCCTGACGACATATATATATATATATAACTAAAAATGGTTGAAATTGGAAACAATTAATATCTCGGTGTGTCTGTCTGATTCCAAATAATGGCATGAGACAACTTTCTATCAGTTAGCGTCTCCAGATACAACGCATTTCTCGGTGTGCATCGTATTCCAAGCAATGACATTAATAGACTTTAATGGCAATTAATTCCTCCAGACTACTTATAGATCAGCCATTAATATTGTGCTCATATTCTTAAAAGAGGATGATTCTAACAGGATAGTTTTGATTGATCTAGGTTCCTGGTTTTAATAATGGGAATTAATTATATTTATAGAGTTAGAAGGAAACATCAGTAGTGTCTTTCCAACATTTTGTAATATCTTTATAAATGTTGTGAGGGCGTTGTATATCTGTACTGAGTAAACTCTGAAGAGTTCGCATTCCTCGACCAAGCTTTAGAATTACCTTTTTACTACAGTATCAACAACAAGAACATCTTGGTCAGGGCCGATTTCTTGTGTGATTTGCAAGTCTCGTGGCCCAAACATTTTGGATATATTATGTAAATTTAAGAGGCAATATGTTTAAGCAAACAACCACCTATTTTTCGCGATGGTTACATTGCAACAAATGAAACAATAAGTTCACAAATACACAACGAGGACAGTGACAATTAATGCATACAACTACAAAACAACATGTTCATTCATATAGCTACTGATGGTCTATACTATCTTATAAAATAACGAGGAACACTATTCGTGTTATCACTCAAGCTCATAGATATTCATTAGCCTTCATTAGAAACAATTAATATTTCGGTTTATCTGTCATATTCCAAATAAAGGCATGAGATGGCTTTAATATTAGATGTCTCCAGATACAACACATATCTCGGTGTCCATCATATTCTAAGTAATGACATTAATAGATATTCCTCCAGACTAAACAAAGAAGATCCGTTAATATCGTTTTCAGATTTTAAAGCAACACTATATCAATGAAAACGCAAATTGATACAGATGTAATTTCCTATTATATGGTATAATTATTTTCCAAATTTTTGCTTCAAAAACTGAGTATTTCAACTAATAAACATAAGAAAATAATGTAAACATGGTCGACATACATGCATAATACAACCTGTGTATCACGAATAACGAGATTTATAGTACAGATTGATCGTTATATCTCACATATTTGCCTATGCATATTTATTTGTAGACTAATCTTGGTTAAATTTATTATCTCTAAGCGACAGTATCTCGAGATTAGTATTGACTACAATAACAAAGAAAGTCATGTCAGGTGTGTGGATGACCGGTATATGAAATCCTACATTCACTGTTAAACATTTGTAGACCACAAACACTGTTTATTGATTCAATATGTTTGTTCGAATGTATTCGGAAGAATTTGTAGTAGCAATGCATTTATATGTGAACAAATGCTTTTTGGGACTTTTTGCGATGTAATGTCTCTTTAACGTGATACAATTATAAGCACATTCTGCTAACAAACTGCAAACAATATTACATTATTGATGTTGTATATACGTAAATAGGCAGAAGTGCATCCGAATGTAGTCCCAATGACTAATATAGGTTTTTTGGGCTTTTTGCGATGCTATGTCGCTTTAAAAGAAGATGATTAATACAGGGTACTTTTATTGATCTAGTTATAATAATGGGACTTCATTGTATTTGTAGAGTTCGAGGTAACATCTACAGCACTTTGTAATCTCGATATAAATAATGTGGGGGCATTGAATATCTGTACAGAGTAACATGAGAAGGGTTTGCATTACTTGGCCAAAATTTACAATTACCTTTTTACTACCGTATCAACAACCTCTTGTCTGGCCGATTTCTAATGTGATATGCATTTGTGGCCCAAACCTTTTACCTGGCGTATGTACATTGATGAGGCAATGCAATATGCTTAAACCAACAACAATCTCTAATTTACGATGATAACAAATGAAATAATAAACTCGCACATGCACATGAACAACAGGGTAACACAACGGGGACAGTGAATTATGGCCGTTGAATGCAGCCAATATGTGTTAGGTTTTGGTTGTGTTAATTAATCAAACCTTGTTTGCCTTACAAATGATTACAGTATTCGTTAGTGTGGTAGGATGTAGTGACAATTGTCTGAAGGCTTATCAGCAACTGTTACAAAGCTGGTTTGTGATTTTGATTCGTATCACTCACATTCCTGCGTATAGATAACATGCATGTTCTATTGCACACATGTGCACATAGTGAAGTACGTTAGCCATACATAACGTAACTCGTTTGGAAACAGTTCGCCTTCATCAACCATCAAGTATTCTATTTTAGAGCACAATAATTCCATTAAAATATTTGTCAGAAGTATGAAGAACCAGACTGCGACCTGAACGCAGCGCCTTAGACCACTCGGCCATCCTGACTATATACAAATACATAAAAATGGTTGAAATTAGCCTTCATTGGAAACACAATTAATATCTCGGTGTGTCTGTCCTATTCCAAATAATGGCATTAGATAACTTTACTACCAGTTAACGTCTCCAAATACAACGCATTTCTCGGTGTGCATTGTATTCTGAACAATGACATTAATAGACTTTAATGGCAATTAATTCCTCAAGATTAAACAAAGATCAGCCATTAATACTGTTTTCAGATTCTTAAAAGAGGCCGATTCTAACAGGATAGTTTGAGTGATCTAGGTTCCTAGTTATAATAATGGGACTTCATTGTATTTATAGAGTTAGAGGACACATCAGTGGTGTCTTTCCAGGACTTTGTAATCTCGATATAAATGTTGTGGAGGGGTTTGTCTATCTGTACTGAGTAAACTCGGAAGGGTTGGCATTCCTTGACCCAAGTTTACAATTACGTTTTACTACCGTATCAATAACAACAACCTCTTGGTCAGGGCCGATTTCTAATGTGATGTGCACGTGTGGCCCAAACAGTTTGGGTATAATATGTAAATTGAAGAGGCAATGCAATATGCTTAAACCAACAGCAATCTATCTATTGCTATGGTTACATTGCAACACATGAATTAATCAGTTCGCAAACACACACGATCAGGTAACACAACGGGACAGTGACAATGAATGCATACAACTACAAAACAACATGTTCGTTCATATAGCTACTGATGATCTATACTATCTTATAAAATAAGTAAAGCTATTCGTGTTATCACTCAAACTCATAAATATTCACTGTCCGAGTGCAGTGTTGATAAGGAAACAGTACGCTGGTAAATATTTTATTTAACTTACAATGTATTGGGATTTCATGACATTCACGTCCATTCGAACCCACGTCTGGAGATCCAGACTGCGACCTGAACGCAGCGCCTTAGACCGCTCGGCCATCCTGACTACATAAAGATAAATACAAATGGTTGAAATTAGCCTTCATTAGAAAGACAATTAATATATCGCTGTGTCTGTCCTATTCTAAATAATGGCATACGATGACATTAGTATCAGAAAACGTCTCCAAATACAACGCATTTTTTCGATGTACATCGTATTTTAACCATTGGCATTCTTGGACTATAATGCAGTTAATTCCTCTAGACTAAACAAAGAACAGCCGTTAACCATGTTCAGCATATAGCATAATATGACGAACGTAATGTTCAAAACAAATTTGAATAAAGTCCTCCTCTATTCTGTTATTAATGTAAGATTGTTTGCAGTTTGTTAGCAGAATGTGCTTATACTTGTATCACGTTAAAGGTAATAACAGCGGTGTACTTCCAGTAAATGTACATTGTAATATCGATATAAAATGCTGTACGGAATACAGTTATGTTAAACGGACCGTACCAGGTACACAACTACACATACCTTGTTTTATGTGGACAATATTTCACCTGTACTTTATCTTAAATGAATAAATAAAATTAATTGTATTAAAATCAATATGTCAGAAGTGGGATTCGAACCCCCGCCTGGAGAACCAGACTGCGACCTGAACGCAGCGCCTTAGACAGCTCGGCCATCCTGACGATATATGATTAAATAAAAATGATTGAAATTGGCCTTTATTTGGAATACAATTATTAATAGCAGGCGTCCTATTCTAAATACTGGCACGAGATGGCTTTACTATCACTTAACATCTCCAGATACAACACACATATCGGTGTACATCGTATTCGAAGCTATGACATTAATGGACTTTAATGGCAATTGTTTCCTCAAGACTAAACAAATAACAGTCATTAATATTGTTTTCAGATTCTTGAAAGAGGCCGATTCTAACAGGATAGTTTTGATTGATCTAGGTTCCTGATTATAATAATGGAACATCATTGTATGTATAGAGTTCGAGGAAACATCAGTGATGTCTTTCCAGCACTTTGTAATCTCGATTACTTTTTACTACCATAACCTATCAACAACCTCTTGGTGGTGGTCGATTTCTAATGTGATTTGCATTTGTGGCCCAAACCTTTTACCTGGCTTATGTAAATTGATGAGGCAATGCAATATGCTTAAGCCAACAACAATCTCTCAATTACGATGATAACAAATGAAATAATAAACTCGCACATGCACATGAACAACAGGGTAACACAACGGGGCCAGTGAATTATGGCCTTTGAATGCAGCCAATATGAGTTAGGTTTTGGTTGTGTTAATTAATGAAACCTTGTTTGCCTTACAAATGATTACTGTATTCGTTAGTGTGGTAGGATGTAGTGACAATTGTCTGAAGGCTTATCAGCAACTGTTACAAAGCTGGTTTGTGATTTTGATTCGTATCACATACCTGCGTATACATAACATGCATGTTTTATTGCACCCTTGGGGATACAGTGAAGTACGTTAGCCATACATAACGTAACTCGTTTGGAAACAGTTCGCCTTCATCAACCAAGTATTCTAATTTAGAGCACAATAATTCCATTAAAATGTTTGTCAGAAGTGGGATTCGAACCCACGCCTGGAGAACCAGACTGCGACCTGAACGCAGCGCCTTAGACCGCGCGGCCATCCTGACTAGATATTATTAAATACAAATGGTTGAAATGAGCCTTCATTGGAAACACAATTAATATCTCGGTGTGTCTGTCCTATTCCAAATAATGGCATGAGATAACCTTACTACCAGTTAACGTCTCCAAATACAACGCATTTCTCGGTGTGCATTGTATTCTAAACAATGACATTAATAGACTATAATGGCAATTAATTCCTCAAGATTAAACAAAGATCAGCCATTAATACAGTTTCCAGATTCTTAAAAGAGGCCGGTATATGAAATCCTTCATTCAGTTTTGAACGTTTGTAGACAACAAACACTGTTTATTGATTCAATATTTGTGTTCGAATGTATTCGGAAGAATTTGTAGTAGCAATGCATTTATATGTGAACTAATGCTTTTTTGGGCTTTTTGCGATGTTATGTCGCTTTAAAAGAAGATGATTAATACAGGGTATTTTTATTGATCTAGTTATAATAATGGGACTTCATTGTATTTGTAGAGTTCGAGAAAACATCAGTTGTGTCTTTACAGCACTTTGTAATCTCGATATAAATAATGTGAGGGCGTTGTATATCTATACTGAGTAACATGAGAAGGGTTTGCATTACTTGGCCAAAATTTACAATTACCTTTTTACTACCGTATCAATAACCTCTTGTCTGGATGATTTCTAATGTGATTTGCACTTGTGGCCCAAACCTTTTACCTGGCGTATGTAAATTGATGCGGCAATACAATATGCTTAAACCAACAACAATCTCTAATGTGCGTCGGTAACAAATGAAATAATAAACTCGCACATACACATGAACAACAGGGGACAGTGAATTATGGCCTTTGAATGCAGGCAATATGTGTCAGGTTGTTGTTGTGGTAATTAATGAAACCTTGTTTGCCTTACAAATGATTACAGTATTCACTAGTATAGTAGGATGTAGTGACAATTGTCTGAAGGCTTATCAGCAACTGTTACAAAGCTGGTTTGTGATTTTGATTGGTATCACTCACATACCTGCGTATAAATAACAGGCATGTTCTATTGCACCCTTGGGGATACAGTGAAGTACGTTAGCCATAAATAACGTAACTCGTTAGGAAACAGTTCGCCTTCATCAACCATCAAGTATTCTATTTTAGAGCACAATAATTCCATTAAAATGTTTGTCAGAAGTGGGATTCGAACCCACGCCTGGAGAACCAGACTGCGACCTGAACGCAGCGCCTTAGACCGCTCGGCCATCCTGACTAGATACAGATATATAAAAATGGTTGAAATGAGCCTTCATTGGAAACACAATTAATATCTCGGTGTGTCTGTCCTATTCCAAATAATGGCATGAGATAACCTTACTACCAGTTAGCGTCTCCAGATACATTGCATTTCTCGGTGTGCATTGTATTCTAAGCAATGACATTAATAGACTTTAACCAACAACAATCTCTAATGTGCGTCGGTAACAAATGAAATAATAAACTCGCACATACACATGAACAACAGGGGACAGTGAATTATGGCCTTTGAATGCAGGCAATATGTGTCAGGTTGTTGTTGTGGTAATTAATGAAACCTTGTTTGCCTTACAAATGATTACAGTATTCACTAGTATAGTAGGATGTAGTGACAATTGTCTGAAGGCTTATCAGCAACTGTTACAAAGCTGGTTTGTGATTTTGATTGGTATCACTCACATACCTGCGTATAAATAACAGGCATGTTCTATTGCACCCTTGGGGATACAGTGAAGTACGTTAGCCATAAATAACGTAACTCGTTAGGAAACAGTTCGCCTTCATCAACCATCAAGTATTCTATTTTAGAGCACAATAATTCCATTAAAATGTTTGTCAGAAGTGGGATTCGAACCCACGCCTGGAGAACCAGACTGCGACCTGAACGCAGCGCCTTAGACCGCTCGGCCATCCTGACTAGATACAGATATATAAAAATGGTTGAAATTAGCCTTCATTGGAAACACAATTAATATCTCGGTGTGTCTGTCCTATTCCAAATAATGGCATGAGATAACCTTACTACCAGTTAGCGTCTCCAGATACATTGCATTTCTCGGTGTGCATTGTATTCTAAGCAATGACATTAATAGACTTTAATGGCAATTAATTCCTCCAGGTTAAACAAAGAGCAGCCATTAATACAGTTTTCAGATTCTTAAAAGAGGCCGGTATATGAAATCCTACATTCAGTTTTGAACATTTGTAGACCACAAACACTGTTTATTGATTCAATATTTGTGTTCGAATGTATTCGGAAGAATTTGTAGTAGCAATGCATTTATATGTGAACAAATGCTTTTTTGGGCTTTTTGCGATGTTATGTCCATTTAAAAGAAGAGGATTAATACAGGGTATATTTATTGATCTAGTTATAATAATGGGACTTCATTGTATTTGTAGAGTTCGAGAAAACATCAGTTGTGTCTTTACAGCACTTTGTAATCTCGATATAAATAATGTGAAGGCGTTGTATATCTATACTGAGTAACATGAGAAGGGTTTGCATTACTTGGCCAAAATTTACAATTACTTGTTTACTACCGTATCAATAACCTCTTGTCTGGCCGATTTCTAATGTGATTTGCACGTGTGGCCCAAAACAGTTTGGGTATAATATGTAAATTGAAGAGGCAATGCAATATGCTTAAACCAACAGCAATCTATCTGTTGCTATTGTTACATTGCAACACATGAAATACTAAGTTCGCAAACACACGATCAGGTAACACAACGGGACAGTGACAATGAATGCATACAACTACAAAACAACATGTTCGTTCATGATGATCTATACTATCTTATAAAATAAGTAAAGCTATTCGTGTTATCACTCAAACTCATAAATATTCACTGTCCGAGTGCAGTCTTGATAATGAAACAGTATGCTGGTAAATATTCAATTTAACTTACAATGTATTGGGATTTCATGACATTCACGTCCAAACGATGTTTTGCATTCACGAACTGTTGTATAGTCACAGTGGAATGTCATTAGTAACCAAATTAGTATTAGAATTTTAGTCCGCCTTTGTATAAAATTATCTCATTTGAATGCAGGCAATATGTGATGTCGGGGTTGTTGTAATGAATGATTACATTATACGTTAGTGTTGTAGACTATAGCGACACTTGTGGATGGGAGGGCTTATCAGCCATTGTTGCAAAGTTGGTTTGTGATTTTGCTTCGTATCAAATATCTTCGTGTAAATAACCTATATATCTTATTGCACTATTGGTGACAAAGTGAAGCATCGGCCATAAATAACGTAACTCGTTTAGAAACAGTGCGCCTTCATCGGGTTAGATGAAAGTGAGTCCATCAAATTATTGTCAGAAGTGGGATTCGAACCCACGCCTGGAGAACCAGACTGCGACCTGAACGCAGCGCCTTAGACCGCTCGGCCATCCTGACTAGATACAGATACATAAAAATGGTTGAAATTAGCCTTCATTGGAAACACAATTAATATCTCGGTGTGTCTGTCCTATTCCAAATAATGGCATGAGATAACCTTACTACCAGTTAACGTCTCCAAATACAACGCATTTCTCGGTGTGGATTGTATTCTTAACAATGACATTAATAGACTTTAATGGCAATTAATTCCTCCAGATTAAACAAAGATCAGCCATTAGTACCGTTTTCAGATGCTTAATAGAGGCCAATTCTAACAGGATGGTTTGAGTGATCTAGGTTCCTAGTTATAATAATGGGACTTTATTGTATTCATAGAGTTAGAGGAAACATCAGTGGTGTCTTACCAGGACTTTGTAATCTCGATATAAATGTTGTGGAGGGGTTTGTCTATCTGTACTGAGTGAACTCGGAAGGGTTTGCATTCCTTGACCCAAGATTACAATTACGTTTTACTACCGTATCAATAACAACAACCTCTTTATCAGGGCCGATTTCTAATGTGATTTGCACGTGTGGCCCAAACAGTTTGGATATGATATGTAAATTGAAGAGGCAATGCAATATGCTTAAACCAACAGCATCTATTTGTTGCTATGGTTACATTGCAACAAATGAAATACTAAGTTCGCAAACACACACGATCAGGTAACACAACGGGACAGTGACAATGAATGCATACAACTACAAAACAACATGTTCGTTCATACAGCTACTGATGATCTATACTATCTTATAAAATAACGAGGAACACTATTCGTGTTATCACTCAAACTCATAAATATACACTGTCCGAGTGCAGTGTTGATAAGTCGTCCACACGATGTTTTGCATTCTCTAAAGTTTTGTATAGTCACAGTGGAATGTCATTAGTAACCAAATTAGTATTAGAATTTTAGTCCGTGTATAAAATTATCTCATTTGAATGCAGGCAATATGGGATGTCGGGGTTTTGGTAATTAATCAAACCTTGTTTGCCTTACAAATGATTATAGTATTCGTTAGTGTTGTAGACTATTGCGACAATTGTGGATGAGAAGGCTTATCAGCCATTGTTGCAAGGCATGTTGGAGATTTTGATTCGTATCAAACACCTTCGTGTAAATAACCTATATGTCGTATTGGGGACAAAGTGAAGCATCAGCCATAAATAACTTAACTCGTTTAGAACGATTAGAATCAGTTCGCCTTCATCGGGTTAGATGAAAGAGAGTCATCAAAATGTTTGTCAGAAGTGGGATTCGAAACCCACACGTGGAGAACCAGACTGCGACCTGAACGCGCCTTAGACCGCTCGGCCATTCTGACTACACAATGATACATAAAAATGGTTGCAATTAGCCTTCATTTAGAAAGACAGTTAATATATCGGTGTGTCTGTCCTATTATAAATAATTGCATAAGATGACATTAGTATCAGATAACGTCTCCAAATATAACGTATTTGTCGGTGAGCATCTTATTTTTAAACAATGGCACCCTTGGACTATAATGCAGTTAATTCCACTAGACTAAACAAAGAACAGCCGTTAATCCCATATTCAAGCATGTTCAGTATATAGCATAGATGACGAACGTAATGTTCGAGACAAAAGTTGAATAAAGTTCTCTGTTCTGTTAATAATGTATTATTGTTTGCAGTTTGTTAGCAGAATATGCTTATAATTGTACCACGTTGAAGGAAATATCAGTGGTGTACTTCCAGTAAATGTACATTGTAATATCGATATAAAATGCTGTAGGGGAATACAGTTATGTTAAAAGGACCGCATCAGATACACATAGTGTTCCGTTGTTTGTATGTAGACAATATTTCACCTACACTTTATCTTAAAAGAATCATTCCATTTTATTAAAATCAATTTGTCAGAAGTGGGATTCGAACCCACGCCTGGAGAACCAGACTGCGACCTGAACGCAGCGCCTTAGACCGCTCGGCCATCCTGACGAGATATACTTAAATAATAATGGTTGAAATTGGCCTCTATTAGAAACATAATTAATATCTCGGTGTGTCTGTCGTATTCTAAATAAGGGCATAAGATGACTTCAGTATCAGATAACGTTTCCATATTCACGCATATTCTGTATATAGCATTGATGAGGAACGTCCGGGTCAAGTCAAAAGTTGAATAAAATTCTCCTCTGTTCTGTTATAGGTTGTAAAACAATAAATAAATTGCCTATTACATACATAGTAAAAAGTCAAAACTTACAGTTTGTTCATTGATTTTTCCAATCTTTCATTTCTTCTGATGCCACATCCACTCTGAAGAGGTATTCAAATCAGCCTGAAACACACCAAGACTATTTCAAATGTTAAATTTCAAATAACCAGTGATCGCCTGTGAATAACGTCACTGTGTTTACACACTGTATTCCTCCGCAAAATAATACAGTATACCGACCTTCAGTTTGCAATGGCCTGAATTCTTATACCACATCTTTTCTACACATCAACTAGTCTGAAGTCTTCTCAAGTAACATAATTTCTAAAAAAAACAAACACGAAAACTGTAAACTGCCTGTCATGAAAATGCATTTTTATCAAAAAGAAAATTAACTATATTAGTCATTGGGACTACATTCGGATGCACTTCTGTCTATTTACGTATATACAACCTCAATAATGTAATATTGTTTGCAGTTTGTTAGCAGAATGTGCTTATAATTGTATCACGTTAAAGAGACATTACATCGCAAAAAGCCAAAAAAAAACAATTTGTTCACGTATAAATGCATTGCTACTGCAAATTCTTGCGAATACATTCGAACACAAATAATGAATCAATAAACAATGTGTTTGTGGTCTACAAACTTTCAAAAGTGAATGTAGGATTTCATATACCTCGCTTCATCAACGCTCCTGAATTGACATTTCTTTGTCATTGTACTCAATACTAAGCGCTTGATACTGTCGCTTAGAGATAATAGTTTTAACTAAAATCGGACACAAATGTGAAATATAACGGTAAATATGTACCATAAATCTTGTTATTCGGGATACACAGGTTGTATTACGCATGTATGTCTTTGTGCATGAGATGGCACCATTGGACCACGGACTCCACACACAAATGTGTTAGGTTGTGGTTGTGGTCATTAGTCAAACCTTGTTTGTCTTACAAATGATTAAAGTATGCTCTAGTGTGGTAGGCTGTAGCGACACTTGTAGGAAGGCTTATCAGCCACTGTTGCGCAGCTGGTTTGTTATTTTGATTCCTATCACATACCTGCTTGTAAATAACCTGCCTGTTTTATTGCACCCTTGGGGACAAAGTGAAATACGTTAGACATAAATAACGTAACTCGTTTGGAAACAGTTTGACTTCATTAACCATAAAGTATTCTAGCTTAGAGAAAAATAATTACATTAAATGTTTGTCATATGTTGGATTCGAACATACGCCTGGAGAACCAGACTGCGCCTTAGACCGCTCGGCCATCCTGACGATATAAGAATAAATAAAAATGGTTGAAATTAACCTTCATTAGAAACAATTAATATTTCGGTTTCTCTGTCCTATTCCAAATAATGGCATTAGATGGCTTTAATATCAGATGTCTCCAGATACAATAAATGTCTCGGTGTGCATCATATCCAGATACAACACATTTCTCGGTGTGCATCATATCCAGATACAACACATTTCTCGGTGTGCATCATATCCAGATACAACACATGTCTCGGTGTGCATCATATCCAGATACAACACATGTCTCGGTGTGCATCATATCCAGATACAACACATTTCTCGGTGTGCATCATATCCAGATACAACACATGTCTCGGTGTGCATCATATCCAGATACAACACATGTCTCGGTGTGCATCATATCCAGATACAACACATGTCTCGGTGTGCATCATATCCAGATACAACACATTTCTCGGTGTGCATCATATCCAGATACAACACATGTCTCGGTGTGCATCATATCCAGATACAACACATGTCTCGGTGTGCATCATATCCAGATACAACACATGTCTCGGTGTGCATCATATCCAGATACAACACATTTCTCGGTGTGCATCATATCCAGATACAACACATGTCTCGGTGTGCATCATATCCAGATACAACACATGTCTCGGTGTGCATCATGTCCAGATACAATACATGTCTCGGTGTGCATCATATCCAGATACAACACATGTCTCGGTGTGCATCATATCCAGATACAATACATGTCTCGGTGTGCATCATATCCAGATACAACACATGTCTCGGTGTGCATCATATCCAGATACAATACATTTCTCGGTGTGCATCATATCCAGATACAACACATGTCTCGGTGTGCATCATATCCAGATACAACACATTTCTCGGTGTGCATCATATCCAGATACAACACATGTCTCGGTGTGCATCATATCCAGATACAACACATTTCTCGGTGTGCATCATATCCAGATACAACACATTTCTCGGTGTGCATCATATCCAGATACAACACATTTCTCGGTGTGCATCATATCCAGATACAACACATTTCTCGGTGTGCATCATATCCAGATACAACACATTTCTCGGTGTGCATCACATTCTAATTATGGCATTACTAAACAATAATGGCAATTAATTCCTCCAGACTAAACAAAGAAGTGCCATTACTATTATTGTCAACTTATAAAAGGATAGTTTAGTGTGGTAGACTGTGGTGACAATTGTGAGAAGGCTTATCAGCCACTATTGCAAATTGTTTTTTAAAATTTAGATTCATATCACATACAGCTTGAATATATTCTACCTGTCTTATTGTACTCTTGGGGACAAAGTGAAGTATGTTAGTCATAGTAAGCAATATTGGTTGGTTAGGTCTGGGTTGTGGTAATTAATCAAACCTTGTTTGCCTTACAAATGATTACAGTATGCGTTAGTGTGTAGACTATAGCGACACGTGTGGATGGGAAGGCTTCTCAGCCACTGTTGCAACGCTGGTTTATGTTTTTGATTCATATCAAATACCTTCGTGTAAATAACATACATGTCTTATTGGGGACACAGTGAAGCATCAACCATAAATAACGTATCTCGTTTAGAACGTTTAGAAACAGTGTGTCTTCATCGGGTTAGATGAAAATGAATCCATCAAAATTATTGTCAGAAGTGGGATTCGAATCAGACTGCGACCTGAACGCAGCGCCTTAGACCGCTCGGCCATCCTGACGATATATATACAATTAAAAATGGTTGGAATTGGAAACAATTAATATCTCGGTGTTTCTGTCTGATTCCAAATACTGGCATCAGATAACTTTCTATCAGTTAGCGTCTCCAGATACAACGCATTTCTCGGTGTGCATCGTATTCCAAGCAATGACATTAATAGACTTTAATGGCAATTAATTCCTCCAGACTACTTAAAGATCAGCCATTAATATTGTGCTCATATTCTTAAAAGAGGTTGATTCTAACAGGATAGTTTTGATTGATCTAGGTTCATGATTTTAATAATGGGAATTAATTATATTTATAGAGTTAGAAGGAAACATCAGTAGTGTCTTTCCAACATTTTGTAATACCTTTATAAATGTTGTGGGGGCGTTGTATATCTGTACTGAGTAAACTCTGAAGAGTTCGCATTCCTCGACCAAGTTTTACAATTACATTTTTACTACCATATCAGTAACAAGAACCTCTTGGTCAGGGCCGATTTCTAATATGATTTGCAAGGCTTGTGGCCCAAACATTTTGGATATATTATGTAAATTGGTGGTGGTCGGTTTCTAATGTGGTTTGCACTTGTGACGCACACCTTTTACCTGGCTTATGTAAATTGGTGAGGTAATGCACTATGCTTAAACTAACAACAATCTCTAATTTACATTGATAACAAATGAAATAATAAACTCGCACATGCACATGAACAACAGGGTAACACAACGGGGACAGTGAATTGTGGCCTTTGAATGCAGCCACTATGTGTTAGGTTTTGGTTGTGGTAATTAATCAAACCTTGTTTGCCTTACAAATGATTACAGTATTCATTAGCGTGGTAGGATGTAATGACAATTGTCTGAAGGCTTATCAGCAACTGTTACAAAGCTGGTTTGTGATTTTGATTCGTATCACATACCTGCGTATAAATAACATGCATGTTTTATTGCATCCTTGGGGACACAGTGAAGTACGTTAGCCATAAATACCGTAACTCGTTTGGAAACAGTTTGCCTTCATCAACCATCAAGTATTCTATTTTATAGCACACTAATTCCATTAAAATGTTCGTCAGAAGTGGGATTCGAACCCACGCCTGGAGAACCAGACTGCGACCTGAACGCAGCGCCTTAGAACGCTCGGCCATCCTGACTAGATACAGATACATGAAAATGGTTGAAATTAGCCTTCATTAGAAACACAATTAATATCTCAGTGTGTCTGTCCTATTCCAAATAATGGCATGAGATAACCTTACTACCAGTTAACGTCTCCAGATACAACGCATTTCTCGGTGTGCATTGTAATCTAAACAATGACATTAATAGACTTTAATGGTAATTAATTCCTCCAGATTAAACAAAGATCAGCCATTAATACTGTTTTCAGATTCTTAAATGAGGCCGATTCTAACAGGATAGTTTGAGTGATCTAGGTTCCTAGTAATAATAATGGGACTTCATTGTATTTATAGAGTTAGAGGAAACATTAGTGGTGTCTTTCCAGCACAGTGTTGTAGAATATATCGACACTTGTGGATGGGAAGCCATTATTGCAACGCTTGTTGGAGATTTTGATTCGTATCAAATACCTGCGTGTAAATAACATACATGTCTTATTGCACTATTGGGGACAAAGTGAAGCATCAGCCATAAATAAGGTAATTCGTTTAGGTTCATCGGGTTAGATGAAAGTGAGTCCATCAAAATTATTGTCAGAAATGGGATTCGAACCCACGCCTGGAGAACCAGACTGCGACATTAAACCGCTCGGCTATCCTGACTACACAAAGGTAAATACAAATGGTTGAAATTAGTCTTCAATAGAAAGACAGTTAATATCTCGGTGTGTCTGTCCTATTCTAAATAATGGCATACGATGACATTAGTATCAGCTAACGTCTCCAAATACAACGTATTTTTTCGGTGTGCATCGTATTTTAAACAATGGCACCCTTGGCCTATAATGCAGTTAATTGCTCTAGACTATACATTCACGCATGTTCAGTATATAGCATAAAATGACGAGCGTAATGTTCAAGACGAAGGTTGAATAAAGCCCTCCTCTGTTCTGTTAATAACGTAATAATTTATTGTTTGCAGTTTGTTAGCAGAATGCGCTTAAAATTGTATCACGTTAAAGGAAATATCAGTTGTGTATTTCCAGTAAATGTGCATTGTAATATCGTTATAAAATGTTGTGGGGGAATGAATTAATGTTATGAGTAGCGCACATACGTTGTTTGTATGTGGAAAATATTTCACCTGTACTTTATCTTAAAAGATTTTATTAAAATTAATTTGTCAGAAGTGGGATTCGAACCCACGCCTGGAGAACCAGACTGCGACCTGAACGCAGCGCCTTAGACCGCTCGGCCATCCTGACGATATATATACAACTAAAAATGGTTGAAATTGGAAACAATTAATATCTCCGTGTTTCTGTCTTATTCTAAATAATGGCATGAGTTAACTTTCTATCAGTTAACGTCTCCAGATACAACGCATTTCTCGGTGTGCATCGTATTCCAAGAAATGACATTAATATACTTTAATGGCAATTAATTCATCCAGACTACTTAAAGATCAGCCATTAATATTGTGCTCATATTCTTAAAAGAGGATGATTCTAACAGGATAGTTTTGATTGATCTAGGTTCAAGATTTTAATAATGGGAATTAATTATATTTATTGAGTTGGAAGGAAACATCAGTAGTGTCTTTCCAACATTTTGTAATATCTTTATAAATGTTGTGGGGGCGTTGTATATATGTACTGAGTAAACTCTGAAGAGTTCGCATTCCTCGACCAAGCTTTACAATTACCTTTTAACTACCGTATCAATAACAAGAACCTTTTGGTCAGGGCCGATTTCTAATGTGATTTGCAACACTTGTGGCCCAATCATTTTGGATATATTATGTAAATTTAAGAGGCAATATGTTTAAGCAAACAACCACCTATTTTTCGCGATGGTTACATTGCAACAAATGAAACAATAAGTTCACAAATACACAACGAGGACAGTGACAATTAATGCATACAACTACAAAACAACATGTTCGTTCATATAGCTACTGATGGTCTATACTATCTTATAAAATAACGAGGAACACTATTCATGTTATCACTCAAGCTCATAAATATTCACTGTCCGAGTGCAGTCTTGATAAGGAAACAGTAGGCTGGTAAATATTTAATTTAACTTACCATGTATATGGATTTCATGATATTCACGTCCAAACGATGTTTTGCATTCACGAACGTTTGTATAGTCACAGTGGAATGTCATTAGTAACCAAATTAGTATTAGAATTTTAGTCCATGTATAAAATTATCTCATTTGAATGCAGACAATATGGGTTGTCGGGTTGTGGTAATTAATCAAACCTTGTTTGCCTTACAATTGATTACAGTATTCGTTAGTGTGGTAGACTATTGCGACAATTCAGGATGGGAAGGCTTATCAGACACTGTTGCATAGGTGGTTTGTGATTTTGATTCGTATCAAATATCTTCGTGTAAATAACCTATATGTCTTATTGCACTATTGGTGACAAAGTGAAGCATCGGCCATAAATAACGTAACTCGTTTAGAAACAGTGCGCCTTCATCGGGTTAGATGAAAGTGAGTCCATCAAAATTATTGTCAGAAGTGGGATTCGAACCCACGCCTGGAGAACCAGACTGCGACCTGAACGCAGCGCCTTAGACCGCTCGGCCATCCTGACTAGATACAGACACATAAAAATGGTTGAAATTAGCCTATATTGGAAACACAATTAATATCTCGGTGTGTCTGTCCTATTCCAAATAATGGCATGAGATAACCTTACTACCAGTTAACGTCTCCAGGTACAACGCATTTCTCGGTGTACATTGTATTCTGAGCATTGACATTAATAGACTTTAATCGCAATTAATTCCTCCAGATTAAACAAAGATCAGCCATTAATACTGTTTTCAGATTCTTAAAAGAGGCCGATTATAACAGGATAGTTTGAGTGATCTAAGTTCCTAGTTATAATAATGGGACTTCATTGTATTTATAGAGTTAGAGGAAACATCAGTGGTGTCTTTCCAGCACTTTGTAATCTCGATATAAATGTTGTGGAGGGGTTTGTCTATCTGTACTGAGTAAACTCGGAAGGGTTTGCATTCCTTGACCCAAGTTTACAATTACGTTTTACTACCGTATCAATAACAACAACCTCTTGGTCAGGGCCGATTTCTAATGTGATTTGCACGTGTGGCCCAAACAGTTTGGATATGTTATGTAAATGGAAGAGGCAATGCAATATGCTTAAACCAACAGCAATCTATTTGTTGCTATGGTTACATTGCAACACATGCAATCAGTTCGCAAACACACACGATCAGGTAACACAACGGGACAGTGACAATGAATGCATACAACTACAAAACAACGTGTTCGTTCATATAGTTACTGATGATCTATACGATCCGTATGAAGTGTTGATAAGGAAACAGTACGCTGGTAAATATTTAATTTAACTTACAATGTACATGTATATGGATTTCATGACATTCACGTCCAAAAGATGTTTTGCAATAACGAACTTTTGTATAGTCGCAGTGGAATGTCATTAATAACCAAATTAGTATTAGAATTTTAGTCAGTGTATAAAATTATATCATTTGAATGCAGGCAATATGGGTTAGGTCTGGGTTGTGGTAATTAATCAAACCGTGTTTGCCTTACACATGATTACAGTATTCGTTAGTGTTGTAGACAATAGCGACACTTTTGGATGGGAAGGCTTATCAGCCACTGTTGCAAAGTTGGTTTGTGATTCGTATCAAATACCTGCGTGTAAATAACATCTTATTGCACTATTGGGGACAAAGTGAAGCATCAGCCATAAATATGGTAATTCGTTTAGGTTCATCGGGTTAGATGAAAGTGAGTCCATCAAAATTATTGTCAGAAGTGGGATTCGAACCCACGCCTGGAGAACCAGACTGCGACCTGAACGCAGCGCCTTAGACCGCTCGGCCATCCTGACTACACAAATATAAATACAAATGGTTGAAATTAGCCTTTAATAGAAAGACAGTTAATATCTCGGTGTGTCTGTCCTATTCTAAATAATGGCATACGATGACATTAGTATCAGATAACGTCTCCAAATACAACGTACTTTTTCGGTGTGCATCGTATTTTAAACAATGGCAACCTTGGCCTATAATGCAGTTAATTGCTCTAGACTAAACAATGAACAAACGTTAACCCCATATTCACGCATGTTCAGTATATAGCATACAATGACGAGCGTAATGTTCAAGACAAAGGTTGAATAATGTCCTCCTCTGTTCTGTTAATAACGTAATAATTTATTGTATGCAGTTTGTTAGCAGAATGTGCTTATACTTGTATCACGTTAAAGGAAATATCAGTTGTGTATTTCCAGTAAATGTGCATTGTAATATCGATATAAAATGCTGTGGGGGAATGAATTAATGTTATGAGTAGCGCACATACGTTGTTTGTATGTGGAAAATATTTCACCTGTACTTTATCTTAAAAGATTTTATTAAAATTAATTTGTCAGAAGTGGGATTCGAACCCACGCCTGGAGATTTAAAATGCTATGGGAGAATGCATTTATGTTATAAGGACAGCACCATAACAACGCAACACATATGTTGTTTGCATGTGGAAAATAATTCACCTTAATATTCAATAATGATTAAATAAAAATGGTTGAAATTGGCCTTTATTAGAAACACAATTAATATCTCGATGTGTCTGTCCTATTCTTAATAATGGCATGATATGGCTTTACTATCTCTTAGCATCTCCAGATACAACGCATAGACGGGTAGCACAACGGGGACAGTGAAATGCATTGCATATATCTACAAACCCACAGTTTCGTTCATATAGCTACTGATGAGCTATACTATCTTATAAAATAACGAGGAACACAATTCGTGTTATCACTCAAGCTCATAAATATTCACTATTGGTGATACGTAAACATTATGCTAGTAAATATTTAATCTAATTGATATGTATATGGATTTCTAGGTCTTAACTAAACCACAAACAAAGCTCAAACTCTGTTTGCAATGGGCAACACTTGCGATCGTTTATTCAATGTAATGACGACGTTAATTACAAGTACAAAACAAATGTTTTCAAATGTCTTTGACTGTACTACGTGCATATAGTCGAATACATGAAACATAACCCCGATGCAGTCCTAGATACACGGGACCAGGGTAAAGACCAAAGGTAAAAAATCATTAATGTTATGTAAAATAAAACTCATGCAATGTACCTCAGGGATGTTTCATATATATTACTAACAAGATATCTTGTTTATATAGATTGTTTGTAGATTCAAATAATATTTTCCAAACGATAACATATTCGTACTCAGTTTTACGATATACTGCATTATACTCATAACCAATATGAATTAAATTCGATTTTAACATTTAACATCAATATGGAAACCCGTTCATAGATCACACCACCGAACCAATTCGACTTTGAATAGCGAAATTGCTTGCGAAACGATCTAAGCCTAGCATAGAACTGACGATCAATCGAACCATGTCACATGGCCAAGCACGCACTCACAGTCATGTGATCATCTTTATATGCACCAATACTTGGCACACAATTGTTAAACATAACCCCGGCGCAGTCCTAGATACACGTGAGCAGGGTAAAAACCAGAGGTAAAAAATCATTAGCAGCTATACTAATGTTACGTTACGTATTATCACTCAAGCTCCTAAATATTCAGAAAACCCGAATGCAGTGTTGATAAGGAAACAGTATGCTAGTAAATAGTTATATGTATATGGATTTCTTGATATTCACGTCCAAAACATGTTTTTCATTCACGAAATTGTGCAGAGTAACAGTGGAATGTCATTGATAGCAACATTGGTAGTAGACTTGAAGTCCGTGTATCAAATTGTATCATTTGAATGTAGGCAATATTGGTTGGGGTAATTAATCAAACCTTGTTTGTCTTGCAAATGACTAAAGTATTCTCTTGGGTTATATGCTGTAGTAACAATTGTGAGAAGGCTTATCAACCACTGTTGCGCTGCTGGTTTGCGATTTAGATTCGTATCACATACCTGTGTGTAAATAACACGCATGTTTTATTGTACTCTTGGGGACAAAGTGAAGAATATTAGCATGTTAATAAGTAACATAACATCAACCATAAATGATTCTAGTTTAGCGCAAACTAATTCCTTAAAAACATCTTATTGCCTATGCATTGCTCATTTTGAATATACTATTGTGTGATTGTTAGCCTGTCAGTTACTGCCCCTGAATACTCCCTAAAATTAGATATGTCCTATTAATGACTCCTTTGATTTTATCGTTGTTTCTTTTGCACCACATGCTAGCAATTTGCATCCACTTTCTCCGTCATCTTATATTTTTTTCAATTACTATATCTTGACAGATAGCTTACATTATATCCAATTGGTACTTATCTGAAAATATTTATTATCAATTTAATAACACGATGTTGATAAAATCACATTTATCATACCGCAACATATTGTTTGGGAACAACAGTATAAACAAAGGGTTCCAACTAAACTGACATATTTACAGTTCAGGATAAATCAGAGTTTTTCTGTCAAGGGAGGTAATAGGAAAGCCAGAGATGTCTCTCATTATATACAATTCACATATCCTAATTATCCTGGACACCATTGGTGAATTTAATACGACATGGAAGGATACGAACGTAACATTGGTGCATTTAATACGAAATGGAAGGATAAGAACGTAACATTGGTGCATTTAATACGAAATGGAAGGATAAGAACGTAACAGTGGTGCATTTAATACGAAATGGAAGGATAAGAACGTAACATTGGTGCATTTAATACGAAATGGAAGGATAAGAACATAACATTGATGCACTTAATACGAAATGGAAGGATAAGAACGTAACATTGATGCATTTAATACGAAATGGAAGGATAAGAACGTAACATTGGTGCATTTAATACGAAATGGAAGGATACGAACGTAACATTGGTGCATTTAATACGAAATGGAAGGATAATAACGTAACATTGATGCATTTAATACGAAATGGAAGGATACGAACGTAACAGTGGTGCATATAATACGAAATGGAAGGATAAGAACGTAACAGTGGTGCATTTAATACGAAATGGAAGGAAAAGAACGTAACATTGATGCATTTAATACGACATGGAAGGACAAGAACGTAACAGTGGTGCATTTAATACGAAATGGAAGGATACGAACGTAACAGTGGTGCATTTAATACGAAATGAAAGGATAAGAACGTAACAGTGGTGCATTTAATACGAAATGGAAGGATAAGAACGTAACATTGATGCATTTAATACGACATGGAAGGATAAGAACGTAACAGTGGTGCATTTAATACGAAATGGAAGGACAAGAACGTAACAGTGGTGCATTTAATACGAAATGGAAGGATAAGAACGTAACAGTGGTGCATGTTATACGAAATAGAAGGATAATAACGTAACAGTGGTGCATTTAATACGAAATGGAAGGATAATAATGAATATTCATTTCAATGTATAATTATATATATTTGTCACTATGTCATTTTCAGGCTGGACGGTTATTCAACGGCGTAAGGATGGAAGTGAGAATTTTTCCAGGAACTGGGAGGACTATAAGAGGGGATTCGGTGACATAAGGGATGAGTTTTGGCTAGGCAATGAACAAATACACCTCCTTACAAGTCAAGGTATGACACTGTTTAGATTTAATTTAACAATATTTGTATTGCCTCAACAAGTTCTAACAACATTACATTAAGTTCTTCCCAGTAATGAAAACTATACAGCTAGTTAAATAATGGTTACCGATTGCCTACCAGCCTGACGCCTGGCATACAAGCATAGTATTTGGGAAGTACTGAAAAGGTGTGTCTCATAAGTCAGAAATGGCTGACCTTTTAAATAGAGGTGACACTATAATAAACAAACACTTTACTTTACTTTTATATAACTGGCGACATACAATTGAGTACTTGTGCAAACAGTTAATGATTTAAATGGTTAAATTGAATTGAATTGGAGGTAAGCTTTTGTAAATGTAAACTGTACCTAAACTATCTTACTAAAGATCATTTTTCTTTGGTCACTATCCCCGGTTACATGCTCAAGCTATAACTTCCCAACTAGTAATCATCTAGTAGTTAGTAGTAGCTACAGGGTTGATAAGATCGGTCAGAATAATAGAATGATTCTACACTGTCAATCTTGATTAAATCGTTTTGTCAGTTTAATATATTTTTGTATAGCTTCAAAAATGACTTTTGTGGAAGTCGTGATAGCGCAGTGGGTGCACGTTCGCTTCAGGTGCGACAGGTCCGGATTTTGAACCCCGCTGGAGACGTTACGAGTGTGCCCTTGGGCAAGGCATTTAAATTCCACGTTGCCTCTTCTCTCTCCCTCGTGGCGATGGATTCCATCAGGAATGAGGTCTCGAGAGTGAGTAATATAAGTTGTAAGAACTTGTTTCGCAATCGAGCTCAAATAAATGTGTATGAGCTAAATGACTATACATGTATTGTCGTCGTATCCTAAATGTTCGCGTCCAAAAAGTTGCAAGTGTAGATGCTTTGCTTGTATTCAGTGTAATGCGGCCATCACATAGTTTCTTATATCAACATATGTGTAATATCACCTGGAAATATTCCGATTGTTGGAGAGAATAATCCTTATAATTTGTAAATTATACTTTAAAATATGCATATTTCTAAGGAATTGGTACATAACGTTATCGATGAGACATGCGACGACTTAGCATGCGTCTCGACGTAAATATAACGCTGTTGTTGAAAGTATGAGGCATCGGATGATACCATACGAATATACACAAGAGGGCCAAAGTGGCCACATATCGATCACCTTGGAAACACTATCAGAAAAATGCAAGCATATGTTAGACATTTGGACTATTTTATGGGGTTTTACTAAACTGTGCAAAACTGTAAACTTGGTCCAGATTTCATCATCATACTTTCAAAATCAAGAAATATGTCAAACGGTCAATGCCAATGTCATTTAAGGTCAATTTTGAAATATTCGTGGAACACTGCACACTTTTGTGACTGTAGCTTACCAACAGGGCAGTATGTCAGTAGGTCAAGATCAGTGCCATTGAATGTGAATATTGAAATTAGTTTGCACGGCAGTCTGAATTTCACAAGAATTTGACCCTTTAAGTAAAAGAATAGTTCAAAGCATGTCACATAGTATATGTCATTATAAATCGTACTCTTGGCTCAGATACGATATTAGCGGGTATTCCGGGTGTGAAAGTAGCGTACCTTAGCTGCAAAAAGAGATTGCTCCCAAAAGGTTGTTCTATTCTCAATACAGAAAAACTCTAATGGGTGATGGACCATTTCTCAAGTCCATGTTTTCGCGGTGTGAAACCGTTCGTGGTTTATGAATATTTAATGGTTTATGATGTATAATGTATAGTTAGACGGGTCAGTAGTCCAGTGGTTAACCCCTTGGACTGTGAATCCAGAGATTGCAGGTTCGATCCGCCGTCTAACCCTAATGATATTAACAGTCTTTCAGACGGACTTTAAACCGATGTCTAGTACAGCGTGCACGTCTATGTCTCTGTCTATATCATTGCACTATCCGCCCAAATCTCAATTGACTAATCTTTACAGGAGACGTCGCTCATATGGACAACCGGTAGCGACGATAAAAAAGAAGTAAAACATACTGTACAGTATAGACCAATTAAATATAATTGGAATTATCAGGACATCCCAATATAGCGTGACAGGTAGATGAATGTTTCAACGTATACATACTTGATCTACCAATGACAACACAATTTATACCTGACTTACCCTGATAAATTGTTTATATAAACATGATACTCGTACGTAAAGATAGCGAATTTCATCCATACATATCTAGGGTCTACAAAACAACACTGACTTAAATCGACAGCTTGAAGCTTATCTCCCGGATGCTGTTGTTCACAATTAGTATGTCTGAACTCAGAATATTAACATATCAGATGTATATTTTAATACTGAGCGTTGCTTACAAATCATAATGTTATGTATCTTGTCTACTCTCAAGTTAACCGTATCTACCGACCTTATCTTATATGAACATGTTATGTTAGTTCAGTAAATGCCCTACGGAAACTTGTTAACAGCAACGTGTGTACATAGTTTACAGGATTTCTGAGAACTGTAATTAGTAGATAGCACACTGCACTGTGTAGTTTCACACACATACTTCCATGTGTTGACAAGTGTGCAGTTTTGTAATATTTTAATTTTGTAACAACATCACTGGCATGTCATATCATCTAACTATGCGATTTGCTGGCACCTCATGTTGCCAACCAGGGATCATTTGGCAACTACTATCTGATCTATTTGATGGCATGTTTATAATACCATGCAGACAGGGGATATTCTGCATTAGGTTATATTCTTAGATGAAAAGATATCAACGACATTTTATTATGAGTCATGATTAATGTAAACTTATAATATATATAATATAGTCAGTAAATCAGTGCAGTATGTGTTTTATTTAGAGGGGGTAGGTAATGTAGGTGAGCTAATCGTCCCTGGGGGCCCATCTTAGATATCGTACACATACAACAATGACATGGCTTAGGATTGCCACGGAGCTATGACAGAAACTGTTTGGGAACAAACGTAATACTTGCCATATATGTGGAGCTGGTAACATAGAGAACGAATTTCATTTCTTATTAGTGTGTGAAAAATACAAAGTTGTTAGAAAGAGATCTCAATATATTATTTGTTCAGACATTATGAAGTTATTCGAATTATTCGACTCACAAAATCAAACTGTTGTTAATAAACTTGCTAATTAAATTTTAACTTAATTTACATAACCTAAAATCGTGATGGTATTTTAAATAAATAAATCATGATATTTTCACGTTGTACTCTTTCTCTTATCAGAATGTAATTCATTCTAGTCATTCGTTTGGTATTGTGAGGCTGCGACCTAGCCTGGGAACAGGCGTCGATATATATTTGCTTGGTCAGTGAAATCAATATTTTTTAACACCGAGACCATTAATTGGGCCGTATTGAGTTTCTGATCATGTCATTTTGCCAGAAGTTAAAAAGTGAAAAATCGACAAACTGGCACCCAGGCTAGCTGCGCCCTTGAATGAGTAGTGTTGCTTGCAGTGTATGGGCTCTGCACTTTCCAGATTGCAATACTATTTTTGAAAGATATTTCCTGTGCAGAAAGATCAATTTTCACTGTATGCGAGTGTCCGGATTTTAGCTCATTGTTACCGCAACGTGGCTGCCCATCGTCGTCTGTGAACATGTTCAAACGTCTTCTCCTCAGTAATCGTTGAGTCTGTATCCACCATTTATGGTCATGATACTTCAGATGGTGAGGGATTACAAAATTGTTAAAATAACGTCATTACGTAATACAAGATGGCCGCCGTCTAAAAATAGTAGGCATTCTTAAAAAATCTTCTCCTCACGAATAGCCAGTCTGAATTTGACTAATCTTGGTACAAAGAGTTTCAAATGGTGACCCTTGCTCACATATGGGAGTGGCCCGGGAGGTCAAATAATTGTCAAATTCTATTTTTAATGGAATATCGTCATGTCATATATCAAATCGAATCTATCGACCAGGCGATCGCTCTGGTGTATTGTTTGACAAATTCAGATTATCTTATCATCCAAATTGGCCACCGAAAGGTCAAAAGATCATTCTTTCATTATAAATTTCAAAATTCTTCTTCACCCAAACAGCTTGGCCAATGGTAGTCAAATTTCACAGTCATTATCTATTGGTGAAACCTTCTCAGATGTGTTCAAATGGAGGTTGTCGCAAATAAACAATGGCTGCCGTCTAAACCTAACACACATTCTCCAAATATCTTCTCACGAACCACCGGTCTATTTTGGCAACATTTGGTAGGAATGATATATATATGTAATGCTCTTTCCAATTTGTTAAAATGGTAACCCCGAGGTAAGAAATGGAGCCAGGTGAGCGATACAGGGCCATCCCACTTCTAGCAATAGGCTTTATTTTGTATCACATGATAATATTAACATACAGAAATATATCGACAAATAAATTGTTCATTTTCATAAAAACTTATGCGAGCCTATGACGAGGTAATAACATGTCATGATCTAGTTTGATCTTAAGCTATTGGTGGTTTCATAACATATTTTATGACACGATGTTTTTGGAAATTTTACAATTTTACTGTTAAGAGAGACTTTTGCGAACTTATAGCAAAGTTTCATATAATATGGTAATGAATCAACACTGTAAGATCCGTTTTATCACATTACCATATTGGGTTTTAGTCATATGTTTGCACATAATAACGTTGCTACTTTCGTTTTGTCGCCAACTGTCAGCGCAAAGTATCGTCACTATATTGTCCTGACGTCACTTTGTAAAACGGAGTTATATTTATGTCTTAAATAGCTTTATAATAATAATAATAATAATATCGTAGGTTCGATCCCCGTCTACCCTAATAATATTAACAGTCTTTCGGATTTTAAACCGATGTCTCCTGTCGGTGCTGTACACCGCGCACGTAAAAGAACCAGAGGAGACTCTGGAATGGGTCTCTGCCTGTATTATTGCACTATCCTCCAAAAATTTAAATTGACTAATCTCTTCAGGAGGCGTCGCTCATTTGGGCAACCGGTAGCGACGATAAATAAACGTAAAACACACATCCCTTTGTTGCAGGTGGTATGGATGTGGTGATAGTTAGCACATATATACGTAAAACACATACACACATAATCTATTGTACACAAGCGTCATTAAGTAATCATGCATTTGCACGTTTCTTTTTTTTTTGATGCTTCGATGTTGGGACAAATAATTAATTCAAGTAGGCCTAGGGCTTTACTTGTTATTTTCTACTGTAATGTATTTGAAGTCAGTATCTAGTACATAGCAGATAGGACTACCCTCATAGACTGTGATTCTCTCTTATCTGCTTCAAGCAGTAGTAACAAAATGACAATTCGAATTAATTTCTTTCTAAAGTTGATCGTGTCGTCACGTGGCTGTTGCGTTTCTCGTCGTGTTTGGTTTATGCACGGGTTGTCTCGTGCCACCAGGATGTGGCGTGCCGTTATAGTTCACGTTGTAATTATACACCTTACCGCTACCTGAAAACACAAGGGAGTCATCTTAGTATGTTCCAGGCACGTAGCTACTATAAGGCACTGAAGGCCCGGAGGCCTGCATATTGTCCCAGTAAAAATATAAAACCCCGAAAATGCAATACAAACTGTAGTGTGGGGGATACATCTCTGCAAATATCGACATTTGAAAGTCTAAGACGTACATTAAAATGCGTCAGAGTGCACCATTCACACTCTAGGATGCGAACCTTTCCTGGGGGGGGGGGACATGCTAGACCACTCTAGCAGCATCGCATCATTGATGCTCAATTTCTTTGTCGGGCCTGCTTACTACACATACGTACGTTGCTACACATACTTACGTTAGTACACATACTTACGTTACTACACATATTTACGTTACTACACATACTTACGTTACTATGCATACTTACGTCACTACACATACTTACGTTACTACACATACTTACGTTACTACACATACGTACGTTGCTACACATACTTACGTTACTACACATACTTACGTTGCTACACATATTTACGTTACTACACATACTTACGTCACTACACATACTTACGTTGCTACACATACATACGTTGCTACACATACACGTTGCTACACATACTTACGTTACTACACATACTTACGTTACTACACATATTTACGTTACTACACATACTTACGTCACTACACATACTTACGTCACTACACATACTTACGTTACTACACATACTTACGCTACTACACATACTTACGTTGCTACACATATGTACGTTACTACACATACTTACGTTGCTACACATACGTACTTTACTATGCATACTTACATCACTACACATACTTACGCTACTACACATACTTACGTCACTACACATACGTACGTCACTACACATACTTACGTTACTATACATACTTACGTTGCTACACATACTTACGTTGCTACACATACTTACGTTACTACACATACTTACGTTACTATACATACTTACGTTGCTACACATACTTACGTTGCTACACATACTTACGTTACTACACATACTTACGTTACTATGCATACTTACGTTGCTACACATACTTACGTTGCTACACATATTTACGTTACTACACATACTTACGTTGCTACACATACTTACGTTGCTACACATACTTACGTTACTACACATACTTACGTTCCTATACATACTTACGTTATTACACATACTTACGTTACTACACATACTTACGTTACTACACATACTTACGTTACTACACATACTTACGTTGCTACACATACTTACGTTGCTACACATACTTACGTTACTACACATACTTACGTTCCTATACATACTTACGTTATTACACATACTTACGTTACTACACATACTTACGTTACTACACATACTTACGTCACTACAGATACGTACGTCACTACACATACTTACGTTGCTATACATACTTACGTTGCTATACATACTTACGTTGCTATACATACTTACGTTGCTACACATACTTACGTTGCTACACATACTTACGTTACTACACATACTTACGTTAATACACATACTTACGTTGCTACACATACTTACGTTGCTATACATATTTACGTCACTACACATACTTACGTCACTACACATACTTACGTTGCTACACATACTTACGTTACTACACATACTTACGTTAATACACATACTTACGTTGCTACACATACTTACGTTAATACACATACGTACGTTGCTACACATACTTACGTTGCTACATATACTTACGTTGCTACACATACGTACGTTGCTACACATACTTTCGTGGTTCCTTAGCTACACTGTTATATCAGAAAATCTTACGTGTATCAACGTAACTGCCAGTAAACTGACGGCTTAATATTCGACTGTTCCGTCGGTGGTTGGTCGGACTATCAAGACCTCTAGTCTTCGTCATGCCGTCCGTTCTGTAGGCTGGGTCCCGGATATCCTGCATAGACTGAGCCCGTCTGCCGTTTGAGAGAATCTGTGTGTCATTTATCTGTGCCGTATACGGGGGTTTACTGTTTCTTACTCCAGTTTCTCGAGTATACCAGTATGGTGGTGCAGTTTGTATCGAATGAACATCCGGTTCGTGGCGTTGTAATTGGTTTGGTGAGAATCGGAGCTGATCGTCTTCCTCAGAAATGAGTGATAGCCTTTCACTCAATGCATCGTCATCACGGCGAGCTTTATGCCTGCTTATTGAATTAGCCGTCCATGGATAGTTAAACTGTGTATCTTGAGCAGGTTGTATGTGCGCGTGGTGCGTGTGCGGACACGATATTTTGTCGTAAAACATGGATGGAATAGTATGCTTGCTGGTCCTGGGGAAGCAGTCACACACAGCGTCGTTGTCATAATCCCACTTGTCCCCGAGTCGCTGCTCGTATATTCCGCGACGTACGTGCATCTCGATCCGCGGTGGACGGCGCGCGGGCGCACGTGTTGCAATCGGATGTTGC
This sequence comes from Archivesica marissinica, assembly GCA_014843695.1. Lineage (NCBI taxonomy): Eukaryota > Metazoa > Mollusca > Bivalvia > Venerida > Vesicomyidae > Archivesica > Archivesica marissinica. The sequence continues at coordinate 36,376,291 of CM026403.1, forward strand.
GGATAGTGATGGGTATAAGGTGTCGTCATATTTTCAGCTTAACCGCACACAAACATAGCTAATGGTGCGGAATATAGTAGTTAATCCTGAGATAACTCACATTTAAACCAATTAGGTATCCTTCTACAGTTATCTGTCCGTATGTATCCTTCCTTAATTATCCTTCACTATTTATCCTTCACAATTTATCTGTCCCTTTTTAACCATCAATGTTTATCCTTCCGTATGTATCGGTTACTATGAACGCTGTCCACGCCCTGTCTTAAAGTCTGTTGTACATCCGGATATATGATCGTCCTGAAAAAAAGTGAACATAAGTGATTTGTCTTGTTTTAAAATATTTTAACCCGACTACTCAATTTCCACATCGTCCGTATTGTACTTCAACTTCATATTTTGTTATCAGGTGTTTACGTTGGGGCTTACTGTATTCGATTTATAACCGATAATTCAACCTACCCTTCACTTTTCTATTTGCTTAGCACATACCAGTTCTCCCAAATGCTATTGACTTTAATCGATTGCAAACAGATATTGAAACCTCGATTGATGTTGCCTTTTAATACAAAATTTAGTGACGTAGTGGTATGTAAAGTGCATGTGTAAAGATGGGCGATTTATATCATTTAAGACTGATTTGTTTATTTGTTTGTTTGTTTGTTTGTTTTGGGGGTTTAAAGTCGCACCAACAGCTTAGGTCATAAAGCGTATCTCCGGTTAGTATTGGTGTGGTGGATGACGCAGGTGCACCTCCGAGCAGCATACCAGGCACGGACGGACACCAGGGTAGAACCACCGACCTACAACAAGCCAGCTGGATAGATTCCTCCCTTGAAATAATTATATACCCCCATTGGGAGTTGAACCTATAACGGTGGGTGGCAAGGAATTTGAAGCCAAAGACCGTAATCGCCATTGGCGTAGCTTCCTATAGGCCGTGTAGGCTGTAACCTACACTTTTCCCCGAAAAATCGAAAAAATAAAAATGCCAAATCTGCAACAAAAATCGGTAGGCCAGGATTGAATTATATACGCTATAAATAGTTTTCCTGGGGACGACCCCCGGACCCCCCTCCCGTCTTAAGTTTTAAGGTGGCCTACACATCGATTCCAGCCAAGCTACGCCCCTGATCACTTGACCACGGATACCCCCCCAACGGAGTGCTTACACGTAGATGAATAGTCTAGGATCCAATCTGTCGATTATTCAGTAAGTTCTGGCAAAATGACATTTGTTGATAGTATCAGAAACTCAATACGGCTCAAATAAAATATAGCAACGCCTGTTCCAGGCTAGTAGATGAAGAATAGTATCAATACGACATTAGCATAGGTACTTCATTAGCATAAGTACCTATCTACCATGCAAACCGTTGCTACACATTACAAATATTGTTATTTTCCATTTATGTCAAACCCCTTGACGGGCCTATACATGTTTTCCTGGACAGGCTTAGAAGACCTAAACAGTTATCCGTTACTAAGCAATGTGGGTGGGTGCCGTGCTCAAGGACACTACATATGTGACGTGGCCGAATATCGACCCCGGGTCCCCTCGGTTCCAAATCAGACACTCTACCATTGAACCACGGAAACCACATATTATAATTAATACTAGTAACCATTAAATAAATAGTTTGTATCCCGATGATAACATCTTGAATGATCTAAACGCTATTTATTATAATTATATGGACTAAATTGTAACTCGTGGAAGTCGTGATAGCGCAGTGGATGCGCGTTCGCTTCATGTGCGAAAGGTCCGGAGTTCGAGCCCCACTGGAGCCGTTACGATTGTGCCCTTAGGCAAGGCATTTAAATTCCACGTTGCATCTTCTCTCTCCCTCGTGGCGATGGATTCCATCAGGAATGAGGTCTCGAGAGTGATTTATATAAGTTGAAATAACTTGTTTCGCAATCGAGCTAAAATAAATTTGTATAAACTAAATTGTAATTCCAAAATCATAGGTTTATGAAAGTTATAAAATATTAATTAGTCTATTTTTCGAATTACTCTGCATTTTCCTATAGGAATACCATTTACATAGTTTCCTTCACTGTTTCTAAGCATGACTGTCCGATTAGCGCAGTGGTTAACACTGTTGTTAGCATGCTCGCTTCTCATCAATGCAACCCGTGTTCGATCCTCGGACCGGGAGGTACGTTAGATGGTACGGTGGTCGCCAGATCGGACATATGGGTTTTCTCCGGGTACTCCGGTTTCCTCCCACGCGAAAGACCACATATACGCTGTCATCCGCGCCAACGAGAGTGATTAATATAAGTTGTAGAAACTTGTTTCGCAGTCGTAAAATAAATAAAGTTTAAACTTAAGCATGGTATCGGGGTGAATAGTTTCAAACTTATGTTTCTACCACGTAGTTCTAAGCATAGTACAGTCAAACATGTGTTAGTGGTCACCTCCATTAAGCAGCCAACCTGTATTAAGCAGCCAGTGTCCAGATTCCCAAATTGCTGTTTTATTATACATTTGACCTCTATTAAGCAGCCACCTGTGCTAAGCAGCCACTTTCTGTTATTCCCGTGGCTGGCTGCTTAAGACAGGTTTGACTGTATGTGAACCAAGGCTTGAATTATTGTGACAATGTATCTGCAATTCCAAACACTATCCCAACATTAAGACAACTTAGGATCATGTTTGTGTTCTTAAAAGGCGACATTTGTAAGCTTAAAAGTCGACATATTGTGATGAAAAACTACGTCGACATACCTTTCTGAATCATGCGAATGACACCCATACGCCACCATAGTGCATGGCACTGGTACGACTGTCACAAGAAATATAATGGTTTACGTTTTGATATACAGTCAACCTTGCTGGAAAGACCACGCCTTTTCATTTCTTGTTTGCGTTGTTAAAAGCAAATTAATCTGTATTAAAGGACCGTTCCTACTTAGAGACCGCATTTTGCCCTTACCGTTGGTGGTCTCTTAATGCAGGGTTCGACATTAAAGGAAGATAGATAGATACAAGTTTAACTGTATTATTATTTTTTCCTTTCTGTGTACGAGGTGCACGAGATACAGGACGTAGGATTTACTCTACGATACTAACTAAGTAAACATTCTTAGCCAGGCTAACGACTGTGAAGCTAAACTTCTTATTTGATCTGTAAATATTAATGTTCGAATAAGATCGTTTTATGTTGATGAAACGAACAGAGCTTAAGATAAGTTGCGCGATTTCCGTTTCCGGCAGTCAAACTCACTGTTTTCGACGTTGATAGCATCATGGTGTTACAAGCCGACCATTGTGCCTTGTGTTTACTAGCACACTGCGTGCACAGTAAGCGTAACAAACACGCACGCGCTTTATCGCATTCTTATCTAGACAGCGCTAACAAGCATCTATGTATGAACAGACATCCGCACACAGACAAACACACACAGACACGCGCACGTACGCACGCACGCACGCGCGCACACACACACACATGTTTAGAGTTCATTTATCATCGACGCTGCAACTTCGGGGCGACGCCTTTCAGAAATGGTGGTGGTGGTGTTGGTGGTGGTAGTGGTGGTGGCCACTGACCCTCGGTGATAATGATTAAGATTATTTACCCTCGCCACCGCTGAACCAAGTGGGCGAGCATTCTCGGATTATTATGTTCGTGCATTCCTAGCACCGTCGATGTGTAGTGTGTTGTCTTGTAGATTGGTCTTGAAGTTTTCGGTGAAAAGTGACAACTGGAGGATGCATATTCTTCCTCCTCAGGGCGACAAGTCCCGATGGGTTCTTCGTTCCGAACGGCTCTTCTTTGGGTCACCCTCCTCACTGTTGGTCATCCCGCAGCAGCATGTAAACGGGTCTGACAGTTAGACAACTGGGCGTTTAGGTCGCCCAGGGTCAGTCCATACCTCCACCACCTCTGTTGAATGAGGCAGACGTACTGGAGCGTGTGTCTCGTGTCACAAGTTCGATAACCAGACGATCCCAATATCCTACGCTGATGCTGCGATATGTGCCACGACCGCAACGTGCAAGCCGTGAGTGTATCAACCGGGCACTGACGCGCACCTGAACAGACAAATGAGCGTGCGGCAACAGCCACTACGCTGACCTGGTTGCGCATGCGCGGCTCAACTTCCTAACCAGATAATGGTAGTACTATGGCTATATTCAGTTTGATTATAAATACATGTATATAGCATTATTCTCGCTCTATCTATTGCAGGTTACTATGAGGTGAAGATTGACATGCAAGAATGGAACGGTAATAGATATGTTGCCCAATACGATCACTTCCGGGTGTCAAGCGAACGTGATAACTATCGTCTACTTGTGAGCGGTTATCATGGTACTGCCGGGGATTCCCTGACGCCATATTGGAGATCCCATAACGGAATGTCGTTCAGTACATTTGACCGTGACAATGACAACCGTTCCTATGACAACTGCGCAGAGGATTATGGTGGTGGCTGGTGGTACAATGACTGCTTTGAGAGTCATTTAAATGGCAGATATTATCAAAATGGGTTTCATAATAACTCTTTTGTCAGAAACGGAATTCAATGGAATTCCATCCATTCATATTCATCGCTGAAATTCGTGGAAATAATGATCAAACCAGTAAATAATGCGAAACTACCAAATGAAATTTGAATGTTGTATGGATATGACAACTGAAAATGTGCAGTTCAAGTGCAATATATCTTCATATAGCTGAGGTTATTCATGTCAACGGAATAACCTGCCGATAATAATCGTCTGCGACCAGATCTTCCGATAATAATGGTGTTCGGCCAGATTTTTCGATAATAATGGTCTTCGGCCAGATGTTCCGATAGTAATGGTGTTCGGCCAGATTTTCCGATAATAATGGTCTTCGGCCAGACCTGTCGATGTTAATTGTACGCGGTCAGTGAAGTAGATTGTATTTTTAATTCAGAAACGGTTTAATTACAATGACATATTGCGTACGTTTTCAGAAGGTCAAAACTATAACAATGAGCTTAGTTCGTTCGACAAACATGTATATACATGTACTATAATATAACAAAGACATATAGATACAATGGATACGACATCGACTGTGTTGCCTCTCGTGGAATGCATGCAAATGATGTCGTAGCTGCTGATAGGCATACACATCATATCACACAGTGTATACGAGTTATATAATCTGCTTCACATTGGACCAACCCCTTATTTGACCGCATGAGTTTGAAGTTTATAATTTTATACAAAAAAATAAATATCTATATTTAAATCTTAGATCTGTTTTGCCACAAAAAACATGATATATTACATAGTCACATGAAAAAGAAAGTACGCACTTGGTTAGAGGGAACATTATATACTTATATTCACACCTAAAACAGTGTTCTGATAATTATCAAATTTCAATTAAAAGTAAAACATCGTGTAGCCAATACATTTTTGCACATTTTGATACTAAATTTGCCTATTTATTGGTTCTATATATAAGTATAAAATATACCAAGTGCACACTTTCTTTTTCGTGTGAGTATATATATATAAAAATAAATGAAAACCTAAATCGTCACTATTGAGATTTCAAACCCCTGTGACCAATGTAGTATGATACAAGAACTCGTCTTTACTGCGTAAACTTGATAGCACGAAACACGGAATCAGATTGAGATAACCGTTGAATATTATTTGTTTGTTCTGTGTTTGCTGTATTAACGTTTTCGTTTGCACATCCTGGTAGAGACGGTTTGGTATATCCGGTTACAACGTGTGAAGTTGTGGCGTTTAGTTTATGAAAGATCAAGGCGTCGTTTATTTATTTGAAAACTGTACTGTTTCATCTTAAACATGTTATTTTATTTCTATGTATGTAGGCGCAGAAACAAAATGGCCGAGCTAATTAGCTTATAGGCACATGTTACTTATGTTACTTGTAAACGTAATCCGACATTTAAGGCCGTAGTCCAGTCCAGCATGATTCTTTTCTCTTTTTGTATACAAATTTATGTTCTTATAACTTATATTAATCACTCTCGAAACCTCATTCCTGATGGAATCCATCGCCACGAGGGAGAGAGAATAGGCATCGTGGAATTTAAATGTCTTGCCTAAGGTCACTATCGTATCGGCTCCAGCAGGGTTCGAACTCCGGACCTTTCGCACCTGGCGCGAACTCGCATCCACTGCGCTATCACGACTTCCACGAGCATGATTCTAGTTCTATATCAAGTAATGAGCGACATCGCTGGCCTTTCTATTACCTTGCTTAAATATTAGCATGTTTTATTAAACTTGAAGGCATAACAAGTGATACTCGTAGACAGTCACAGACAGACAGACGTTACACTGATCTGATAGTATAATGGGTGCGGTAAAACATAAAATAAAAAGTGATACTCGTAGACAGTCACGGGCAGACAGACGTTACACTGATCTGATAGTATAATGGGTGCTGTAAAACATAAAATAAAAAGTGATACTCGTAGACAGTCACAGGCAGACAGACGTTACACTGATCTGATAGTATAATGGGTGCTGTAAAACATAAAATAAAAAGTGATACTCGTAGACAGTCACAGGCAGACAGACGTTACATTGATCTGATAGTATAATGGGTGCTGTAAAACATAAAATAAAAAGTGATACTCGTAGACAGTCACAGGCAGACAGAAGTTACACTGATCTGATAGTATAATGGGTGCTGTAAAACATAAAATAAAAAGTGATACTCGTAGACAGTCACAGGCAGACATACGTTACACTGATCTGATAGTATAATGGGTGCTGTAAAAGATAAAATAAAAAGTGATACTCGTAGACAGTCACAGGCAGACAGACGTTACACTGATCTGATAGTATAATGGGTGCTGTAAAAGATAAAATAAAAAGTGATACTCGTAGACAGTCACAGGCAGACAGACGTTACACTGATCTGATAGTATAATGGGTGCTGTAAAACATAAAATAAAAAGAAATGTTTTCTAGTAGGGATGGCAACGAATATTCAAATATTCGCTCGAACGTCCTATATCCGAATACTGTTCCAGTATTCGAATATTCGGGTACAACTATTATATTGTCCTCAAAAATGCCATCCGCTCAGTCACACGTTTGGAAATGCTTGAATCGCTCTGAGAATAAGAAAACTGCTAGGTGTAATCTGTGCAAATTGGATTTAAGATATTTGGGTACAATATCAATCTGAATAATTATTTGAAGAAGATGACATTTAGGCGTAAAACAGAAATTAGGTTAGTTTGGCAATATTTATAAGAGTTTGAGTGATTGAGTTTTTGATAGAATTCCACAAGATATTCAAATATTCGAATACCGTCTCAACCGAATATTCGATTAATATAATCGCTATTCGTTGCCATCTCTATTTTTTTTTTATAGAAGACATACTATGTGCTATGATAGACGAATTGGGTTAAAAAGCTTAAACATTATATTGGGATATGGAAATACAGACATAATATGTCTTTATATGCCAATCCACCAGTCTACGGTATATATTTCGGCTGGTGTAGTCACTGGAGTGCACATGAAGCACGGGGAATGCGACAAATGGAGAATCGACGAGATTGGTGGTGAGTCGGGAGCTTAGATACCCCGATATTACATTTCCTTGAATTATCAATATTAAATAATTCAGTGCTGTATATAAATACTGTATTTAAGATGTCCGCTTTGTTACTGTTGTATCTGGTAAACCTACATGATCGTATATAAATCTCGTGTAAGCTTTGGCCAAATAATGTCTATTTCCATTCAACGCCAAATAACGTATGGCTGGATAATCGTGGACTATTTCTTCTTAATTTACTTTATATCAGTAAGTGTTGGGGGAAACATCCTGTGTAATTTCTTTTAAATATAGCATTGTGTGTGTGTGTTACGTTTATTTATCGTTGCTACCGGTTGCCCATATGAGCGACGCCTCCTGAAGATATTAGTCATTTTTGATGTTGGATGATAGTGCAATAATACAGACAGAAACCCATTCCAGAATCTCTTCTGGTTCTTTTACGTGCACGGTGTAAAGCACCGACACGAGATCTCGGTTTAACGTCCCATCTGAAAGACTGTTAATATTATTAGGGTCAGACGGGGGATCGAACCTGCGATCCCTGGATTACCAGTCCAGCGTGTTAACACTGGACTACAGATCCGCTTGTATAGCATTGTAACCGGAATAAAATTATAGAACAATTCTAAATAAAATGTAATTGACTTATATTGACTTCAACAATGAGGTCCGATGATTGGACGGATCGACTGTTAAGATGTTTAATCATAAACATTATTTGTAGGCGATAAAAACTGTTTGTGCGTTGAAACATACATGAAACAGAAAAAGCACTTTTTTGACGTTTCAAAAAGTAATTTATAAACAATTCAGTTTGATTAATACATTGTTAGCCACAACTATAGGATCGACCGGATGACGGGAAATATAGATTGGTTTTATCATACACCATCATGTATATACTCAACTAGTCATTGTACATGTCCATAAAATCACTTTCATTTTTATACTAAAGCTGGTCATTTGTGATATATGTTAGATACCAAACTGTATGGTAGACACATTCTGCTGTTTCTGTGCGAAACTAAATAAAATAGTGTTTCTCCAGACAAATTTAAAATATATTCTCTGAATTCACTACAAGTTTGCTTTACTGTCATTAAACAAAAGATGAAGAAAAAAACTCAATTTACGTTTGGTTGTTCGTTTTATTTACATCAGCCAGAAATAGCTGTCACGTGACGTCAGCCACGGCTACTGATTAGCTGATAGACAAGGACAATGTAATACTTAATTCAACTACAATATTCGAAAACAAAGAAGGAACTATGTGCTATAGAATCTAGCAGAGTTGTCACATCATTATTGTGCAAACAACTGCAGATATGACTTGGAATCCAGCGGTATATCATACTCAATATTCATACAAATGGAGATATATCCTTGTAATGCTGACGCAACGATAAGGTAGAATTCATACCTCCGCCACGCCAGTTCTATTGTAAGATATAGCTAGTTTTTCACCAGTTCTATTGTAGGATAACGTTATTTTTTCACCAATTCAACAAAGATCCTCACCAAAAGGTAATAGATTTGACCTTCACCGAAACAAATAAATCGCGAACACCCATTGGTTGGTTTTAAAGCAATAGCTGATTTACCTGAAAACAAACAAGCTAGCCGTGAGACAAATCGAGGTGAAGTCCTTGCACGGATAATAATATCCATTTGGCTGATCGTTTTCATAGAGTGAGGACTTTCGTAGTTTAAACATACAACTCGCATGACAACGTATAATGCCAAACATGCGAACACCTGAAGTGTTCTTAAGTTTAAACTTTTATTTTACAACGATTGCGAAGCAAGTTTTAACAACTTATATTAATTACGCTCGTTGGCGCGGATGAAAGCGTACGTGTGATCATTCGTGTGGGAGGAAACCGGAATACCCGGAGAAAACCCACTAGTCCAATCTGGCGACCACTGTACCATCTCACATACTACCCAGACCGGGGATCGAACCCGGGTTGCAATGGTGAGAAGCGCGCGCGCTAACCACTGCGCTAATCGGACAGCCATGAACATATAAATCACGCATTCTGTGACGTGATGGAGTCATGACTGATGCTTAATTGATTGTTTCAATACAGCAACCACTGTAGTAGAATATCATTAAATGGTTTGTTATCAAGTTGTTTTATTTCGAATGCTATATAAACCATACGTAGCTCCTCTTTGCATGGCGTTACATTTGCCTAAATTTTCGAGGGCCCTAAAGCAGAAGTAATTAGGGCACTGTCTATTCATAGGTATAGAAATATTTCTCTATCATATATATGGTAGTTGCAATAAATAAGGCATTCACATTTACCTATCACAGAAAACGTAAGATGATGATGTGAAACGCAAAATCCTCAACTATACTGACCCCATAACAACTGTGCACGTTTATATTGAGCGTTACTATACTAGAGGACATAGAAAACGCACACTTTGGATAAGTGCGTTTTTACATGAAAAACAATAACTATATAAATACATATTTTAAAACATTTTGGAATATTCTAGTTGTTCAGTTTGTGTTTTGTAATAAATATGTGATATATATCTTTGATGGAATCCTTCGTATTTCGTTTTCATGTAATAATACATGTAATCATATAATGTACGTGTGCGTTTTCTATGTCCTCTAGTAAATAATGTATGTGTGCGTTTTCTATGTCCTCTAGTAAATAATGTATGTGTGCGTTTTCTATATCCTCTAGTATATTTCGTTACAAATTTAAGGAATTATGGATTTTACTATCATGAGTGAAGAAAACAATCCTTCACACATTGCACTAATTTACCCAATATTTTGCACAATTTGATACCAAATGTTTTTAAAGATATAAAGTTTACCTTTACGACAAGTGCACAGACGGATCTGTAGTCCAGTGGTAAGACGCTGGACTGGTAATCCAGGGATCGCAGGTTCGATCCCCCGTCTGACCCTAATACAATTAACAGTCTTTCAGATGGGACGTTAAACCGAGGTCTCGTGTCGGTGCTTTACATCGTGCACGTAAAAGAACCAGAGGAGACTCTGGAATGGGTCTCTGTCAGTATCACTGCACTATCCTCCAAAATCTAAAATGGCTAATATCTTCAGGAGGCGTCGCTCATATGGGCAACCGGTAGCGACGATAAATAAACGTAAAACACACACAAGTGCACAGTTTCTTTTTGGTGTCAGTATACATACATGTACACATAATTATGCTAATCATATTAAATAACGAGCTTCAATAATTGCATTATAATTACCAATAAAACGAAATTATTGAAAATAAGTTTGGTAAGTTATATTTCACCAACGATATTAGTATAGCACAGTTTGGTCCATGAGACAACATGGTATGTATACGCAATATGACAGGTTCATTATATCAGGTTCGATCCCCCGTCTGACGCTAATAACATTAACAGTCTTGCAGTTGGGACTTTAACCCAAGGTCTCGTGTCGGTGTTGTACACCGTGCACGTAAAAAGAACCCGAGGAGACTCTGGAATGGGTCTCTGTCTGTATCATTGCAATATCCTCCAAAAATCTAAAATGACTAATCTCTGCAGGAAGCGTCGCTCATATGGGCAACCGGTAGCGACGATAAATAAACGTAAAACACACACAAATTGATTATATCATACTGCATTGCACAGCCAATGGCGACTCTAATGGAGTTTGTCATTTAGATTAAAATATGCCACATGACTTCTATAAGCAGTACACGCATGTCTATCATAAATACTGCATATTTAGTTGCATTTTAAAAAATCGTTTGTGTATTTTTTAATAGTACTGTCATCGGCAGGATACTATTTATGTACGGTTCATGACATCACAGTATACGTCATAAACACTCTAAATAATTAAAATGTCAGTCATTTTTAAAAAGGTTAGCATTTGGAACGTGATATTAATATGTACATGTAAAGCAGGGCCCATCTCTACAATTACATGCATTCTGAGGTTATCCGGGAATACAGATAGTCCGATCAAAGCGAATCCGGGCTATCATATCATTGTTATTCCCAGATGCATGTGAACTGGATTGTCTATATAGAATGGAAGATGAGAGTTCAAATGTTGACGCAAGTCACGTACAAGGCTGCGCAGATCACGGAAAGCAAAACAAAACTAGTTAATTCCGATTAAGGTTGATATTTTATCGCAGTTTTCCGGTATTGTGGATATAATGTTATAGGTAACATCTATCCGACGGCCGTGCATTTATTGGTGCTATAAAACATGCACTATCTAGTTAATCCATAATTTTAATCAATTGCGATGATTTGTAACGCGGGTCTCAGATATCCGGAGATTACACGTGTAGCGTGAGATTTTCCGAGATTAGGTTGCATAATTAGCGGAACTTCTTATCATTTATCTTACACACCTGCTATATGAAATCTGCTATGTACATGTTTCCCATTCATTCAGCATATATTATACTAGAGGACATAGAAAACGCACACCTACATTATATACTACAGGACATAGAAAACGCACACCTACATTATATACTACAGGACATAGAAAACGCACACCTACATTATATACTACAGGACATAGAAAACGCACACCTACATTATATACTACAGGACATAGAAAACGCACACCTACATTATATACTAGAGGACATAGAAAACGCACACCTACATTATATACTACAGGACATAGAAAACGCACACCTACATATATACTAAGGACATAGAACACGCACACCTACATTATATACTAGAGGACATAGAAAACGCACACCTACATTATATACTACAGGACATAGAAAACGCACACCTACATTATATACTACAGGACATAGAAAACGCACACCTACATTATATACTAGAGGACATAGAATACGCACACCTACATTATATACTAGAGGACATAGAAAACGCACACCTACATTATATACTAGAGGACCTAGAATACGCACACCTACATTATATACTAGAGGACATAGAAAACGCACACCTACATTATATACTAGAGGACATAGAAATCACACACCTACATACATTATATACTAGAGGACATAGAATACGCACACCTACATTATATACTAGAGGACATAGAAAACGCACACCTACATTATATACTAGAGGACACAGAAAACGCACACCTACATTATATACTAGAGGACATAGAAAAAACGCATATCTACAATATACACTAGAGGACATAGAAAACGCACACCTACATTATATACTAGAGGACATAGAAAACGCACACCTACAGTTTATACTAGAGGACATAGAAAACGCACACCTACATTATATACTACAAGACATAGAAAACGCAAACCTACATTCTATACTAGAGGACAAAGAAAACGCACACCTACATTATATGATTATTATACTAGAGGACATAGAAAACGCACACCTACATTATATGATTATTATACTAGAGGACATAGAAAACGCACACCTACATTATATACTAGAGGACATAGAAATCACACACCTACATACATTATATACTAGAGGACATAGAATACGCACACCTACATTATATACTAGAGGACATAGAAAACGCACACCTACATTATATGATTATTATTAAGAAAACGCACACCTACATTATATGATTATTATTAAGAAAACGCACACCTACATTATATGATTATTATTAAGAAAACGCACACCTACATTATATGATTATTATTAAGAAAACGCACACCTACATTATATGATTATTATAAGAAAACGCACACCTACATTATATGATTATTATTAAGAAAACGCACACCTACATTATATGATTATTATTAAGAAAACGCACACCTACATTATATGATTATTATTAAGAAAACGCACACCTACATTCTATGATTATTATTAAGAAAACGCACACCTACATTATATGATTATTATTAAGAAAACGCACACCTACATTATATGATTATTATTAAGAAAACGCACACCTACATTATATGATTATTATTAAGATAGGGCACACCTACATTTATGATTATTATTAAGAAAACGCACACTACATTCTATGATTATTATTAAGAAAACGCACACCTACATTATATGATTATTATTAAGAAAACGCACACCTACATTATATGATTATTATTAAGAAAACGCACACCTACATTATATGATTATTATTAAGAAAACGCACACCTACATTATATGATTATTATTAAGAAAACGCACACCTACATTATATGATTATTATTAAGAAAACGCACACCTACATTATATGATTATTATTAAGAAAACGCACACCTACATTATATGATTATTATTAAGAAAACGCACACCTACATTATATGATTATTATTAAGAAAACGCACACCTACATTATATGATTATTATTAAGAAAACGCACACCTACATTATATGATTATTATTAAGAAAACGCACACCTACATTATATGATTATTATTAAGAAAACGCACACCTACATTCTATGATTATTATTAAGAAAACGCACACCTACATTATATGATTATTATTAAGATAGGGCACACCTACATTCTATGATTATTATTAAGATAGGGCACACCTACATTCTATGATTATTATTAAGAAAACGCACACCTACATTATATGATTATTATTAAGAAAACGCACACCTACATTATATGATTATTATTAAGAAAACGCACACCTACATTATATGATTATTATTAAGAAAACGCACACCTACATTATATGATTATTATTAAGAAAACGCACACCTACATTATATGATTATTATTAAGAAAACGCACACCTACATTATATGATTATTATTAAGAAAACGCACACCTACATTCTATGATTATTATTAAGAAAACGCACACCTACATTATATGATTATTATTAAGAAAACGCACACCTACATTATATGATTATTATTAAGAAAACGCACACCTACATTATATGATTATTATTAAGAAAACGCACACCTACATTCTATGATTATTATTAAGAAAACGCACACCTACATTATATGATTATTATTAAGAAAACGCACACCTACATTATATGATTATTATTAAGAAAACGCACACCTACATTATATGATTATTATTAAGAAAACGCACACCTACATTATATGATTATTATTAAGAAAACGCACACCTACATTATATAATTATTATTACATGAAAACGAAATACGAAGCATTCCATCAAAGATATATATCGCATTTTTATTACAAAACACAAACTGAATATTCCAAAATGTTTAAAACTATGTATTTATGTAGTTATTGTTTGTCATGTAAAAACACACGTATTCGAAGTGTGTGTTTTCTATGTCCTCCAGTATACATGTAATCTCAATCATTTTAGTTTCATGAAACCAGTCTGTGTTTATTACTACGTTAACAGTAGTTTGTTTTTTCTGCATTGTACGTTTATCATTGAAATGTATGTGATCATGTTTATAGTGCCAATTTTAATAATAAATTGTTGTTATTTATAAAATAAAATAGTTCAGAGTTTTATTTTATAAATCTCGTTCGTGACCGTGTCGCTATACTAGTATATGCAAAAGGTTGGCAGTTTCCTACGGAGGTTGGTGCACCCAGTACTGGTAAACCGCTGGAGCCTGTCCAGGAAAGGTGTTGTTAGGTAAACTGCCCGTCGCCCAAATGGGCAACAGGTAGCGACGTTAAATAAACTTAAATAAAAATTAAAAATACATGCCTAATCCATGGTAGACCTTCAACATACTAAAATGACCAATAGTTAACTTTTAATGTGATTATTTATCCCCGCCCCTGGTTAAATGTTAAAATGAAGTCGTGATAGCGCAGTGGATGCGCGTTCGCTTCATGTGCGAAAGGTCCGGAGTTCGAGCCCCGCTGGAGCCGTTACGATTGTGCCCTTAGGCAAGGCATTTAAATTCCACGTTGCCTCTTCTCTCTCCCTCGTGGCGATGGATTCCATCAGGAATGAGGTCTCGAAAGTGATTATAAGTTGTAAGAACCTGTTTCGCAATCGAGCTAAAATAAATTTGTATAAACTAATTGCAACGCTATAGCTGTGGTGCGTCTCTAAATCCAAGAGCAAACATTCAACGTAGTTGTGAGAAGAATGTTAGTGACTTACATGCAATTCCAAGTGTGTACCCAGTTGGAGCTTACGGTGCGGGGTACAGCCGTGACCCCCCCCCCAGCTATTAAAGTGGATGAAGACCCCGCGAGCAGTATATCACAGGCCCGGACAGACACCCGTGTTGAACCGCCGACTTTCCACAAGTCAGCTGGAACAAGTGGACACCCTAAGTGGGATTCGAACCTACAGCGGCTGTGTGCAGGTGATTTGACGTCAACGACCGGAACAACTCGGTCACGTGAGCCCCTAAAGAAATAAGTATACTGAACTGTCGAAGCTGATGGAGACATAGAGATGCAGCAACCTGGAATGTTCATAGCTGTCTCCATTGAAAGCTACCTGGATGCTCCGGAAATGCAGCAACCTCGAATGTTCATAGCTGTCTCCATCAAAAGCTACCTGCATGCTCCGGAAACACATGTGGTGCATTTGATAACCCTTTAAACCGTTCCGAAAGAAACTGTAGCTTTTAAGTAGCATCTATGAACTAGCAAATAAAATGTGTTTAAAGTACCGCGCCAGAACAAATTAATATACGATATGCAGGCAATCACTAAGCAACGAATATAAATGCAAAGTTATTTTTGAAGATTTAAAAGACAGATAATTATTTACGAACCTTTCTCTATAATTTTATAGTCCTTTTAGTGCTAAATAAAACGACCTGAAATCCGTAAACAATGATAATGCTGGTTTCCGACAGGGTATAAATTCTTTAAAATGATTGTAAAAGTTTTGAAATATTGATTTCATAAATTGTCATGCTTAAAATATGTATACAAACATATATTCATAACTATTATATATATATATATATTGAATAGGTTGGGTTATTGAAATAATTTATATCTCTCATTTCAATGTTTAGATATTGGCATTATCGATTGCAGATCTATTAACATTTCAAAAGAAGGAACAAATACGCACTTTTGAATTGTAAAGGAAAGAAAACTCGATCCAGTGACTTGAATTACAAATTTATTACGCCGGGAGAAGTTATAGAACTTTTTTCTTTTCATAACAAAATGTTAAAGTCATGTGTACACTTACTAACTTGTAACTTCGTCGACAAGTAAACTGTGCTCATAGTATAGTATGGCTATCATGTTGGACTGCAGGTGGTCGGTTCAATCCAGTATGCGGTTACTTTGTTGAGAGGGGTACTTTCCGCTCGAAAATAGGATCTGGAATTCATTGAGAGATTTATCGCGAATCAGCTTAGAACGAGAGATTGCCATCTTACATGATAAATTATACAAACACGGAATTAGTTTTTAGCACACATTGTCAGGAAACGTTTTAAAAAATATTTTCCTTTATTTTTATTATTCTTTTAAATCTACTCACACTTATTATTCCTCATTTTGCTATCCGATAATTACGTATTATTTTCTACATCTGTATACTTTTGTCACTGGACATACCTTCTTTTTTCAGAAAAATATCCACCAACAATTTCACAATATATGTTTTTTGGTCCGAAATATTCATAGTTTGATGGAATACAATCGAAGCATGAATGTAATATGATGTAAATTCACTATGAGCAATATTCTTATTGTAAATGTGTTAAAAAATCATTGCAATCTATGTTGAATGTGGAATAAAAATAAATAAACAAAAAACGGATCTGGATTTTCACTACTGAGATGATTGCCTCTGTAGAAGGCTATCCCATTAGCACAGTGTAATAGCGCGCTCGCTTCTCACCAATGCAACTCGGGTTCAATCCTTGAACCGGGATATATGTGATATAGTACGGTGGTCGCCAGATCGGGCTTGTTGATTTTCTCCGGGTACTCCGGTTTCCGCCCACACGAATGACCACATTTACGCGTGCATCCGCGCCAACGAGAGTGATTAATAGATAGTTTATTAAGTTGTTAGAACTTGCTTCGCAATCGTTGTAAAATAATCAAAGTTGTGAAAGACAATAAACTCAGGTTTACATTCATATTTTATTTTTACATAACTAATGTCTTCTAATTGAATTATATAATAATAATAAAGACATTTATTTAACAATTAAGTCCATATACATTATACAAGGAGACGATCAAAACGTTAGAACATTGAAACAGGTGCAAGCAATCAATCATATATACTGTAATGTATGGATACTCAGGTAAATACTGCAAGAATACTTAATTTAAACGTGCAGACAGCGATCCTCCCACATGTATTGAGAGAGCAGTCTGTTTACGAGGATCCTCAACACACGAGGACGTCATGTGACGTCTCATCCAAGAGACCGACGCAAGCTAATATGAGAAGTTTGATACGTCACCAGCTGAAATTGACCACGGAGGGACACCATACATGTTCATGCCCCCGACACCATACATGTTCATGCCACGACACCATACATGTTCATGCCACGACACCATACATGTTCATGCCCACGACACCATACATGTTCATGCCCCCGACACCATACATGTGCATGCCCCCGACACCATACATGTTCATGCCCCCGACAACCATACATGTTCATGCCCCCGACACCATACATGTTCATGCCCCAACACCATACATATGCATGCCACGACACCATACATGTTCATGCCCCCGACACCATACATGTGCATGCCCCGACACCATACATGTGCATGCCCCCGACACCATACATGTTCATGCCCCGACACCATACATATGCATGCCCCGACACCATACATGTGCATGCCCCCGACACCATACATGTGCATGCCCCCGACACCATACATGTTCATGCCCCCGACACCATACATGTTCATGCCCCCGACACCATACATGTGCATGCCCCGACACCATACATGTTCATGCCCCCGACACCATACATATGCATGCCCACGACACCATACATGTACATGCCCCGACACCATACATGTTCATGCCCCCGACACCATACATGTGCATGCCCCCGACACCATACATGTGCATGCCCCCGACACCATACATATGCATGCCCCGACACCATACATATGCATGCCCCGACATCATACATGTTCATGCCCCCGACACCATACATATGCATGCCCCGACACCATACATATGCATGCCCCCGACACCATACATGTTCATGCCCCGACACCATACATGTTCATGCCCCGACACCATACATGTTCATGCCCCAACACCATACATATGCATGCCCCGACACCATACATATGCATGCCCCGACACCATACATGTTCATGCCCACGACACCATACATATGCATGCCCCGACATCATACATGTTCATGCCCCCGACACCATACATATGCATGCCCCGACACCATACATATGCATGCCCCGACATCATACATATGCATGCCCCGACATCATACATGTTCATGCCCCCGACACCATACATATGCATGCCCCGACACCATACATATGCATGCCCCGACACCATACATATGCATGCCCCGACACCATACATATGCATGCCCCGACATCATACATGTTCATGCCCCCGACACCATACATATGCATGCCCCGACACCATACATATGCATGCCCCGACATCATACATGTTCATGCCCCCGACACCATACATATGCATGCCCCGACACCATACATATGCATGCCCCCGACACCATACATGTTCATGCCCCCGACACCATACATGTTCATGCCCCGACACCATACATGTTCATGCCCCAACACCATACATATGCATGCCCCGACACCATACATATGCATGCCCCGACACCATACATGTTCATGCCCACGACACAATACATGTTCATGCCCCGACACCATACATATGCATGCCCCGACACCATACATGTTCATGCCCCGACACCATACATGTTCATGCCCCAACACCATACATGTTCATGCCCCGACACCATACATGTTCATGCCCCAACACCATACATGTTCATGCCCCGACACCATACATGTTCATGCCCCCGACACCATATATATGCATGCCCCGACACCATACATGTTCATGCCCCCGACACCATACATGTACATGCCCCGACACCATACATGTTCATGCCCCCGACACCATACATGTTTATGCCCCGACACCATACATGTTCATGCCCCCGACACAATACATGTTCATGCCCCGACACCATACATGTTCATGCCCCGACACCATACATGTTCATGCCCCGACACCATACATGTTCATGCCCCCGACACAATACATGTTCATGCCCCGACACCATACATGTTCATGCCCCGACACCATACATGTTCATGCTCCGACATCATACATGTTCATGCCCCGACACCATACATGTTCATGCCCCCGACACCATACATGTTCATGCCCCCGACACCATACATGTTCATGCCCCCGACACCATACATGTTCATGCCCCGACATCATACATGTTCATGCCCCCGACACCATACATATTCATGCCCCCGACACCATACATGTTCATGCCCCCGACACCATACATGTTCATGCCCCAACACCATACATATGCATGCCACGACACCATACATGTTCATGCCCCCGACACCATACATGTGCATGCCCCGACACCATACATGTGCATGCCCCCGACACCATACATGTTCATGCCCCGACACCATACACATATGCATGCCCCGACACCATACATGTGCATGCCCCCGACACCACATGTTCATGCCCCGACGACACCATACATGTTCATGCCCCCGACACCATACATGTGCATGCCCCGACACCATACATGTTCATGCCCCCGACACCATACATATGCATGCCCACGACACCATACATGTACATGCCCCGACACCATACATGTTCATGCCCCCGACACCATACATGTGCATGCCCCCGACACCATACATGTGCATGCCCCCGACACCATACATATGCATGCCCCGACACCATACATATGCATGCCCCGACATCATACATGTTCATGCCCCCGACACCATACATATGCATGCCCCGACACCATACATATGCATGCCCCCGACACCATACATGTTCATGCCCGACACCATACATGTTCATGCCCCGACACCATACATGTTCATGCCCCAACACCATACATATGCATGCCCCGACACCATACATATGCATGCCCCGACACCATACATGTTCATGCCCACGACACCATACATATGCATGCCCCGACATCATACATGTTCATGCCCCCGACACCATACATATGCATGCCCCGACACCATACATATGCATGCCCCGACATCATACATATGCATGCCCCGACATCATACATGTTCATGCCCCCGACACCATACATATGCATGCCCCGACACCATACATATGCATGCCCCGACACCATACATATGCATGCCCCGACACCATACATATGCATGCCCCGACATCATACATGTTCATGCCCCCGACACCATACATATGCATGCCCCGACACCATACATATGCATGCCCCGACATCATACATGTTCATGCCCCCGACACCATACATATGCATGCCCCGACACCATACATATGCATGCCCCCGACACCATACATGTTCATGCCCCCGACACCATACATGTTCATGCCCCGACACCATACATGTTCATGCCCCAACACCATACATATGCATGCCCCGACACCATACATATGCATGCCCCGACACCATACATGTTCATGCCCACGACACAATACATGTTCATGCCCCGACACCATACATATGCATGCCCCGACACCATACATGTTCATGCCCCGACACCATACATGTTCATGCCCCAACACCATACATGTTCATGCCCCGACACCATACATGTTCATGCCCCAACACCATACATGTTCATGCCCCGACACCATACATGTTCATGCCCCCGACACCATATATATGCATGCCCCGACACCATACATGTTCATGCCCCCGACACCATACATGTACATGCCCCGACACCATACATGTTCATGCCCCCGACACCATACATGTTTATGCCCCGACACCATACATGTTCATGCCCCCGACACAATACATGTTCATGCCCCGACACCATACATGTTCATGCCCCGACACCATACATGTTCATGCCCCGACACCATACATGTTCATGCCCCCGACACAATACATGTTCATGCCCCGACACCATACATGTTCATGCCCCGACACCATACATGTTCATGCTCCGACATCATACATGTTCATGCCCCGACACCATACATGTTCATGCCCCCGACACCATACATGTTCATGCCCCCGACACCATACATGTTCATGCCCCCGACACCATACATGTTCATGCCCCGACATCATACATGTTCATGCCCCGACACCATACATGTTCATGCCCCGACACCATACATGTTCATGCCCCCGACACCATACATGTACATGCCCCGACACCATACATGTTCATGCCCCCGACACCATACATGTTTATGCCCCGACACCATACATGTTCATGCCCCCGACACAATACATGTTCATGCCCCGACACCATACATGTTCATGCCCCGACACCATACATGTTCATGCCCCGACACCATACATGTTCATGCCCCGACACAATACATGTTCATGCCCCGACACAATACATGTTCATGCCCCGACACCATACATGTTCATGCCCCGACACCATACATGTTCATGCCCCCGACACCATACATGTTCATGCCTCGACACCATACATGTTCATGCCCCCGACACCATACATGTTCATGCCCTCGACATCATACATGTTCATCTTCCAATTAGGTCACTCAGTCATACAGTAGTCAACCAGGCCATCCAATTAGGCCCCTCAGTCATACAGTAGTCAACCAGGCCATCCAATTAGGCCACTCAGTCATACAGTAGTCAACCAGGCCATCCAATTAGGCCCCTCAGTCATACAGTAGTCAACCAGGCCATCCAATTAGGCCCCTCAGTCATACAGTAGTCAGCCAGGCCATCCGATTAGGCTGCTCAGTCATACAGTAGTCAGCCAGGCCATCCGATTAGGCTGCTCAGTTATACCTTAGTCAACCAGGCCATCCAATTAGGCCCCTCAGTTATACCGTAGTCAACCAGGCCATCCAATTAGGCTGCTCAGTTATACCTTAGTCAACCAGGCCATCCAATGAGGCCCCTCAGTTATACCGTAGTCAACCAGGCCATCCAATTAGGCTACTCAGTTATACCTTAGTCAACCAGGCCATCCAATTAGGATGCTCAGTCATACCTTAGTCAGCCAGGCCATCCAATTAGGCTGCTCAGTTATACCTTAGTCAACCAGGCCATCCAATGAGGCCCCTCAGTTATACCTTAGTCAACCAGGCCATCCAATTAGGCTGCTCAGTTATACCTTAGTGAACCAGGCCATCCAATTAGGATGCTCAGTCATACCTTAGTCAGCCAGGCCATCCAATTAGGCTGCTCAGTTATAACTTAGTCAACCAGGCCATCCAATTAGGATGCTCAGTCATACCTTAGTCAGCCAGGCCCATCAGTTATACCTTAAGTCAACCAGGCCATCCAATTAGGCCCATCAGTTATACCTTAGTCAACCAGGCCATCCAATTAAGCTGCTCAGTTATACCTTAGTCAACCAGGCCATCCAATGAGGCCCGAACCAACATTGGTCGCTCCAATTTGCATTTCAATTATATGCAAATAAAATTATTTCTTAACTTTAAGCTAAAGATGTTTCTCTATTCTTCTTCACCTTTGCTCCCCAAATACAAACATTGGCGCCCCCTGGAGTGGGACTGGTCTTTCACTAACCTCCGTCTAGAACAAGGTATATACTTTTTTTTGTAAGGCTGAAAACGAGTGTTAACAAAATAATGTAAATATACAGTGTTCGTGGAATGTGTGAATATGGGTTTTTTACACATAACACAATTGATTATATAACTTTTATTTATTGAATAGTTTATTGCTTGTAATATGAAAAAGCACAATACATACAGGTAGATCTAGCATTCAGTTCTTGAAATAATAATCTGAATACAACAAGAACATGTCATACACAAAACAAGAAAATATTTATAAATGCCGGAACATGTGGTACACAAAACAAGAAACTATTTATAAATGCCGGAACATGTGGTTAACAAAACAAGAAAACATTTCATCACCATGATTATTCAGTTTTGTTGTATTGCAATTTTGGAAATTTTAAGAAATGTTTTTTGGTATTATAACAATTTTCCTCTAGTCGAGCTCTTTCAAGTCATGTGACGTTGAGCTCTATCTATCTACCTAGTCATGTGACGTCGAGCTCTATATATCTACCTAGTCATGTGACGTCGAGCTCTATCTATCTACCTAGTCATGTGACGTCGAGCTCTATATATCTACCTAGTCATGTGACGTCGAGCTCTATCTATCTACCTAGTCATGTGACGTCGAGCTCTATATATCTACCTAGTCATGTGACGTCGAGCTCTATCTATCTACCTAGTCATGTGACGTCGAGCTCTATATATCTACCTAGTCATGTGACGTTGAGCTCTATCTATCTAACCTAGTCACCCGGCTAGAACCACTGGCCATCTGCCAAGCCAGCTGATTAGCTTCCACACATGTAATCATTTGATACACTCAGTGGGATTCGGACATACAGCAGTGAGGGGCCAGTGATTCGATGTCAGCGACTATAACCTCTCACCCACGGAGGCCTCCTTACATCTGTCAAACACATCCTTACCATTCTTCCCATTAATCATCAAGGATCATTTTAGAGTGCGATATGAGCAAAATAGTCGCCCTAGGGACCCTGACTTCGCCCTCTGGGGCCCCATTTCTCCATATAATTTTTTTTATAACAATTTTCATACAAAATGTTGGCCTATTATAAAGCATTCCTTCTATTCAAATGTATTTAATGGTCATACTGTGTGCAATTTAACTTTATTTTGTTTAAATTTATTAACTAACCCAATCAGGACGCGAGCGCATGCTTTCTCACTTCTCCCAAAAATTCTGACCTAGATTCAACTCTGAATAAAAAGCCAAATTCAGCTTCACATACTATATTAGTGCCTTAGTGCCGCGGGTCATTATTTTGAGGGGGGGGGTCAATATTCTATATGACACACGTAGTACATTGTATATAGTAGAATAAATCTGCAGGCATACAAACCTGATGAAAAGAAAATAAAACTTAAGAGAATAGCACATGGAGAGATGCATACATACCCCTGTGCTGGTATTTGACAGTTTGTGAACAGGATAACTAAAACATGTTGATGAAACTTTGTGGATATAAAGAGGGATTGTCTATCTGGAAGTGATCAGATTTTGGGAGAATTCGGTTCAAAACCTGTGACCAGTATCCACTCCCATGCATTTCTACAAACAAACAAACTCTCTATATAGTTTATACAAACAATTTTTTACCTCGATTGCGAAACAAGTTCGTACAACTTAATCACTCTCGAGACCTTATTCCTGATGGAATCCATCGCCACGAGGGAGAGAGAAGAGGCAGCGTAGAATTTAAATGCCTTGCCTAAGGGCACAATCGTATCGTCAGTGGGGTTCGAACTCCAGGTCTTTCGCACCTGAAGCGAAAGTGCTACCACGGCGCTATCATGACTTCCACAAATATATATCACTCTATATATCCACAAATATATATCACTCTATATATCCACAAATATATATCACTCTATATATCCACAAATATATATCACTCTATATATCCACAAATATATATCACTCTATATATCCACAAATATATATCACTCTATATATCCACAAATATATATCACTCTATATATCCACAAATATATATCACTCTATATATCCACAAATATATATCACTCTATATATCCACAAATATATATCACTCTATATATCCACAAATATATATCACTCTATATATCCACAATATATATCACTCTATATATCCACAAATATATATCACTCTATATATCCACAAATATATATCACTCTATATATCCACAAATATATCACTCTATATATCCACAAATATATATCACTCTATATATCCACAAATATATATCACTCTATATATCCACAAATATATATCACTCTATATATCCACAAATATATATCACTCTATATATCCACAAATATATATCACTCTATATATCCACAAATATATATCACTCTATATATCCACAAATATATATCACTCTATATATCCACAAATATATATCACTCTATACACAAATATATATCATCTATATATCCACAAATATATATCACTCTATACACAAATATATATCACTCTATATATCCACAAATATATATCACTCTATATATCCACAAATATATATCACTCTATATATCCACAAATATATATCACTCTATATATCCACAAATATATATCACTCTATATATCCACAAATATATATCACTCTATATATCCACAAATATATATCACTCTATATATCCACAAATATATATCACTCTATATATCCACAAATATATATCACTCTATATATCCACAAAGTTTCATCCAATCCATGAACATCATGTAGAATCACCTGATGGGGGCTAACATTCATCTATTTCAGTGTAACATACTGGGTACATTGCATCGGTATACAAAATACCATTATTCAAAAACTAAAAATATGACACATTGCCATTTGTAAGTGATGTTTGAATACATTTGGTTGTACAATTATCACAAATACTAAACACATCCGGAAAGAAGGGCCGTAACTAATGTTGCTAGAACTTGTTGCCCGACCCGATTGTATTTCTTTAATATGTCATGTTTTATATTCACGTGTATATGTAAAATGAATCGACCATAAAATATAATTAAACTAAACTAAACACGTAGAATTCCTAATTTAATTAAACCTGCTAATTGCAACTAAGGTTGCTTTGCAAACAGCATTAGAGCCAAATTTGACAGAACGGAATTTGCAGTCTGATCAGGCTCTATGTTGTTTGCTATTCGGAGAGTGAAGATAAAACACTTGGCTGAATAGCAAACAACATAGATCCTAATCAGACATGTCGTTACACACTAGTACATACATATAACGCCGTGGCTGATCTGGATCCATGTTTGCACATTATTTCCAATTTATTAAGCATTTTACGGGTTCATGTATGCATGTGTGATACACACGTCACAAGCACGTGGGATACACATGTCACAAGCACGTGGGATACACATGTCACAGTACTGCCATGGTACACCTACATACTGGCATGTATGCACGTGGGATACACATGTCACAAGCACGTGGGATACACGTCACAAGCACATGGGATACACACGTCACAAGCACGTGGGATACACATCACAAGCACGTGGGATACACACACATGTCACACGCACGTGGGATACACATGTCACAGTACTGCCATGGTACACCTACATACTGGCATGTATGCACGTGGGATACACATGTCACAAGCACGTGGGATACACGTCACAAGCACGTGGGATACACGCACATGTCACAAGCACGTGGGATACACATGTCACAGTACTGCCATGGTACACCTACATACTGGCATGTATGCATGTGGGATACACATGTCACAAGCATGTAGGATACACACGTCACAGTACTGCCATGGTACACGTACATACTGTAATATTATATTTGAGGTATAGATAGAGGATATATGATCAAACACAAAACTTATTCTTTGACTCTCAAATTAAAATTATTGAGCAAATTACGGAAAAAAAACAATGGATATGCCCCTTTAACCCTTTCAACACCACCTCTAAATAGGCTTACAAAAAGTGTAGATTGAGATGAGCCAGCTCATGACGAGCCATCTCATCAGGATCTGCACTTTTTTCCAGTAATATTACTATTAGACAAAATTACCCATTTTGATAAATGAACTGGTCCAAATGGTCTTATTAACTTATTGGTCTGAAAATATCTTGCACCAGTCCATGCCAGTTATTTGGTATTGCATGGGAATAACCATATTGTGCTGCTAGAATGATCATAAAAACTTGATACATATAATGTTTCATCATGAATAATTAATGCTTAGTTTCAATTTAATATCTAAATCGTGAAATATATATATATGCCCTTCTTGGTCGAAATTCCAAAATTGTAACCAAACAGTGTATTTGATTGTGCCACAAAATAGGACTTTTAACAACTGTTTGAAAGTACATGTACCTCATAGTTTGGCTTCAAAATGTGATAGAATGAATGTTACCTAACTGTGATAGAATGAATGTTACCTAACTGCGATAGGATGAATGTTACCTAACTGCGATAGAATGAATGTTACCTAACTGCGATAGAATGAATGTTACCTAACTGCGATAGAATGAATGTTACCGAACTGGTATAGAATGAATGTTACCAAACTGGTATAGAATGAATGTTACCTAACTGCGATAGAATGAATGTTACCTAACTGCGATAGAATGAATGTTACCGAACTAGTATAGAATGAATGTTACCTAACTGCGATAGAATGAATGTTACCGAACTGGTATAGAATGAATGTTACCAAACTGGTATAGAATGAATGTTACCTAACTGCGATAGAATGAATGTTACCTAACTGCGATAGAATGAATGTTACCGAACTAGTATAGAATGAATGTTACCTAACTGCGATAGAATGAATGTTACCGAACTGGTATAGAATGAATGTTACCAAACTGGTATAGAATGAATGTTACCTAACTGCGATAGAATGAATGTTACCGAACTGGTATAGAATGAATGTTACCTAACTGCGATAGAATGAATGTTCTTGATTTCCATTAAAAAATAGAATTATGAAAAAAAAGAAGAAAAGAATGAATGTTACCTAACTGTGATAGAATGAATGTTACCTAACTGTGATAGAATGAATGTTACCTAACTGTGATACACCGTGGATACAGAGATAATTCAGTTTTCTCCCACCTGAAGAACAGCACACACAGTTTAATTTGTGCCAATGATAGTGATCAAGACATGATAAAGCTTGTTTCGCAACTGTTATAAAATATAAAAAGTTAAACATTTGTACACGGGAAGAATTTCAATGCTACATGTGCTAAATATTATTCTTAAAGTATATACTCTGCAATATAAACATAGAAACATTTATATAACCCCTATATGCATAATCGGGGTTAGAGCTAGAGGGCGCCTCGGTATTAAGTTTCCCTGAGGAGCCACACAGCTGATGGAGAATTCTTCTTTGGAGAACAATGAAGAGTCTTTGTTTTTGTTTTGGGATTTAAAAGTAGCACAAACAGCTCAAGTCATATGGCGATTCTCCAGCTGTTGTTGGTGGAAGAAGATCCTTAGCTTCCGAACACAAAAGAATTTGATACCCTCCGTGGGATTCAAACCAACAGGGGTTGAGGGACAAGTGATTTGAAGTAAACAACCATAACCACATCAATAAGGAGCCACCACACTTCTCCCTCATATACAAACAACTTCTCCCTCATATACCAACAACTTCTCCGTCATATACCAACAACTTCTCCCTCATATACCAACAACTTCTCCGTCATATACCAACAACTTCTACCTCATATACCATCAACTTCTCCCTCATATACCAACAACTTCTCCCTCATATACCAACAACTTCTCCCTATCTGGAAGAATTCGCCTCCATGGTTAAGGTCACCGACTTGTATACCACTGTAACCTATCATCACAGATGGTCATGGGTTCTCTTTATATTAAAAACTTGGCAGTTTCTTACGGAGGTTGGTGCACCAAGTACTGATTAACCGCTGGAGCCTGCCCAGGAAAGGTGATAGGTAAACTGCCCAAATGGGCAACTGGTAGCGACGTTAAATAAACTTAAATAATAAAATAAATATCTGGAGTGTCTGGCTAAACTCCTGATTCTGCATGTTGTTAGTTTATACAAATTTATTTGAGATCGATTGTGAAACAAGTTCTTACAACTTATATTAATCACTCTCGAGACCTCATTCCTGATGGAATCCATCGCCACGAGGGAGAGAGAAGAGGCAACGTGGAATTTAAATGCCTTGCCTAAGGGCACAATCATAACGGCTCCAGCGGGGCTCAAACTCCGGACCTTTCGCACCTGAAGCGAACGCGCATCCACTGCGCTATCACGACTTCCACAAGAAGTTTGTTATAGATATATAATTTATATTTTTATATGGTTAACCCATTTCATTCGGGATACCGTTCAAACAGTATTTGCAAAGAACATAGAGCCAGATCAACCAACACGGAATGTGCCGTCTGATCAGGCTCTATGCTGTTTGCTATTCAGATGATCTTGCTAAGACACTTGGCTATGTAGCAAACAACATAGATCCTGATCAGCACGCAGCATCACGCTGCGGCTGATCTGGATCTATGTTGTTTGCAAAAGCCTTTAAATATATCCAGAATTAAATGGGTTAAGTGCGACAATATTCTCATGATAAAACAAAATAAGATACATTCATAATGTGACTAGTGTTTGATATTTTAGTTGTTATAAAATTGAATAAATAATCTGTGTTCAATCAGGGCTAATCCTAGTTGGTGACATGGGTGACCAGGTGAATCATAGTCGTCAGGACACATAACTTCGCCCCTGCGTACGTGCCCCATTTCCCCCTAAAAAATGTTGTATTTAATGGTCATCCAGTGTATTTTAATCCTATTTTGCCTAAATGTATTAAATAATACAATTTAGGGGCACAATGGTGCACTTACTCGCTTCTCCCAACAATTCTGAACTAGGACGAGCCCTGCTGTTATATCAGGTTATGTTTCTATAGATCCGGTGCATAATATGTACAAATCATACTTAGAACAACTACGGTATAACGTACATGTAGAACAATTCCGTATGTTTGGCTTATACTCGCCACTGCAAGAATACATCTGGACAAGTAGTCATTTCTAGTAGCTTATCGTTCTACACCTTTCTGTTGAGGAGGACGTATCCTCTAAACACTGTGACTGTATACAGATGACTGTTGACACATGAAGCAAGCCCCTGTCCTTACAGGAAAGCATTGTATTACATGTACCAACCCACACCAAGCAGGCAGGCAGTCTCGAGAAAATAGATTAGTGACTCCTTAGCACAGGTGGCTGTTTACTGTAGGTAAGTCATGTCATGGGTTAATGGTAACATATCGGGAAGATTGTGTGCAATTGAGCCAGCATGTGTTTTACGTTTATTTATCGTCGCTACTGGTTGCCCATATGAGCGACGCCTCCTGAAGAGATTAGTCATTTTAGATTTTTGGAGGATAGTGCAATGATACAGAGAGAGACCCATTACAGAGTGTCCTCTGGTTCTTTTACATGCACAGTGTACAGCACCAACACAACCTCAGTTTAACGTCCCATCTGAAAGACTTTTAATTTTATTAGGGTGAAACGGGGGGATCGAACCTGCGATCCCTGGATTACCAGTCCAGCGTGTTACCACTGGACTACAGATCCGTCTGTATTGAGCCAGCTACGTCAGCCAGTAGAGCACTTGTAACGAGAGGCATCAGGCTTCGAACCCCAAGCACAATTTTCTATTTCTGTGACACAAGTACACATTAATATTATTATGATCGCCAATAAAAACGACTTACAGGACGGCAGTAAAACATTATATTTAATTTTTATTTCTCAGTATATATGATGACTCTCTTTGCTATCTATTTTATGACATTAAAATAAACAGGTTGAAGACAAGGTACCATGGAGGGTCTATAATTTGTCTAATTTAATCAACTACATTTAATGTTGTTCTGTGTCGGAGGTTATAAAACTTATTTGTAAATTCAAAGACATTTCAAGCTCCACAGAACCAAAGTAACATTCACAGATTCAACCAAACACATTGATGTTCAAACTCCTCTGATTGGTTTTTTCACATTTTGGATCAATCAATATCTGTGTCAAGCTCTCTGATTGGCCATCACACATACTGAATCCTATCAATATCTGTGTCAAGCTCTCTGATTGGCCATCACACATACTGAATCCAATCAACAGCTGTGTCAAGCTCTCTGATTGGCCATCACACATACTGAATCCTATCAACAGC
Source organism: Archivesica marissinica (assembly GCA_014843695.1). NCBI lineage: Eukaryota > Metazoa > Mollusca > Bivalvia > Venerida > Vesicomyidae > Archivesica > Archivesica marissinica. The sequence continues at coordinate 36,407,709 of CM026403.1, forward strand.
TGTGTCAAGCTCTCTGATTGGCCATCACACATACTGAATCCAATCAACATCCGTGTAAAGCTCTCTGATTGGCCATCACACATACTGAATCCTATCAACATCCGTGTCAAGCTCTCTGATTGGCCTAATCACACACCTGAACCTATCACGGTCTGTTTCAAGCACTCTAGTGTGATGTTTCACAAACTACACCTGCTATGTCAATGACAAGTACATTAGTTGACAACAGCCAACCCAACTGCAGTTTTCTAATTACACTTTACGTGTTATTCACAGAAAACACGGAGAACCACACACTACTGTAGAACACTATTTATTCGCGCGATTTTATATTATGCTAATTTTCGTGATCTCAGATGATCGCTATTTCAGGATTCTCGTGAATAATAATGTGTCCGAATGTAGAGTTATATCCGTAAATATGTACATTTGATCAAAATTTGGAAAGTCAATACAATTATAAGCGATCTAAATAATCAGTTACCTTCATTTTTCGTGATACATCACGAAATAATTGAAAATGTTCAAAATCGTGAAAATCACGAAATAAAGTGTTTGCGGAATTATAGTGTTTTACATTATTAGGAAAATAACAAGAATTATAGAAATTCTCATAATACACAGGGCATGTCTCATAATAAAACATGAACAAAATACACAGGGCATGTCTCATAATAAAACATGACCCTAATGCACAGGGCATGTCTCATAATAAAACATGAACCTAATACACAGGGCATGTCTCATAATAAAACATGAACAAAATACACAGGGCATGTCTCATAATAAAACATGAACCTAATACACAGGGCATGTCTCATAATAAAACATGAACAAAATGCACAGGGCATGTCTCATAATAAAACATGAACAAAAACACAACAAACGTAATCTAATAATTCGAGCTTCAACTTCTGTAAACTACATACAAAAATATTCTCAAACAAATGTACTGGGTTAAATTGTAATATATTTAACATCATCAAAATACTTAATATATACATAGAAAAACTGTCTCAACACTTTACATTCAGATAATAGATAATAAAAAACAATTTAATGAAGCATAAACTCCTAGCTCATTTTATACTATCTAAAACTAACTACATTGCATAATCCTATCTACATCAAACAACAATATTTCATCTTATATCACTACAGTCAAACCTGTGTTAGTGGTCACTTCTATTATACAGTATACAGTCAAACCTGTGTTAGTGGTCACAACTATTATACAGTCAAACCTGTGTTAGTGGTCACAACTATTATACAGTCAAACCTGTGTTAGTGGTCACCACTATTAAGCAGCCAACCTGTATCAAGCAGCCAGTTTTCAAATTCCCAATATGTTTATTTATTATACATTTTACTTCTATTTAATTCTATTAAAGCAGCCACCTGTGCTAAGCAGCCACTTTCTGTGATTCCCTCAGCTGGCTGCTTAATACAGGTTTGACTGTATACATATTCCCAATATGCTAGTTGATTTAGAGGCAATTCAAAATAATGAAGTGTCATCCACCAAAGAAGTGCCAAAGTTAACTTGGGAACCGGCGTCGATATATATTACCTGGTCAGTCAAATAAATATATTTTAACACGAGACAATTAAATGGCCGTATTGAGTTTCTGATAATGTCATTTTGCCAGAAGCTAAAAAGTGAAAAATCGACAGACTGGAACCCAGGCTATACCAAAATCAGCATAGCTGAGGTGCCAACAAAAGAAGAGTGATGGAAGTATGACCAGCATGCTACTTTCTATCTCTATGCATTATAAAACTTATTTGTAACTTCAAAGACACTTCAAGCTCCACAGAACCAAAGTAACGTTCACAGATTCAACCAAACACATTGCAGTTCAAACTCCTCTGAGTGGTTTTATTTCACATTTTGGATCAATCTGTGTCAAGCTCTCTCATTGGCCATCACAGATACTGAATCCAATCAACATCTGTGTCAAGCTCTCTGATTGGCCATCACACATATTGAATCCAATCAACATCTGTGTCAAGCTCTCTGATTGGCCATCACACATACTGAATCCTATCAACATCTGTGTCAAGCTCTCTGATTGGCCATCACACATACTGAATCCTATCAACATCTGTGTCAAGCTCTCTGATTGGCCATCACACATATTGAATCCTATCAACATCTGTGTCAAGCTCTCTGATTGGCCATCACACATATTGAATCCTATCAACATCTGTGTCAAGCTCTCTGATTGGCCATCACACATACTGAATCCGATCAACATCCAGTAGTACCCTATTTTACATTTGAACCCTATAGTCACCCTGTATTTTCTAATACTTAGTACATGAGTTAGCTCTTGTAATGTGATTTTCGTGATTTCATATCAAAAGTAGGTCATGGTAAAAAAACTATTATACTGCTCGTCTCCAGGGCCGTATTAGTCGCTCCAGGGAACTTACCTGCGTAACAAACTACTAGATGACAACAATACAGTGAAAAGACGTTTCAGTCGGAGATATTTCGGCCGGAAGAGGCTACGAACAGAACAGAACGGCGAAGGGATAACTGATGATATGTGAATTAGTTATTGCAAAAGTGTCAGAGAATCTATTGGTCACAAGACGATGAAATATTGATGCCTGAGCTAATAAATGTCATTTTACCCGAACAATTTAACAAAACATGGATGACAATACGGTCTGTCATTCTGTTCCTTAAACGTCCCCTTGTTCAGTTGCTTCAAGCAAAACGCGCAGACAAAGTGCTCCGGATGGAACTTTTTATACATGGCTGTGATACATCGCCCGGCGATGGGTTTCTGGCACCCGGCGCAGAGGGAACCGCGCTTGAGATGGTAATGAGTCTCGCAGTAAGGCAGACCTTCGTAGTCAAAGAAACTTCGACCCCCGAATGGTTGGTGACATTCCTATAAACAACAGAAGATGGTAATATATTCATTGATGCTTTGCAAACGTGCATGTTACCAACATCTTCTATACTTAACAAATCAATTAATATAAATAACTGCTAGAATTCATTATAATTAACCACACTATGGGGAGAGGGAGTGGAGGGGGGCATTGTATTATTTATTTATCTATCCCATGTTTTGTAAATATTTGCATTATTTAAGCATAAAATTGACGGGACGGCTTAGAAGATAGTGAATATGCATAAATACTATTTGTTTAATTTGTTTTGGGGGTTTAATGTCGTACCAATAGCTTAAGTCATACGGCGACTTTCCAGCTATTACGAGTGGAGGAAAACCTCGGGTAGAACCACCGACCTACTGCAAGCCAGCTGGATAGCTTCCTCACATGAAATAATTCGAAATAAAGTGGGATTTGAACCTACAGCAGTGAGGCGCAAAAAATTTGAAAGTAAGGTGTTTGTTTGTTGTTGCTTGTGTGGCCCATGAACTCTAAACAGACTCATCCAAGACTGGCTGAGGATAAACGGATGCAGAGCGACTGCTGTTAAAAATGTTACAACAAACCTCTCCATATAATTTCAAGAAAATAGACATAGCCATTCATTATTACAATAGCAACGCAATCTGTGAATCCATCACATGTACATGCACATATTAACCCATTCAACCCCAAGTAAGTGACTGGTGCATGATATTTTTAGACCAATAAATTTGGATCAGTTCATTTATCAAAATGGGTAATTTTATTTAAAAATAGTAATAATTATTACTGGCAAAAAGTGCAGATCGTGACGAACCGTTTTTGTAAGTCTATTTAGAGGCCTGTAGTGTTGACAGGGTTAAACATGGCAGTTAGAAATTATAAATCTGTCATGAAAGGTCATAAAGTATAAGATGTTTTAGTTTATATAAATTTATCTCAGCTTGATTGCGAAACAAGTTCATACAACTTATATTAATCACTTTCGAGACCTCATTCCTGATGGAATTCATCGCCACAAGGGAGAGAGAAGAGGCAATGTGGAATTTAAATGCCTTGGTTAAGGGCACAATCGTAAACTTTTGCCTCCAGCTGGACACAAACTCGAGGCCTTTTGAACTTGAACATGCTACCACTGCGCTATCACGTCTTCCACTAAGATGATGTGTATAGATAGAAATGAGAATAGATTTAAATATAGTTAAGAGATGAGAATAATTTGGTTTCTTTTAAGGAAATATCTATTCTCCAGTTAATGAGCAATCACACTTTTACAAATTCTGATAAAGGTAGGTCAATCCATTGTGTAGTTATCGTGTAGCCAAGAGGTGATTACGTGACAAACATATTGACGATTGTGAAGCTATACACCCCAGCTAATGTGCAATGGGGGGCATAACTATACTGATTAAAGTAACATATAACCTACCCAGCATGCAAAGCACTCGGGATGCCAGTGCCTGTTGAGAGCCGAGATGTAGTTGTCAACGATAGCACGACCACAGCCACCACACTTTGGAGCAAACATCTCAAAGAAATCCGTTCTGAAACAGTACATAATATTCATGGAAGATTACTATATTTCGACTAATAATGTTATGTTCTGTTCTTCATAGCCTTTACTACTTAGTGGCTGTCCGATTAGCGAAGAGGTTAGCACGCTAGCTTCTCACCAATGCAATCCGGGAAGTATGTGAGATGGTACAGTGGTCGCCAGATCGGACAGCTGGGTTTTCTCTGGGTACTCCAGTTTCCTTCCAATCTGTGTGCTTATGGTGCTTTAGCTTTCATGTTACACACACACTATATGTATTATTCAAAGTACAGACAAGCTGTTGTGTTGTATATGTTGACAGACGGATCTGTAGTCCAGTGGTAACACGCTGGACTGGTAATCAATCCAGTGATCGCAGGTTCGATCCACCGTCTGACCCTAATGAAATAAACAGACTTTCAGATGGGACCTTAAACCGAGGTCTCGTGTCGGTGCTTTACACCGTTCACGTAAAAGAACCAGAGGTGACTCTGTAATGACTCTCTGCCTGTATCATTTGCACTATCCTCCAAAAATCTAAAATGGAGCCTTGCTTTCCTTAATGAACAAAACACAGTTGTTTGTCTTAATTACAACAATGTAACCAATCACTTCATCGAATCTCTAAACCCCGTCATAACGAAGCATGATCATGTTCAAATCTCTAACGAAGCATGATCATGTTCAAATCGATAACATCTGTAGAATTCTTAAACATAGCACACAGGTCAATTAAATGCTAAATGTGAATTTTACACAGTGGGTTTTGAATGGAGGCGTCGCTCATATGGGGCAACCGGTAGCGACGATAAATAAACGTTAAACGCACGGTGTATATGTTGACAAACTGACCTGCAATATGCTTTCCCATCCTTTTCATGGAAGCCCTCGTCACCAAATGGCCGACCGCACTGTCCACAGAAAAAGTGCTCGGGATGCCACGTGTTGTTCAACGCTGTCACACATTTCTGGTAGAGAACACAAAGTAACACATAATAAATAATGAAAGGTTCGGTGAATAACCCTTAGAGGCGATGTATCCAGGGCACGACTAAACGAGAAATGATAACTAGTTTCTGCCATGGTTGAACTCGTCAGAACATACTGTAACTCGATTCAGGTATTTATACCCCAGTTTAGACTAAAATCAAAGAGAAATGTAGGATGTGATCAAAGAGAAATGTTAGGATGGAATAAAAGTGAAGTGTAGGATGTGATCAAAGAGAAATGTTAGGATGGAATCAAAGAGAAGTGTTAGGATGGAATAAAAGAGAAGTGTTAGGATGGAATCAAAGAGAAGTGTTAGGATGGAATAAAAGAGAAATGTTAGGATAGAATCAAAGAGAAATGTTAGGATGGAATCAAAGAGAGGTGAGGGATGGAATCAAAGAGAAGTGTTAGGATGGAATCAAAGAGAAGTGAGGGATGGAATCAAAGAGAAGTGTTAGGATGGAATCAAAGAGAAGTGTTAGGATGGAATCAAAGAGAAGTGAGGGATGGAATCAAAGAGAAGTGTTAGGATGGAATCAAAGAGAAGTGTTAGGATGGAATCAAAGAGAAATGTTAGGATGGAATCAAAGAGAAGTGTTAGGATGGAATCAAAGAGAAGTGCTAGGATGGAATCAAAGAGAAGTGTAGGATGGAATCAAAGAGAAATGTAGGATGGAATCAAAGAGAAGTGTAGGATGTGATCAAAGAGAAATGTTAGGATGGAATAAAAGAGAAGTGTAGGATGTGATCAAAGAGAAGTGCTAGGGTTGTGATCAAAGAGAAATGTTAGAATAGAATCAAAGAGAAATGTTAGAATAGAATCAAAGAGAAATGTTAGGATGTGATCAAAGAGAAGTGTTAGGATGTGATCAAAGAGAAGTGTTAGGACGTGATCAAAGAGAAGTGTTAGGATGGAATCAAAGAGAAATGTTAGGATGTGATCAAAGAGAAGTGTAGGATGGAATCAAAGAGAAATGTTAGGATGGAATCAAAGAGAAGTGTTAGGATGGAATAAAAGAGAAGTGTAGGATGTGATCAAAGAGAAATGTTAGGATGGAATAAAAGAGAAGTGTAGGATGTGATCAAAGAGAAGTGCTAGGGTTGTGATCAAAGAGAAATGTTAGAATAGAATCAAAGAGAAATGTTAGAATAGAATCAAAGAGAAATGTTAGGATGTGATCAAAGAGAAGTGTTAGGATGTGATCAAAGAGAAGTGTTAGGATGTGATCAAAGAGAAGTGTTAGGATGGAATCAAAGAGAAATGTTAGGATGTGATCAAAGAGAAGTGTTAGGATGTGATCAAAGAGAAGTGTTAGGATGGAATCAAAGAGAAGTGTAGGATGGAATCAAAGAGAAGTGTAGGATGGAATCAAAGAGAAATGTTAGGATGGAATCAAAGAGAAGTGTTAGGATGTGATCAAAGAGAAGTGTAGGATGGAATCAAAGAGAAATGTTAGGATGGAATCAAAGAGAAGTGTAGGATGGAATCAAAGAGAAGTGTTAGGATGTGATCAAAGAGAAGTGTTAGGATGTGATCAAAGAGAAGTGTAGGATAGAATCAAAGAGAAATGTTAGAATAGAATCAAAGAGAAATGTTAGGATGTGATCAAAGAGAAGTGTTAGGATGTGATCAAAGAGAAGTGTTAGGATGTGATCAAAGAGAAGTGTAGGATAGAATCAAAGAGAAATGTTAGAATAGAATCAAAGAGAAATGTTAAGATGTGATCAAAGAGAAGTGTTAGGATGTGATCAAAGAGAAATGTTAGAATAGAATCAAAGAGAAATGTTAGGATGTGATCAAAGAGAAATGTAGGATGTGATCAAAGAGAAGTGTAGGATGTGATCAAAGAGAAGTGTAGGATAGAAACAAAATAATAGACAAAACTGACATATAACTTCATAATAACAATATCTTAATTTTCAATTAAATTCCATGACAATTTATAATATAGCTATAGCATCAGTTTGTCTGTGCTACATATACAGTCAAACATGTGTTAAGGAAATCACAGAAAGTGGTTGCTTAGCACAGGTGGCTACTTAGATGAACATATTGGGAACCGGAAAACTGTCTGCTTAATACAGGATCATAAATCCTACAAAACTTACAATACTTTGTTGCATGGTTCGTGACTGTATTGATATAAATGCACCACATTTGTAGATATGTACATGCATAGTAACCAACAAAAACACACAGGTTTGCATTTTTCAGTCTCCAAATATTAATTTCATTTACTATTTTAGTTTTGATGATGGAAGTACTGGATTTGCTCCCTATCAATGGGGTAAACAATGGGGTTATTTATGTAATTCAATACGTTTTACCTATTTCTTCACAATTGGACCGAATTACGTTATCATGTATTAAGTCTGTGCGCAAATGTAGCAAAAATTAGAAGAGTGCAAATATTTGTTGGGTTACAGTAGTGTGCATGAAACAACTTCTTCCTGAATTGAAACTAGGGAGAATTGAGGGAGGTCAGGATAATATTAACTCAAATAGCCCTCCAATTTCTGCTTAATATTATGTAGGGCAAATGTGTTCGTCCAAATTAGTGTTCGTGTATCATGTCTCTGCGTGAATTATATATAGCAAAAATGAGACGTCACGGGTGAAAATATGTAATGGGTTACAGTATTCATTGATTTGGAAAGTAATTGTAACCGATTACATTTCTTAGAAAAGTAAATTGTACTCGTGTATTTGGGAAGTAATTGTAACCGATTACATTTCTTAGAAAAGTAAATTGTACTCGTGTATTTGGGAAGTGATTGTAACCGATTACATTTCTTAGAAAAGTAAATTGTACTCGTGTATTTGGGAAGTAATTGTAACTGATTACATTTCTTAGAAAAGTAAATTGTACTCGTGTATTTGGGAAGTAATTGTAACTGATTCAATTTCTTAGAAAAGTAAATATAATCGTAATCATGGATTTGGAAAGTAATGGTAATCAATTACATTTATTAGAAAGTAAATTGCAATCGTAATTGATTACATTGGCAAGTAACAGTAGTGTGTATGAAGCAGCTCCCAGAATTCATCTGGGAGAAGGGAGAAATGAGGGAGGTCAGGATAATACTCAAATAGCCCCCCCCCCCGAGTTTCTGCCCTGCATACAATTAAGCAGGAATTATTGACTATTATATATTATTGGATTATATTCGACTGAAGCTACTATTTGATGACTTACATCAACAATGGGTCCATTACAGTATGCACATCTCGGAGCAAACAGCGAATGGTAATCCTTCTCGCAGTACGCAACGCCATCTCGCTCGTAGAAATTCTTTGTTCCTAACGTTTCGTGACATTGTGCACAGCTGAAATGTTCGATGTGCCAAATCTTCCCAAGGGCTGTAATAACCTGAAAGGAAAGGGACATTTACATGTATCTGAAGAAATACTAGTACTTAAATAAAATATTGTGTGTAAAGAACTACAACATTGTATGTAAATACTGCTATAAAAGAACACAAATGTAAGTAATATTGTCTCTGTATGGATCTGTAGTCCAGTGGTAACACGCTGGACTGGTAATCCAGGGATCGCAGGTTCGATCCCCCATCTGACCCTAATAATAACTAACAGTCTTTCAGATGGGACGTTAAACCGAGGTCTCATGTCGGTGCTTTACACTGTGCACGTAAAAGAACCAGAGGAGAGACTCTGGAATGGGTCTCTGTCTGTATCACTGCACTATCCTCCAACATCTAAAATGACTAATATCTTCAGGAGGAGTCGCTCATATGGGCAACCGGTAGTGACGATAAATAAACGTAAAACACACAAAATAAAAATAAAAAATTTAAAAATATTTCTTATTGACTTAAATTTTATTTACTTGAACCAATATATCCTGAAAGGATTATTCCGACTTTTTCAGAGTACATGTAGCAATCTCCATGTCTTTGTAGATATTCTAGTTTTATGGCCCCTGTATATTGACTCCTTTGATTAGTCTGATATGACAGTGCCTAGGGCATAAGTGCACACCTGCTGTTATATAATCCTGTTAATTGGATCATAGTACACAGTAGCAGTGTTTCATTGATCTATTAAAATGTGTACTTTAGCACAATTCCCCTTATCAGTTGTGTTGTTTTAGGAATGGATTAGAGGGTAATTTATGGCTTTTTGTGGGAAGTAAAGTAACCTTGTATATTGTGCAGCTCTGAATTAGAAAAGGGGTGAAAAGCTGGTTCACAGTGAAAAGTAAAAAATCTTTTGTAATAGTATGGAACATAAAAGCTGAATTCAGTCACAGTTATAAAAGAATGAACTTTTGGATTCAGGTGAAGAATTATTTTAGAATTTATATTTCGTATTGTATGATTGTGGTGTATGCTGCACATAATAAGGTAAAAATTGTATATTATTTTACACGTAATAACAATAAATTGAGGTTAATTAGTCAGATTTTGGTGTGAAATGTTGCATTTAATGAGAATAACTGAGTGTGACGTTCATTACTGTGTGACGGACATTACACAAACGTTATATGTCATATCTTTTATTAATTATTATTATTGTATTTATACTAGAACAGCTAAACCACTATGGATACTACTAAGTTCAGCAAAGTGGCATTTTAAAGAATGGACATTTACCTTTAATTTGATACCAAACATGACTAGTTGTGTCATGTGGAACATATTGGTTGCTATGGTGTTTTGATTTCACTGCGTCTCCAAATTTGGCTAAAATAAGTCAGAATTTCTGCAAATCTTTGACAGCCGTTTTCTCGGAAAATTAATCGTGTGTAGTCCATTATTCAAATGGTCATAACTTTGGACTGGAACAAGCTACATGAATGATACTGATATCACTAGAAAGCTTATACCTATACCTATATGATGGTATAGTTAACTCATTATTTATTTTTTTAGACTTAAGACTGATTTTTCCATGGTGGGTCACATATACGCTTTCATCTGGGCCAACGAGAGTGATTAATATAAGTTGCTAAAACTTGCTTCGCAATCGTTGTAAAATAAATAAAGTTTAAACTTAGGGAAAAATTCATAGCTTTGCAATATGGTTCATTATAACATTTCTGACAGCTTATCGTTAATGTCAGACTACGGGTCACTTACCTGTCCCACTACTGGTTGATTACATGCCGCACACAGACCCTTTGTCTTCGTGCTAACCCCTTGCTTATTGAGGTCAGACTGCAGATCACCCAGCATGGACTCTAGCTGACCACCCTGCGCTGAACTGCTCGATACATTACCAGTTATACTGCTACTCTGCAACAGAAAGGTTGAATACATGTATATGTGTAAACCAAACTCACAACACGTTACTGAGTACAGTGAGTAGAAAGACTAGTACAGAGAGTAGAAAGACTAGTACAGTGAGTAGAAACATGAGTACAATGAGTAGAAATACTAGTACATTGAGTAGAAAGACTAGTACAGTGAGTAGAAAGACTAGTACAGTGAGTAGAAAGACTAGTACAGATAGTAGAAAGACTAGTACAGTGAGTAGAAAGACTAGTACAGAGAGTAGAAACACTAGTACAGAGAGTAGAAAGACTAGTACAGAGAGTAGAAAGACTAGTACAGAGAGTAGAAAGACTAGTAAAGTGAGTAGAAAGACTAGTACAGTGAGTAGAAAGACTAGTACAGAGAGTAGAAAGACTAGTACAGAGAGTAGAAAGACTAGTACAGTGAGTAGAAACATGAGTACAATGAGTAGAAATACTAGTACATTGAGTAGAAAGACTAGTACAGTGAGTAGAAAGACTAGTACAGTGAGTAGAAAGACTAGTACAGATAGTAGAAAGACTAGTACAGTGAGTAGAAAGACTAGTACAGAGAGTAGAAACACTAGTACAGAGAGTAGAAAGACTAGTACAGAGAGTAGAAAGACTAGTACAGAGAGTAGAAAGACTAGTAAAGTGAGTAGAAAGACTAGTACAGTGAGTAGAAAGACTAGTACAGAGAGTAGAAAGACTAGTACAGAGAGTAGAAAGACTAGTACAGAGAGTAGAAAGACTAGTACAGAGAGTAGAAAGACTAGTAAAGTGAGTAGAAAGACTAGTACAGTGAGTAGAAAGACTAGTACAGAGAGTAGAAAGACTAGTACAGTTGTACATGAGTAGAAACACTAGTACAGTGAGTAGAAAGACTAGTACAGTGAGTAGAAAGACTAGTACAGATAGTAGAAAGACTAGTACAGTGAGTAGAAAGACTAGTACAGAGAGTAGAAACACTAGTACAGAGAGTAGAAAGACTAGTACAGAGAGTAGAAAGACTAGTACAGAGAGTAGAAAGACTAGTAAAGTGAGTAGAAAGACTAGTACAGTGAGTAGAAAGACTAGTACAGTGAGTAGAAAGACTAGTACAGAGAGTAGAAAGACTAGTACAGAGAGTAGAAAGACTAGTACAGAGAGTAGAAAGACTAGTAAAGTGAGTAGAAAGACTAGTACAGTGAGTAGAAAGACTAGTACAGAGAGTAGAAAGACTAGTACAGTGAGTAGAAAGACTAGTACAGAGAGTAGAAAGACTAGTACAGAGAGTAGAAAGACTAGTACAGTGAGTAGAAAGACTAGTACAGTGAGTAGAAAGACTAGTACAGTGAGTAGAAAGACTAGTACAGTGAGTAGAAAGACTAGTACAGTGAGTAGAAAGACTAGTACAGAGAGTAGAAAGACTAGTACAGTGAGTAGAAAGACTAGTACAGAGAGTAGAAAGACTAGTAAGTGAGTAGAAAGACTAGTACAGTGAGTAGAAAGACTAGTACAGAAAGTAGAAATACTAGTACAGAGAGTAGAAAGACTAGTACAGTGAGTAGAAAGACTAGTACAGAGAGTAGAAAGACTAGTACAGTGAGTAGAAAGACTAGTACAGTGAGTAGAAAGACTAGTACAGAGAGTAGAAAGACTAGTAAAGTGAGTAGAAAGACTAGTACAGAGAGTAGAAAGACTAGTACAGAGAGTAGAAATACTAGTACAGAGAGTAGAAAGACTAGTACAGAAAGTAGAAATACTAGTACAGAGAGTAGAAAGACTAGTACAGTGAGTAGAAAGACTAGTACAGAAAGTAGAAATACTAGTACAGAGAGTAGAAAGACTAGTAAAGTGAGTAGAAAGACTAGTACAGAAGAGTAGAAAGACTAGTACAGAGAGTAGAAAGACTAGTACAGTGAGTAGACAGACTAGTACAGAAAGTAGAAATACTAATACAGAGAGTAGAAAGACTAGTACAATGAGTAGAAAGACTAGTACAGAAAGTAGAAAGACTAGTACAGTGAGTAGAAAGACTAGTACAGAGAGTAGAAAGACTAGTACAGAGAGTAGAAAGACTAGTACAGAGAGTAGAAAGACTAGTACAGTGAGTAGAAAGACTAGTACAGAGAGTAGAAAGACTAGTACAGAGAGTAGAAAGACTAGTACAGAAGTAGAAACTAGTACAGTGAGTAGAAAACTAGTACAAGAGTAGAAAGACTAGTACAGAGAGTAGAAAGACTAGTACAGTGAGTAGAAATACTAGTACAGAGAGTAGAAACACTAGTACAGAGAGTAGAAAGACTAGTACAGTAAAAAACAACAAAAAAACAACAAAAAACACAACAAAAAAACAACAAAAAAAACAACAAGAGTAGAAAACTAGTACAGAGAGTAGACAGACTAGTACAGAAAGTAGAAATACTAGTACAGAGAGTAGAAAGACTAGTACAGAGAGTAGAAAGACTAGTACAGAAAGTAGAAAGACTAGTACAGTGAGTAGAAACACTAGTACAGAGAGTAGAAAGACTAGTACAGAGAGTAGAAAGACTAGTACAGAGTAGAAAGACTAGTACAGTGAGTAGACAGACTAGTACAGAAAGTAGAAATACTAGTATGTACAGTGAGTAGAAACACTAGTACAGAGAGTAGAAAGACTAGTACAGAGAGTAGAAAGACTAGTACAGTGAGCAGAAATACTAAAACAGAGAGTAGAAACACTAGTACAGAGAGTAGAAACACTAGTACAGAGAGTAGAAAGACTGGTACAGAGAGTAGAAACAAGCAGGAAACTAGCATAACGAACTGGATAACTTCCTCACACAACAACTGGATAACTTCCTCACACAACAACTGGATAACTTCCTCACACAACAACTGGATAACTTCCTCACACAACAACTGGATAACTTCCTCACATGAATGAACTCGAAACCTTTAGTTTGATTGGAACATACAGAAGTGAGGGGCAAGTCAACAATCATAACCAGTTGCCATGCAGGCCTCCAATTTACTGGGTTATTAATACAGATTATTAACCTGCATACTACTGTTAGCATTACTGGATTGTGAGAGATTTACTGGGTTATTAATACAGATTATTTACCTGCATACTACTGTTAGCACTACAGGATTGTGAGAGATTTACTGGGTTATTAATACAGATTATTTACCTGCATACTACTGTTAGCACTACTGGATTGTGAGAGATTTACTGGGTTATTAATACAGATTATTTACCTGTAAGTTACTGTTAGCACTACAGGATTGTGAGAGATTTACTGGGTTATTAATACAGATTATTTACCTGCATACTACTGTTAGCACTACAGGATTGTGAGAGATTTACTGGGTTATTAATACAGATTATTTACCTGCATACTACTGTTAGCACTACAGGATTGTGAGAGATTTACTGGGTTTATTAATACAGATTATTTACCTGCATACTACTGTTAGCACTACAGGATTGTGAGAGATTTACTGGGTTATTAATACAGATTATTTACCTGCATACTACTGTTAGCACTACAGGATTGTGAGAGATTTACTGGGTTTATTAATACAGATTATTTACCTGCATACTACTGTTAGCACTACAGGATTGTGAGAGATTTACTGGGTTATTAATACAGATTATTTACCTGCATACTACTGTTAGCACTACTGGATTGTGAGAGATTTCGACTCTTCTGTGGTTTAGCGTACGACGGTTCACTTCCAGGTGAGGGAGAACGCCTCATTGGGTTTACCGTGGCCTGCTGACTCGGAATTTTGTCTGTCATCTACAAAATAAAACAAAGAGTTGCAACATGGATCGTCTCCAATCTCACCTAGCAACCAAATAATCTATTTTGTTATGGAAATGTCAAAAAAACTGAGTAGCTACAGTGTTTACCAGGACTGCTGCCTGTATATGCCACCTATAGAACTAATGCGGCTGTCCGATTAGCACAGTGGTTAGCACGCTCGCTTCTCACCAATGGAACCAAGGTTCGGTCCTGACAGGAAGTATGTGAGATGGTACTGTGGTCGCCAGATCGGACAGGTGGGTTTTCCCCGGGTACTCCGGTTTCCTATAACACCAAGGACCACATTTACATGATGCTGCGTGCTGATCTGGATCTATGTTGTTTGCTACATAGCCAAATATCTTAGCAAGATCATCTGAATAGCAAACAGCACAAAGCCTGATCAGACGGAACATTCCATGGCGGCTGATCTGGCTCTATGTTCTTTGCAAATACTGTTTCCACGGTATCCAGAATCAAATGGGCTAATGAAATGATTATACAGAATTTTTGGGAGAAAGTGAATCTAGCACCTCCAAGAGTTGTAGATTAGGAAATCCAACCCAAGGGCTGAACATGCGTGCAAAAAACGCGGCAGAGCTTCATTCTTTGCATGCATCCTCAGCCTGATGGTGGGATTTCCACTGCAACACTATGGAGGTGCTAGATTTATTATCTTATGCCTTAGATGTACTTTACAAATTATGTCAGCCTATGTATACACGCATCAATGGCGTATGAATTTATTATAAAGTGATGAGGTCATTGGAATGTGACAAATTACTCACATTGATGTTGACTCATTTCAAAGTAAACACCACATACATGTTAAGTTTAACGGTTTATTTTCTTTAATGATAAACCTTTACATCCTACAAGAGTATGTTATTATGTTATATTTCGGGTTTTACGCCTGCATCAGCACCATTTCGGGCTATAACGCCGGCGGGCAGTTTACTTAACAACACCTTTCCTGGGCAGGCTCCAGCGGTTAACCAGTACTTGGGTGCACCAACCTCCGTAAGAAAATAATCTATAACATCATAATTAAACTAAATAATACATAACAAGATTTAAAGGGAGATCAGATGCTTATGAACAATGTCTGATGGGTAATAGTAGTCATGTGATCAACACGTGAATGACAGCGATACGTCATTGATTGCGTCATTGATGACGTATCACTGCTCTCATAATGGCATAGCTTCACGGAGTGTTCAGTCCCCTTATCTACACGGCTAGACAGATTTATCTCACACCCCCAAAACCAAAGGCCTGTAAATAGGTGGAAGCAGAACATTCACCTTAAAATCTGACAATGTTGACATCAGGTCATCTAGTTCCTGTGTTGCCACACTGCTTGTTTGTGCAAGTTCGTCTGGTTCAGCGTAATTACTGGTATAAGCTGGCATATGGTCGTTCCGTGGCTCAGCACAGTTGCCGGTATAAGCAGGCACATGGTCGTTCTGGGGTTCAGCATAGTTGTTCTGGGGTTCAGCATAGTTGTTCTGGGGTTCAGTATAGCTATACTGCCGTATATGGTCCTGCTGTGGCTCAGCGTAGATATATGGTGACACATGGTCATGCTGTTGTTGGGGGTAGTTAATTGGATGCGACTGATCCGATCCTCTCCCCACAGACTGATAGTTATTCACATCATTTGCAGGCCTGAAAAATACACTGAATCATAATGGATGCTTCAAGTTATACATTGTGTTTTTTGCAGGTCATTGATGGAAATTTGTATATCGATATATCGAGACTAAATTATTGACAACATGTTGTTTATTATTGTATGTAGCCCATGGTTCCATTTGTAGACTAGTTCAACTACCAATGCCATTAAGGATGGAGGGAATTCTCATTCAGTATCCTAGTGGACGTACTGAAACAACGAATACTTCTACAGGAGAACTCAGCACTAGCTACAGGACCTCAACCAAGGCATTCGAATCTACACGACACATTCTTAGTTTAGGACTCAATGTAGTTCTCTTCAATGATGCTCTATCATTTATGGAAGCGCTATCTAGCTCCAAACTACATCATTTAGCCACACTAGAACTATCACGCTGCAATGGATTCCCAGGTCACTGTGGACTTCCTATGAAAGAAAATGCTGATCAGATAAGTGGCAAAGGAACAACAGCGAATAAGTGTTACAATCATAAAGGCACTGATGAAATGAAGACAAGAGGAGACGGAGGACTACCACAGAGCTGACCAAGACATCAAATCTGAGACTGTGCTCAAAAACAGACTAAAAGCCCATGTCCAAGATGTTGAAGATGGTAGCATCACTGAGCTGTTCCTGTGGAGAAGAAAACCATTGAGCAGAACTCAGATCCGACAAGAGCTCAGAGAGAGAGATGAGATGAGATGGAGATAGAGAGGAGAGTTCCAAGGAAAATAAATGCTGATCAGGTAAGTGCCAAAGAAGCAACAGCAAATAAGTGTCAATTATAGGGTTACAATCATAAAGACACTGATGAAAGACAAGAGAAGGATGACTACAACAGAGCTGATGAAATCATCAAATCTGATGCCCATGACCAAGGGGTTGAAGATGGTAGCTGCTAGCATCACTTATATTAATCACTCTCGTTGGCGTGGATGAAAGCGTATATGTGGTCATTTGTGTGGGAGGAAACCGGAGTACCTGGAGAAAACCCACTTGTCCGATCTGGCGATCACCGTACCATCTCACATACTTCCCGGTCCGAAGATCGAACCCAGATTGCATTGGTGAGAAGCAATCGCGTTAACCACTACGCTAATTGGACAGTGGAAAAAAGGGCATGGTGTGTCAGAAAAGGGGCAGGGTGCATTTTGAGCAATGATGAGGTGCTGGAGGGGGCATTTTGGGGTTAGTCCCTAGAAATTGTTGCTAACTTACTAAGATTGATCAAAGAGGCAGTAAGGCAGTACATATTGGTGAAAAGAGCGGACAAGTTCTAAGTTATATATGATATGTCTGTAGATCACCAGTAAGTATCTTACCCGGAGCCACCACGTGAGCTTGGTGATGGTGGTACACAGCTCTCTAGTTGATCCAGCAAACCATCAACACTTGACCCGCCTCCACCGCTCACACTGGTATTACCTGCTCGACCGGGCTTGGGTGCAACCGGAGGTGCTTTATCTGCAATCAAAGATAATCCTTACAGTACTCAGTGAAATAGTTATCCTAGAAACCCGCACTTCGTCCTCCCACTTCTCCCAAAAATGACGTTTTTTAATAATTCTCATACAAAATTTAGTCCAGTAAGATACACTGGTGTCCGCCTCCGTGATCGAGTGGTTATGGTGGCTGACTTGTCACTGTAACCTATCATCACTGATGGTCACGGTTTTGAGCCCCGCTCAGACCGTGTCTCATTTATATGAAAAAGTTGGCAGTTTCTTACGAAGGTTGGTGCACCCAAGTACTGGTTAACCGCTGGAGCCTGCCCAGGAAAGGTGTAAACTGTCCGTCGGCGATATAGCCCAAAATGGTGCTGATGCAGGCGTAAAACCCGAAATATAAATAAATATAAAGATACACTGGCCCATTATAAAGCACTCCTACTGTTCAAAATTGTCAAATTGTGTCTTTTAACCCTATTTTGTTGAAATTTATGAAATAAAACAATCTAAGGACGCAATCGCGCTGTTCCAGACTGTAATACTGAAAGGAATCAAGCTTTCATCAAAATATACATTTACATTGCGACCAAGTTTGAAAAACTTTAGGTGAAAAAATTCAAAAACTGTTTTCTGTATGACCTAGATTTTGAAAAGTACCCATCAAATACATGATGTATATATTTATAAGTCTTACTTGCGCCAGGGTGTTTCTTATCAACCTCTGCCATGAATTGAGCAGAATTCAGATCCGACAAGAGCTGGTCAAGCTCAGAGAGGTTGTTACTGATCACAGACATGCCCGCTGGTGGATTCTGCTGATGACCTGGCGGGGGTTCAAGCTGCTGTTGCTGGCTTTGATACTGCTGACTTGGAGATGGTGGTGGATGATACTGCTGACTTGCGGGTGGTGGTGGATGATACTGCTGAGGGGAATGTTGGTACGGTTGGCTCTGTTTTTGGTATTGTTGACCCTGTGAGGGCTGGGTCTGATAATGTGCCGGAGATTGAGCCTGCTGGTACTGGTTCACAGTGGGTTCCACAGAACTCTGAGATGACTGTGAGGAACCGGACACTCGCTTCTGGTAATCTCGCCGGACGTTCTGTGCCTCATATAATGGCTGAAAGAAGAAAGGAGTATCAAGATTTACCCGCAACCTTCAACATTAAATCACTAAACTCAAGTGGCTGTCCGATTATCGGAGTGGTTAGTGTGCTCGCTTCTCACCACAGCAACCTGAGTTCGATCCTTGGATTGGGAAGTATGTGAGACGGTACGATGGTCGCCAGATCGAACTGGTGGGTTTTCTCCGGGTACTCTGGTTACCTCCCACACAATGATTACATTTACCCTTATACCGCGCCAACGAGAGTGATTAATATAAGTTGTTAGAACATGTTTCGCAATCGTTGTAAAATAAATATAAGCTTAAGTGGTTTAGTTTGTTTCTTGGGTTTTAACATTGCACTAACAACTAGTTTATACAAATTTATTTTAGCTCGATTGCGTAGCAAGTTCTTTCAACTTATATGAATCACTCTCGAGACCTCATTCCTGATGTAAATCCATCGCCATGAAGGAGAGAGAAGAGGCAATGTGGAATTTAAATGCCTTGCCTAAGGGCACAATCGTAACGCCTACAGCGGGGTTCGAACTCCGGACCTTTCGCACCTGATGCGAACGCGCATCCACTGTGCTATCACGACTTCCACAACTAACAACTTAGGTAATATGGTGACTCTCCAGCTATCATAGATACCCCTCTGTATACCCTGAACAGTATGTAAGGCATTGGCAGGCACACGGGTAGAACCACCAAGCCAGCTGGATAGATTCCTCACTTGAAAGAATTCGACACAGAGCCTAAGTGGGATTCGAACCTACAGCGGTGAGTTGAAGTAAAAGACCCGTAACCACTCGGCTACAGTGACACAGATATCCACGATACACGAACCTGCTAAATTTGCATTAACCCTTTCAACCCCAAGGCCTCTAAATAGGCTTATGAAAAGTGTAGATCCAGATGAGACGGCTCGTGACGAGCCGTCTCATCAGGATCTGCACTTTTTTTGCCAGTAATAATTATTACTATTTTTAGATAAAATTACCCATTTTGATAAATGAACTGGTCCAACGGTAATTTTCTTATTAATGTATTGGTCTGAAAATATCACGCACCAGTCCATGTCAGTTACTTGGGGTTGAATGGGTTAAATCCTAATATTATACGTTACTATGGCCCCTGTATTGTTATTGGTAACAGGCAAGTCTTAGCAACCAAAAATAACCACATAACATTCCTATGGTTAGTTAAACTGCATGTGTGGCATTGGAGAGATCAGATTGCTTGTAGTGTGTATATTATTACAACTGATAATGAGATAATTAGAGCTTTGTCTAAAAACAGCGAGCTTTAGAGCAATTATAATGTAATTATGTGGTCCCTCGTGTGGGAGGAAACTGGAATATCCAGTGAAAATCCACCAATAACCTGTATTTAATGTTGTCAGTTTCCACCTTTCCAATATGTTGTTTTATTATACATTTGCCCTCTATTAAACAGCCACCTGTGCTAAGCAGCCACTGTCTGTGATTCGCTTGGTTGGCAGTTTAACACAGGTTTAACTGTATTCCTTTATGAAAACAGTGCTGAATGTATTTACTGCATATCTAATACTGGTTGCTATGGTAACACATTTTATTTTGCATGACACATTCATTGTTACAAAGTTCACTGATAAGATACACACCAACTGCAGCTAGTCCGAGAGTACTCATAATGTTTTCTTTATTTTGTCTTCCATTTCTGCATGCTCATAATAATCTAAACATCCATTTAGCCAATTTTATTAAAACAGTCCCATACATGTACAGTCAAACCTCTATTAACCCATTTCATTCTGGATACAGTTCAAACAGTATTTGCAAAGAACATAGAGCCAGATCAACAGCCATAGAACGTGCCGTCTGATGATCAGACTCTATGCTATTTGCTATTAAGATGATCTTGCTAAGACATTTGGCTATGTAGCAAACAACAAAGATCCTGATCAACATGCAGTGTCACGCTGCGGCTGACCTGGATCTATGTTGTTTGCAAAAGCCCTTAAATGTATCCAGAATGAAATGGGTCAATCAGCCAACCTGTATTAAGCAGCCAGTTTCCAGATTCCCAATATCTTGATTTATTATACATTTGACCTCTATTAAGCAACCACCTGTGTTAAGCATCCACTTTATGTGACTCCCTTGACTGGCTGCTTAAGACAGGTTTGACTGTATATGGTTAGCCTGGGTTCCAGCCTGTCGATTTTTCACCAATTTACTTCTGGCAAAATGACATGATATTATCAGAATCATCTCAATCCGGCACAATTAATGATCTCGGTATTATAATATGTTAATATGACTGAGCAGGCAAAATATATCAACGCCTGTTCCCAGGCTCATATACAGTATATCCTATCTGAGGCTTAACCCTTTCAACACCACAGGCCTCTCAATAGGCTTACAAAAAGTGTAGATCCAGATGAGGCGGCTCGTGATGAGCCATCTCATCAGGATCTGCACTTTTTGCCAGTAATATTACTATTTTTAGACAATAATTACCAATTTTGATAAATGAACTGGTCCAAATGTAATTTTCTTATTAATTTATTGGTCTGAAAATATCATGCACCAGTTACTTGGGGTTGAATGGTAGCCTGGGAACAGGCGTCGATATATTTTGCCTGGACAGTCAAATAAATATATTTTAACACCGAGACTATTAATTGAGTTTCTGATCATATCATTTTGCCAGAAGATAAAAAGTGAAAAATCGACAGACTGGAACCCAGGCTAGGGTTAACTTACCCATAACTGATTTTACAAATCCACTAATCACTGATAAAGCATCCTATGTCGCAATGGTTGCATACAAAAATGTTAAATATGGTTGAAATACTTTCTCCTTATATGGTTGCATAAACTGTGCTAATACTCATCCTTTATCCACAAAATATCTGATTATTTAATACATTGTCCCGGCAATGTGATGAGTAGTCATATCCTAATTCATACAGCTATATCCTAAAGCAGTATCTATCTATCTATGTATCTACTAAAGCACCAGTAAAAAGAAACATGACATCACACCAGTAAACTGAGAAATACTAAAACCCCAGTAAACTGAGAAATACTAAAACCCCAGTAAACGTAGAAATAGCAAAACCCCAGTAAACTGAGAAATAGCAAAACCCCAGTAAACTGAGAAATAGCAAAACCCCAGTAAACTTAGAAATAGCAAAACCCCAGTAAACTTAGAAATAGCAAAACCCCAGTAAACTTAAAAATAGCAAACCCCCAGTAAACTTAGAAATAGCAAAACCCCAGTAAACTGAGAAATAGCAAAACCCCAGTAAACTGAGAAATAGCAAAACCCCAGTAAACTGAGAAATAGCAAAACCCCAGTAAACTTAAAAATAGCAAAACCCCAGTAAACTTAGAAATAGCAAAATCCCAGTAAACTTAAAAATAGCAAACCCCCAGTAAACTTAGAAATAGCAAAACCCCAGTAAACTTAAAAATAGCAAAACCCCAGTAAACTGAGAAATAGCAAAACCCCAGTAAACTTAGAAATAGCAAAACCCCAGTAAACTTAGAAATAGCAAAACCCCAGTAAACTTAGAAATAGCAAAACCCCAGTAAACTTAGAAATAGCAAAACCCCAGTAAACTGAGAAATAGCAAAACCCCAGTAAACTGAGAAATAGCAAAACACCAGTAAACTGAGAAATAGCAAAACCCCAGTAAACTTAGAAATAGCAAAACCCCAGTAAACTGAGAAATAGCAAAACCCCAGTAAACTTAGAAATAGCAAAACCCCAGTAAACTTAAAAATAGCAAACCCCCAGTACCCAAGTAAACTGAGAAATAGCAAAACCCCAGTAAACTGAGAAATAGCAAAACCCCAGTAAACTTAAAAATAGCAAAACCCCAGTAAACTTAAAAATAGCAAAACCCCAGTAAACTTAAAAATAGCAAAACCCCAGTAAACTTAAAAATAGCAAAACCCCAGTAAACTGAGAAATAGCAAAACCCCAGTAAACTTAAAAATAGCAAAACCCCAGTAAACTGAGAAATAGCAAAACCCCAGTAAACTTAAAAATAGCAAAACCCCAGTAAACTGAGAAATAGCAAAACCCCAGTAAACTTAGAAATAGCAAAACCCCAGTAAACTTAAAAATAGCAAAACCCCAGTAAACTTAGAAATAGCAAAACCCCAGTAAACTGAGAAATAGCAAAACCCCAGTAAACTGAGAAATAGCAAAACCCCAGTAAACTGAGAAATAGCAAAACCCCAGTAAACTTAGAAATAGCAAAACCCCAGTAAACTTAAAAATAGCAAAACCCCAGTAAACTTAAAAGCAAAACCCCAGTAAACTGAGAAATAGCAAAACCCCAGTAAACTTAGAAATAGCAAAACCCCAGTAAACTTAGAAATAGCAAAACAGAACAAATAGCAAAACCCAGTAAACTTAAAAATAGCAAAACCCCAGTAAACTTAAAAATAGCAAAACCCCAGTAAACTTAAAAATAGCAAAACCCCAGTAAACTTAGAAATAGCAAAACCCCAGTAAACTTAGAAATAGCAAAACCCCAGTAAACTTAGAAATAGCAAAACCCCAGTAAACTTAAAAATAGCAAAACCCCAGTAAACTTAAAAATAGCAAAACCCCAGTAAACTTAGAAATAGCAAAACCCCAGTAAACTTAGAAATAGCAAAACCCCAGTAAACTTAGAAATAGCAAAACCCCAGTAAACTTAGAAATAGCAAAACCCCAGTAAACTTAGAAATAGCAAAACCCCAGTAAACTGAGAAATAGCAAAACCCCAGTAAACTTAGAAATAGCAAAACCCCAGTAAACTTAGAAATAGCAAACCCCACCCCAGTAAACTGAGAAATAGCAAAACCCCAGTAAACTTAGAAATAGCAAAACCCCAGTAAACTTAAAAATAGCAAAACCCCAGTAAACTTAGAAATAGCAAAACCCCAGTAAACTTAAAAATAGCAAAACCCCAGTAAACTTAAAAATAGCAAAACCCCAGTAAACTGAGAAATAGCAAAACCCCAGTAAACTTAAAAATAGCAAAACCCCAGTAAACTGAGAAATAGCAAAACCCCAGTAAACTTAAAAATAGCAAAACCCCAGTAAACTTAGAAATAGCAAAACCCCAGTAAACTTAGAAATAGCAAAACCCCAGTAAACTTAGAAATAGCAAAACCCCAGTAAACTGAGAAATAGCAAAACCCCAGTAAACTTAAAAATAGCAAAACCCCAGTAAACTTAGAAATAGCAAAACCCCAGTAAACTTAAAAATAGCAAAACCCCAGTAAACTTAGAAATAGCAAAACCCCAGTAAACTGAGAAATAGCAAAACCCCAGTAAACTTAGAAATAGCAAAACCCCAGTAAACTTAAAAATAGCAAAACCCCAGTAAACTTAAAAATAGCAAAACCCCAGTAAACTGAGAAATAGCAAAACCCCAGTAAACTTAGAAATAGCAAAACCCCAGTAAACTTAGAAATAGCAAAACCCCAGTAAACTTAGAAATAGCAAAACCCCAGTAAACTTAAAAATAGCAAAACCCCAGTAAACTGAGAAATAGCAAAACCCCAGTAAACTTAAAAATAGCAAAACCCCAGTAAACTTAGAAATAGCAAAACCCCAGTAAACTTAAAAATAGCAAAACCCCAGTAAACTTAAAATAGCAAAACCCCAGTAAACTTAAAAATAGCAAAACCCCAGTAAACTGAAAATAGCAAAACCCCAGTAAACTTAAAATAGCAAAACCCCAGTAAACTTAAAAATAGCAAAACCCCAGTAAACTTAGAAATAGCAAAACCCCAGTAAACTGAGAAATAGCAAAACCCCAGTAAACTTAAAATAGCAAAACCCCAGTAAACTTAAAAATAGCAAAACCCCAGTAAACTTAAAAATAGCAAAACCCCAGTAAACTTAGAAATAGCAAAACCCCAGTAAACTTAGAAATAGCAAAACCCCAGTAAACTTAGAAATAGCAAAACCCCAGTAAACTGAGAAATAGCAAAACCCCAGTAAACTTAAAAATAGCAAAACCCCAGTAAACTTAGAAATAGCAAAACCCCAGTAAACTTAAAAATAGCAAAACCCCAGTAAACTTAGAAATAGCAAAACCCCAGTAAACTTAGAAATAGCAAAACCCCAGTAAACTTAGAAATAGCAAAACCCCAGTAAACTTAGAAATAGCAAAACCCCAGTAAACTTAAAATAGCAAAACCCCAGTAAACTGAGAAATAGCAAAACCCCAGTAAACTTAGAAATAGCAAAACCCCAGTAAACTTAAAAATAGCAAAACCCCAGTAAACTGAGAAATAGCAAAACCCCAGTAAACTTAAAAATAGCAAAACCCCAGTAAACTGAGAAATAGCAAAACCCCAGTAAACTTAAAAATAGCAAAACCCCAGTAAACTGAGAAATAGCAAAACCCCAGTAAACTTAAAAATAGCAAAACCCCAGTAAACTTAAAAATAGCAAAACCCCAGTAAACTTAGAAATAGCAAAACCCCAGTAAACTTAAAAATAGCAAAACCCCAGTAAACTTAAAAATAGCAAAACCCCAGTAAACTTAAAAATAGCAAAACCCCAGTAAACTTAGAAATAGCAAAACCCCAGTAAACTGAGAAATAGCAAAACCCCAGTAAACTTAGAAATAGCAAAACCCCAGTAAACTTAAAAATAGCAAAACCCCAGTAAACTTAAAAATAGCAAATCCCCAGTAAACTGAGAAATAGCAAAACCCCAGTAAACTGAGAAATCCCTGGGAACACAAATTAACTGAGAAACACAAAGCACAGAAACTTCAAAGGAGTACTATTGATATGAGAGAACTTCTATTACATAAAAGATTGGAGCCTCCGTGGTCGAATGGTTACAGTCGCTGAATTTTTTTATACCACAGTAACCTATCATCACTGATGGTCACGGGTTCAAGCCCCGCTCAGACCGTGTCTCTTTATATGAAAAAGTTGGCAGTTTCTAACAGGGTTGGTGCACCCAGTACTGGTTAACCGCTAGAGCCTGCCATGGAAATGTGTTGTTAGGTAAACTGCCAGTCGCTCAAATGGGAAACCGGTAGCGACAAATTCTGAGTAATGCTACAAGATAATATAACAACATGACAGAAGACAACAATTAACCTATCTATGCTAACAACACGACAGAAGACAACAATTGCCCTATCTATGCTAACAACATGACAGAAGACAACAATTGCCCTATCTATGCTAACAACATGACAGAAGACAACAATTGACCTATCTATGCTAACAACATGACAGAAGACAACAATTGCCCTATCTATGCTAACAACATTACAGAAGACAACAATTGACCTATCTATGCTAACAACATGACAGAAGAAAACAATTGACCTATCTATGCTAACAACATTACAGAAGACAACAATTGACCTATCTATGCTAACAACATGACAGAAGAAAACAATTGACCCATCTATGTTAATTATTCAAGCTAGATAATGGAAACATTTCAACGTTCACGATTAGAAGTACAAGGATTTGATACGAATGAATAAGTTAGAGAACGCGTATGGTTAGATATTTCACGAGCAGAATGTGACTGTATCCGTGCAGAACCCGTGCTCTACCGTACTTGTACCGGCAACATGAGAGTATGTTAGATATTTCACGAGCAGAATGTGACTGTATCCGTGCAGAACCCGTGCTCTACCTTACTTGTACCGGCAACATGAGAGTATGTTAGATATTTCACGAGCAGAATGTGACTGTATCCGTGCAGAACCCGTGTTCTACCTTACTTGTACCGGCCACATGAGAGTATGTTAGATATTTCACGAGCAGAATGTGACTGTATCCGTGCAGAACCCGTGTTCTACCTTACTTGTACCGTCAACATGGGTGAATTACAAGGTGATTACTGTATACGGATTATATTTGGCAGTTCCAAATGTTGGCGGTTTTCAAAAACAGATTTATTGGCGGAGATTAATTTTGGCGCATCCTTCATGTTCCGCCACAATTAAAAACATAATAACAACGACTACTGCACCATGGTATAACCAGTTACTTCCCCTTTTAAAATATTTCTGTAGGCGGTAAGACTTATTTTGGCGCTGCAGACCAAAACCGCTAATATAGCCAAAATAAAACAACGGCCAATAATAGCATGGATACAGTATATTGACTGCATCCATGCAGAACTGTGCTCTACCTTACTTGTACCGGCAACATGTGATTATGGTGTGTATATAATACTCGGGGGGGGGGTAACTGAAAATGCAGAGCTCCTATTCTAGCTGTACAAATTATACCGGTACATCAGGGATCATTCTAGAGGGCGATGTGGGCGAAATATTGTCGCCCTAGGGACCCTGACTTCGCCCTCTGGGGCCCCCACTTCTGTTTTTTTTAAATTTAGTTTTTGGTTTTCAAACAAAATTGTGTCTAGTAAGATACACTGGCCCATTATAAAGCACTCCTTCTATTCAAATGTTGTATTTAATGGTCATACTGTGTATTTTAACCCTATTTTGCAGAAGTATATTAAAGAACACAATTTAAGGAAGCGATCACGCACTTTCTCACTTCTCCCAAAAATTCTGACCTAGAATGAACCCTGGGTACATATCCCAATGATTGAAGCCATGAAAATCTAACATAGTTTAACCCATTCAAGCCGGCTCATCTGGATCTACACTTTTCATAAGCCTATTTAGAGGCCTGTGGGGTTGAAAGGGTTAAATGGAGGATATTTCTTTCTACCAGGTATTACATTTACAGTTTCACATCAAACATCTTGTCATACTGCTAAAGGACTAGTGTTACCTAATCTTTTATATATTGAAAGTACATTATATGGGGAATGCGGGGAATTCCACTGCTCACAATCACTATAGTAAAATTGCCTCGGTGAATAAATTAGCAACGAGATACTGCCACTTTGTAAAGTGACAAACTGTGCATTATGTAAAACCACAAATGTGAATGAGTAACTAAAATATATGTAACACATTCGATCTTTAACCCTTTCAACACCACAGACCTCTATATAGGCTTACAAAAAGTGTAGATCCAGATGAGCCGTCTCATCAGGATCTGCACTTTTTACCAGTGATATGACTATTTTTAGACATAATTACCCATTTTGATAAATGAACTTGTCCAAATGTGATTTTCTGATTCATTTATTGGTTTATGAATATCATGGACCAGTCCATGTGAGTTACTTGGTGTTGAATGGGTTAACAGTGCAAATGTATTACATTATGATATTATATAGTACAGTAATATATCCAAACCATATATCATGACAGAATCAACAAGCGTTTCAAAAGCATGAACATCATCACCATATTAACCCTTTCAACACCAAGTAACTCACATGGACTGGTCCATGATATTCATAAACCAATAAATGAATCAGAAAATCACATTTGGACAAGTTCATTTATCAAAATGGGTAATTATATCTAAAAATAGTCATATCACTGGCAAAAAGTGCAGATCCTGATGAGACGGCTCATCACGAGCCGGCTCATCTGGATCTACACTTTTTGTAAGCCTATTTAGAGGTCTGTGGTGTTGAAAGGGTTAACTTGTTTTATTGTTATTGAAATCAACTACTATTTCTCAACAGGGGTGGGTAGTCCAGGGCTGGGGTGAATACATTAGGAAAGTATTTGAATACGAATACGAATACTCTGGAAATGTATGAATATGAATACGAATACTCTGTTTTATAAATGTATTTGAATACGAATACGAATACTTTAGTAATGTATTCGAATACTTTTTTGAATACTTTTGAATACATTCTCTTTGAATATTATATATGTATGACTAAACAAGAAAAAAAACTAAAACAACAACATCTCATATATATATATATATACAATGTTTATTTTAGTTTATAATCTTCTGTACATGAAATCAGATATGGGCAAGATTCAAACTACTTCACAACCAACCTATACCATTTACATATATCAGTGTTTTAAAATATTGGTGTATTATTTATTCAACATGTTTTAATAGTATCACAAAACAAATAAACATTTATAGCACAATTATTAGAGAAGTTTAATTGTGAGAGAGAGCATAGTACAACTAATTCAGCACATAATAATATAGCAAGCACATAATAAAAGTCAAGCCACACACCTGTGATTAGCACAGTTCATAGTATTTTAGTTCAATTGTACAAATTATGTTTCAAAGCACATCAGATTACAGTCCCACCTCCTCAAACGTCACCTCCCAGGAGCGACACCCTCTTTATAACGTCACTTTTATTCCCTCCCGTTGGATTTTAATGTAATTTCACCTCTCACGAACGACACCTCTCAACAACGCACAACGACAGTCAATTTCCCACCCATCGATGCATAAAACCTCCCAAGAACAGACAATAATCCCAAAATACCAAAATATCTTGTACATGTATTTCCCAATTCTAAAAATAGCTAACAATAGAATCACACTATGTATACGTCTGGTTTCCTAACATTTAGGCCTAAATTAAAATAGTGTTTGTTTGATCTTTACCGCCCGCCTCAGTATTTTCCCGCCGACTCAAAAGTTTTTATTCCAATTTCAAAATAATAATTTTTTTTATTTTCCTTTGTGTTCCATATTTGTCAATTTGGTTCTTTTTCGCCCATTTCGGTTCTTTTTCGCCAATTGGAACCATTTACGATGTCCGAATCATCGGAACGCTTTTGTGTGAACTGGCGACTATGCGTTTAATAAGCGTCTGTATAGTACAGTTTGTGATCGGAAAATGTCTGCTGAAGACAGCATAATTTTGTGCGTTTCCGTCACGCGAACAGAAGAAGAACATGGCATATGTACGCTTATTTCAAACAATATCCGAAAGTTCTCTAGCACAATCACATGGAAAGCTGTCTTGTTGGATGTACTGGCAGACAAACCAATTAACACCGACACGGTGACTGTCAACATCTCAAAGTCGGCAAACGCGAGTAATGTTTTTCACCCGGACATGAATGAACAAATCGGCATAGTTCAACAATGTGCTTGAGCATTATCATACACATTTGTATGTGTATTAACCCTTTCAACACCATAGACCTCTAAATAGGCTTACAAAAAGTGTAGATCCATATGAGCCGGCTCGTGACGAGCCGTCTCATCAGGATCTGCACTTTTTGCCAGTAATATTACTATTTTTAGACATAATTACCCATTTTGATAAATGAACTTGTCCAAATGTGATTTTCTGATTCATTTATTGGTTTATGAATATCATGGACCAGTCCATGTGAGTTACTTGGTGTTGAAAGGGTTAAGGACCTCTCAATTGTTATAATAACATCTTTTATACATAACAGCAATAGTTTAACAGTATTTTAATATTGCAATATAAATTGTACAGAATTTATTAATAGAAAAAAGATCAGATGCTTATATGCACATTCTTCTCCTGCAAAACGTATCACCAAATAAAGGTGTTATATACGAGTCTGCTAAAAATCATTAAAAAGTTATTTTTTAATCTCTGATAAAATAAAATAATTTACCTACCTACCTACCTACCCATGTCTGAAATGTTGGGTAAGTAAAGATCAAACAAACAATATTTTAATTTAGGCCTTATGTGTTTGAATATATATATATATTTATCCTACCTTCATGCGATTATAACGTACAAAAACGGCCTGCCTAATAAATTCTGCTTTATTAGTCAGTGCCTAATAAAGCTTTCCTGATGGACTACTTTTATGACCCAGATTACAGTTTGTAAATAAACAAAGCGTCTGTCGTCACATTGTGTTGTCTGCTGAGTTTGGAAAATGTCCCAAGAAGAAAGTCATGTACTGTGTACAGGCAAACTTTCAGGTTGTTTGGGATGAATTAACAGCACTCGATGAGACCCCTCTGGAAACTACTGTTGTCAGAGAAATGTCATTTATCTATAAATAGAAATATCAATGTGCAACATATTACCAAGTGCGTAGCGAGTTTGTAAGCTGTCATGGCTAGTTTGTTTGTTTTTGTGTCGGGTGCACACTCAGAATGAAGGATAAATAGAATATTAGGTTACTGTCTTATAAATTTTAATTTATTAGGCTCGTCTCCGAAAAAAATACAAGGCTCGGCAAAGCCTCGCCTTGTATATTTTCTCCGACTCGCCTAATAAATTAAAATTTATAAGACAGTAACCTAATATTCTCTATATATACAAATTGCCGATGGGAACCAGGTTATTCGGAAGCCATATAATTATGTGATCAGAGATATAAAAAGGCCGACCATATTTTGAAAACAAACTTACAATTAGCGCAATTTATGGAGCTTCTTTTATGAAATTTAGCATGGAAGTGATAATTGCCGTGATGCGACAGATCTATGTTTTATGTTGTTTGTTTTTTATACAATTGAAATGCGTAATTTATCAGATGTTTTGACTTTGATCTAATGAAAACATAAATCGTTAAATGTACACAATTGTCTAGATTTGCATAATCTGGGGGATTTTAACACATTGTGTCCTCAGCTGGACCTCAGAGTAAAATCAGTGACTTTTTAAGCAAACATAAAATCTGTGTTTAATTTCAGACTGATATATTTATACTGTATATGTATTAAAAAGAAGTTGAATTTTCAATGCTTTGAGTCAGTTTTAGAATGTTTTTGAATATTTACCGAAAGTACAATTGTACATAGGACCTCATTCTGTATACTCTATATTCAAATCAGTATGAGCCACCGACTATAAACTGACTATTCGCGCATTTCCAGACTTCAAAAAGTTGAACCTCCCTAGAACAACAACCTCTCTACAACAACCAATCTCGATGTATCCGGATGGTGTTTGCTCTAGAGAGGTTTGACTGTATGTTATACTTCTAAGCAAGCACTAAACTATCAGTCATTTACCATGGTAACACAGTTCACTTCTTATTGTCTTTCAAATGTTTATCAGCATACTTTCCATTGCACTTCACCATCATGATATACTGAAACCGGATATCTCCCAAGGAACATCTATCAGGTCGATACACTTTCCCTGCCACACTAAATAGGCGTTCAACAGGAGCTGATGAAGCTGGAGTGTTTAGTTTGTCCTCAGCTAGCTTGGCTAGTATGGGGAGATTGTCCTGTTGAGCTTTCCAGTATGCCAGAGGATCACTCGCCTGATTGACACATGGATCAGCAAGGTACTTCTGCACTTCTACCTCAGCAGTGGAAGCAGAAGCTGTGGGCTCGGTCAGGTTTGCCTCAGGTTCCATAAAGCTGAACAGATCATCATCCATCTTCATGGCCTTCTTTGGGGGTTCCTGGACCTCATCATCTACCTTGTGGTCACTTGTCCCAAGCTTCACCCGAGAGGCCGCCAAAATCAGTGTTGATCTGGACACAGTAGTCTCTACACGATCCTTGCACCATCTCATCTTGAACCGTGGGTCCAATATTGCTGCCATGATGTAGGTCTCATCTTGGTCATAGTGAGAGAGTCTGCGCTTTACTGAAGCTTTCAGAGTTTCCATCATCTTGCTGTTGTAGGTGGCTGATATACGATCCAGTTTGTGTGAGAGTCCACGTGTGACGGGTATGGTCAAACTGGCCGACACAGTTTTCTGCTGCTGCACCAGCTTACTGGCATGCTCAAATGGGGCTAATATGTCACACAACTCCTGCAGCAACTTACGCTCATAGGCTTTGAGGTGGAGAGTGTCCAACTGATCCAGTTTTTCAGGGGAGACTCTCAAGATAGATCGAATCATGATGAGCTGGGAGTTCCACCTGGTTGCATTAGCTGTTTGTAGTTTGTTTTCCCCCTCTAGGATGTCTGTAGCATGCAGAGACTTTCTCACATATGCCACAATGGTTGAAGCCTTTGCTATGACATTCTTAAGATGATGCCCTGCATCTTTAAGTCCATCCTTCACCACTAGCTGTAATGTGTGGGCATAACACGATCCTCGTTTTGGCAAACTGACAAAGCAATCATCTCATGTGGTACATCCTCAGGTTCGGATTCAGAATCACTTGAGTCATCCTCACTATCAGAGTTTGAATCATCATCCACAGAGGCTGTGAATCCTGGAATGCTAAAGTTGAATGCCTTGGTCATGTTTGAAGCATTGTCCGTGATTATCATGGATATCTTATGCCCTATGTCGTAGCTGGCAATCACCTCCTCGTACTCCTGACGAATGTTCTCTGCATTGTGTCTGCCCTTAAATCACTTGCATGCCATCATGACAGACTTCATTGTCCAGTCCAATATGTAATGGCCCGTGATACCAAGAAACCCCTTCATCTGGCGATTGGACCACAAGTCTATCGTGAGGCACACACTTGCTGCGCTGCCATCTTAAGTTGCTGCTTCAGATCATTCTGGATGCAGGAAGATTTGTGCCGCAGTAACTTGTGTGATAGGTGATCCCTACTGGGAACCTGATACCGACTATCAAGATCAGCCACAAAATCACGGAATTCAACACTATCCACCAGATTAAAAGACACCAGATTTCCACAGATAAGGTATATCAATGAGTCATTTAGTCTACACTGACGAGGATCATTTGACAATGTGGGACAATGCTTGCACTTCACTTTGACAGTGCCTGTAGCATCTGGTGGCATTTCAAACTGAGAAAACACAGAACTTTTGGCTGGCATTTTGACAAGTGCTCAGAATTAACCATATATCCTTGTAGCTGACAAAATATAACTGATTTACTGATGATGATTGAGCTTATTTACCCTCGCCGCCGGCGAACCATATCTGATTTACTGGATGTCATTTGACCCTTATATATTGGAGTGAACTCATAATGAACTCACCTGAGCATATCCATAAATTACACCTGTAAAAGCTAACGACAGCAGTAATTATTTTCTTAATTAAGGATATTGCTCTGATCTTTAGTAATTATGCTATAGAATTATTGAAGGTGTTATCATAAACCTGCTCACCTATTGACCAGGGTCACCTATGATGAACTCATGTTTTAATACCTTTTAGGAATATTAGCTGTTTGACATTTAAGATTAACTCCTATAATATAATAATTCAATGGAGATAATCATAAGATTTCCTCAGCAAAGTTTAAAATCACTGATTCTGTAATTAAAATGTTATGGAGCTAATTTCACAATTTTCTCACCTGCTTTTAAAATATTAACAGAATAATTATCAAGGACAATTAATTAAACAATTTATTTATAGTACTAATAAAAATATTTAGATATTATAGATTAATTTAATCCTAATAAAAATAGTAATTTTCTAGTGATATATACTTTTAAAATTAGACTTTGTTAATTGTCACTTTTTATTGCATAGATGACTTAATTATGATGTTTAAAAAGTAACATGCAAAAGTATTCAAAAAGTATTCAAAAAGTATTCATGAATACAGTGATATTTCAAATGTATTCGAATACAATACGAATACTTGTATTAAAAAAAAGTTATGAATACTGAATACTTACGAATACTGAAGAATCAGTATTCGAATACAGATGAATATGAATACCCCATGCTGGTATAGACAATAGCACTGGGAGAGATGCAAAGCCCATGCTGGTATAGACAATAGCACTGGGAGAGATGCAAAACTCATGCTGGTATAGACAATAGCACTGGGAGAGATGCAAATCCCCACATGACACAGGTCTCAGCAGAGTGAATTATCGATGCAACATATTTTGCAGATTTTGTGTCTTACCGATAGTCGATCATTTCTTATACATCCAATATTAACTCTGGCACCAACATAATTATCTTTATTTAGTAATTATCTAAATACTTTCTATTGTTTGAATAGCCGTCTGAGAAACCAGAAGAGTTATGTAGATTAGAGCAGTTTTTAGGCAGCGAGATCCCTTGGAATCAGAAGTCAGTATCATCTGCCACTTGTATAGAAGAGGGATCAAGTAGCTCACAGACTTCTTGTGAGTCCACAGACCAAATTACTCCAGTGAAACCTGAACTGTTACAGAACTCCTTGGAAAATATTGGTGGTAGGTTTCTTGCTCCACACTGGAGGACAGCGGCCTTATTTCTTTCTTATTTACAATTTTATTTTAGCTTGATTTCAAAACAAGATTTTAAATTAGATTAATGACTTTTGGGACCTCATTCCTGATGGAATCCATCTCCATGAGGGAGAAAGGTGGCAATGCGGATTTAGGTGTCTTGCCTAAGGACACCATCATCATCGTTCTGACATGGCTCGAACCTCTCGTAGATTACAAGGTGGACACCGTATCCATTAGTTTATACAAATTTATTTTAGCTTGATTGCAAAACAAGTTCTTTCAACTTATATATTAATCACTCTCGAGACCTCATTCCTGATGGAATCCATCGCCATGAAGGAGAGAGAGAGGCAATTTAAATGCCTTGCCTAAGGGCACAATCATAATGGCTAAAGCGGGGCTCGAACTCCGGGCCTTTCACACATGAAACGAACGCGCTTCCACTGCGCTATCACGACTTCCACGTATCTCCATTACACCACAGAGGATCTAGCAATTCTACTGTACTGGAATTTCTACTCGTCTTCATCTGAACCAACTCGTCAAGTATGCATCCGAAATGATTTCCCTTCTTCCAAATATTAGTGTTAGGATTTTAAAAATAACTAGAAGACTACTTTCATAGGTTCCTCAGACGAGGTTTCACCGGCACACAAGAGAAGAACTACTGAAGAGTATGTGGAAATGTCAAGAGAAGAGTTTGAATCTGTGTCGGAGTTGATACGAGGACGGGTGAAGCTGCTCGAAGTCAACCATGTAAGTCACACATATGTCAGTATACGTCGTATAAGTACAGTCTAACCTGTATATAAAGACCATCCGTGGGAATGGCAAAAGGCGGTCTTTGTTGGGAGATGGTCTCTCTAAAAGTATGATTTTATTTATTTTACAATGAAACAAGCTGTAACAACTTATATATTAATCACTCTCTTTGGCGGGGATGACCGTGTAGTTGTTGTCATTCATGTGGGAGGAAACCGTAGGACCAGGAGAAAACCCACCTACCTGTCCGATCTGGCGACCACCGTACCATCTGACATACATCCCAGTCCGACGATCGAATCCGGGTTGAATTGGTGAGAAACTAGCGTGCTAACCAGTGCGCTAATTGGTCTCAGGTTAATATTCATTGATAGTGGCTTGATGGCAGATCAAGAATGTTGCATTTAGAGATAGATTTATATTGGACAGTTTTTTTATTGTGAGGTTATATTATGTACAGGATTGATTGAACACCATATGCAAAATATTAAATACAAGGGAGTGTTTTAATGTCGAATATTTACATTGTTATTATGCTCTCCATGTTGATCCCCTTCCAGTCTACAGTGTTATTGGTTAAAGTTGTTGTTTGACGTCACAAATCACACACGTTTCTATCCTGTTGTCAATAATTATTATTATTCTAAATTCAGGGTTCCCACGGATTCTTGAATGTATTTGAATTTTAACAAATCAAGGCCTTGAAAATGCTTGAACATCTGACATGGCCTTAAATTCTGGATTTATGACAGTTAACCCTTTCAACACCACAGGCCTCTAAATAGGCATACAAAAAAGTGTAGATCCAGATGAGCCGGCTCGTGACGAGCCGTCTCATCAGGATCTGCACTTTTTGCAAGTAAATTTAATATTTAAAATTTTGAACTGATCCAAATGTAATTTTCTTATTAATTTATTGGTCTAAATATATCATGGACCAGTTCATGTCAGTTACTTGGGGTTGAATGGGTTAATCCACGAAATGATTATTGACTGTGCATTCTTACACTCCTTGTTGTTATTTTGCCGAGAAATCGCTCGTGCACCTAGTTACGCCCGCTGCGAAAGGTTTGGGTGGAACAGTTGTGGGATGAAACACCCATAACAGTATTGCGTGATGTATCTTGCGCCACCTGCAGCTTTATTCATTCACCATTTGTGATTTGTTAAATGTAGGGATGGCAACGAATAGCGATTTAACTCTTCGAATACTCGGTCTGGAAGGTATTCGAATATTCGATATAATTCTATCAAAAACTCAAAAGCACTCAAATTGGCATTTTGAGGACAATATAATAAGTACTTTAAATTGTACTTTTTGGTAATATTGAGCAGTTAATTAAAAATGTAAGATACATGGGGGTGGTTGTTGTTGCAAACTGTCTGTAATGCTTCAAAGGAATGTTCTCGTCTAAACAGTTTTGACATCATAATTAAACACTACCTACCTTAGCACCTACTGTAATTATCCGATTACATGGCAGAGTGTCAATTAACATGGTTTATTCACACATCCTGGGGCGATTTCTTTTGTATTGGAATGTTTTATGATGGTTTCAAAAGAAAACAACGTATCTGACAGTTTATTTCTTATTTGCAAATTATATAATATTTGTTCCGAATATTCGAATACTGGAATAGTATTCGGATATTCGGACGTCCGAGTGAATATTCGAATATTCATTGCCATCCATCCCTAGTTAAATGTGTAATTATTTGGGGAAATTGACCAATGGGGTGTTTATATCAACTGTTTGTTGGTCCGAGTTCTTGTGAAGATATTTTTACCATATTGTAATAAATTATCAGAGCTTGAATGTAGAAGTTGTGCCAGCGACTTTATGTATGTAATATGCAAGTAATACTTATTTAAGAATAAATTGCTTTCTCATGTGGGTGATCAATTCATGAATATATTAGTTTAGGGTCGCTGTCATTCAGCCCCTGTTTGAATTATAAATGTACCGATTATTTCAGACATACAGAATTTTGTGGGACTTTTTCAAAGCCAATAAAGATTGGTAAGTGTGCTTTTGTTCTTTGAGAGAAAGTTTGTGTTTTACTTTATCATTGCGTCTGCCTCCGTGAGGAAAGTTTATCATTGCATATTGGCTGTGGGCTGTGGGTTGTTAGCTCATCTGACAGTTTATTATTGCATATTGACTGTGGGTTGTTAGCTCATCTGACAGTTTATTATTGCATATTGGCTGTGGGTTGTTAGCTCATCTGACAGTTTATTGTTGCATATTGGCTGTGGGCTGTGGGTTGTTAGCTCATCTGACAGTTTATTATTGCATATTGGCTGTGGGCTGTGGGTTGTTAACTCATTTGACAGTTTATCATTGCATATTGGCTGTGGGCTGTGGGTTGTTAGCTCATCTGACAGTTTATTATTGCATATTGGCTGTGGGTTGTGGGTTGTTAGCTCATCTGACAGTTTATTATTGCATATTGGCTGTGGGCTGTGGGTTGTTAGCTCATCTGACAGTTTATTATTGCATATTAGCTGTGGGTTGTTAGCTCATCTGACAGTTTATTATTGCATATTAGCTGTGGGTTGTTAGCTCATCTGACAGTTTATTATTGCATATTAGCTGTGGGTTGTTAGCTCATCTGACAGTTTATCATTGCATATTGGCTGTGGGCTGTGGGCTGTGGGTTGTTAGCTCATCTGACAGTATATTATTGCATATTGGCTGTGGGTTGTTATCTCATCTGACAGTTTATTATTGCATATTAGCTGTGGGCTGTGGGTTGTTAACTCATTTGACAGTATATTATTGCATTTTGGATGTGGGTTGTTAGCTCATCTGACAGTTTATCATTGCATTTTGGCTGTAGGTTGTGGGTAGTTTATTACTGTTTATTGTCCCATCCGAAATACTGTTTATTGTCCCATCCGAAATACTGTTTATTGTCCCATTCGAAATGCTGTTTATTGTCCCATCCGAAACACTCTTTAATGTCCCATCCGAAACACTCTTTATTGTCCCATTCGAAACACTCTTTAATGTCCCATCGGAAATACTGTTTATTCTCCCATCCAAAATACTGTTTATTGTCCCATTCGAAACACTCTTTAATGTCCCATCCGAAATACTGTTTATTGTCCCATCCAAAACACTCTTTAATGTCCCATCCGAAACACTCTTTAATGTCCCATTCGAAATACTGTATTTTGTCCCATTCGAAATACTCTCTTTTGTCCCATTCGAAATACTCTTTTTTGTCCCATCCGAAATACTGTTTATTGTCCCATCCGAAATACTGTTTATTGTCCCATCCGAAATACTGTTTATTGTCCCATCCTAAATACTGTTTATTGTCCCATCCGAAACACTCTTTAATGTCCCATCCAAAACACTCTTTAATGTCCCATCCAAAATACTGTTTATTGTCCCATCCGAAACACTGTTTATTGTCCCATCCTTAATACTGTTTTTTGTCCCATCCGAAATACTGTTTATTGTCTCATCCGGAATACTGTTTATTGTCCCATCCGGAATACTGTTTATTGTCCCATCCTAAATACTGTTTATTGTCCCATCCGAAATACTGTTTATTGTCCCATCCAAAATACTGTTTATTGTCCCATCCAAAATACTGTTTATTGTCCCATCCGAAATACTGTTTATTGTCCCATCCGAAATACTGTTTATTGTCCCATCCGAAATACTGTTTATTGTCCCATTCGAAATACTGTTTATTGTCCATTCGAAATACTGTTTATTGTCTCATCCGAAATACTGTTTTTTGTCCCATCCAAAATACTGTTTATTGTCTCATTAGAAATACTGTTTTTTGTCCCATCCTAAATACTGTTTAT
Organism: Archivesica marissinica; assembly: GCA_014843695.1. Taxonomy (NCBI): domain Eukaryota; kingdom Metazoa; phylum Mollusca; class Bivalvia; order Venerida; family Vesicomyidae; genus Archivesica; species Archivesica marissinica. Next base: position 36,446,941 of record CM026403.1, read on the forward strand.
TGTCCCATCCGAAATACTGTTTATTGTCCCATTCGAAATACTGTTTATTGTCCATTCGAAATACTGTTTATTGTCCCATCCGAAATACTATTTATTGTCCCATCCTAAATACTGTTATTTGTCCCATCCTAAATACTGTTTATTGTCCCATCCGAAATACTGTTTATTGTCCCATCCGAAATACTGTTTATTGTCTCATCCGAAATACTGTTTATTGTCCCATCCGAAATACTGTTTATTGTCCCATCCGAAATACTGTTTATTGTCCCATCCTAAATACTGTTTATTGTCCCATTCGAAATACTGTTTATTGTCCATTCGAAATACTGTTTATTGTCCCATCCGAAATACTGTTTATTGTCCCATCCGAAATACTGTTTATTGTCTCATCCAAAATACTGTTTATTGTCCCATCCAAAATACTGTTTATTGTCCCATCCGAAATACTGTTTATTGTCCCATCCTAAATACTGTTTATTGTCCCATCCGAAATACTGTTTATTGTCCCATCCGAAATACTGTTTATTGTCCATTCGAAATACTGTTTATTGTCCCATCCGAAATACTGTTTATTGTCCCATCCTAAATACTGTTATTTGTCCCATCCTAAATACTGTTTATTGTCCCATCCGAAATACTGTTTATTGTCCATTCGAAATACTGTTTATTGTCCCATCCGAAACACTGTTTATTGTCCCATCCTTAATACTGTTTTTTGTCCCATCCGAAATACTGTTTATTGTCTCATCCGGAATACTGTTTATTGTCCCATCCGGAATACTGTTTATTGTCCCATCCTAAATACTGTTTATTGTCCCATCCGAAATACTGTTTATTGTCCCATCCAAAATACTGTTTATTGTCCCATCCGAAATACTGTTTATTGTCCCATCCGAAATACTGTTTATTGTCCCATCCGAAATACTGTTTATTGTCCCATCCGAAATACTGTTTATTGTCCCATTCGAAATACTGTTTATTGTCCATTCGAAATACTGTTTATTGTCTCATCCGAAATACTGTTTTTTGTCCCATCCAAAATACTGTTTATTGTCTCATTAGAAATACTGTTTTTTGTCCCATCCTAAATACTGTTTATTGTCCCATCCGAAATACTGTTTATTGTCCCATTCGAAATACTGTTTATTGTCCATTCGAAATACTGTTTATTGTCCCATCCGAAATACTATTTATTGTCCCATCCTAAATACTGTTATTTGTCCCATCCTAAATACTGTTTATTGTCCCATCCGAAATACTGTTTATTGTCCCATCCGAAATACTGTTTATTGTCTCATCCGAAATACTGTTTATTGTCCCATCCGAAATACTGTTTATTGTCCCATCCGAAATACTGTTTATTGTCCCATCCTAAATACTGTTTATTGTCCCATTCGAAATACTGTTTATTGTCCATTCGAAATACTGTTTATTGTCCCATCCGAAATACTGTTTATTGTCCCATCCGAAATACTGTTTATTGTCTCATCCAAAATACTGTTTATTGTCCCATCCAAAATACTGTTTATTGTCCCATCCGAAATACTGTTTATTGTCCCATCCTAAATACTGTTTATTGTCCCATCCGAAATACTGTTTATTGTCCCATCCGAAATACTGTTTATTGTCCATTCGAAATACTGTTTATTGTCCCATCCGAAATACTGTTTATTGTCCCATCCTAAATACTGTTATTTGTCCCATCCTAAATACTGTTTATTGTCCCATCCGAAATACTGTTTATTGTCCCATCCAAAATACTGTTTATTGTCTCATCCGAAATACTGTTTATTGTCCCATCCGAAATACTGTTTATTGTCCCATCCGAAATACTGTTTATTGTCCCATCCTAAATACTGTTTATTGTCCCATCCGAAATACTGTTTATTGTCCCATTCGAAATACTGTTTATTGTCCATTCGAAATACTGTTTATTGTCCCATCCGAAATACTGTTTATTGTCCCATCCGAAATACTGTTTATTGTCCCATCCGAAATACTTTTTTTTGTCCCATCCGGAATACTGTTTTTTGTCCCATCCAAAATACTGTTTTTTGTCCCATCCGAAATACTGTTTATTGTCCCATCCGAAATACTGTTTATTGTCCCATCCGAAATACTGTTTATTGTCTCATTCGAAATACTGTTTATTGTCCCATCCGAAATACTGTTTATTGTCCCATCCGAAATACTGTTTATTGTCCCATCCGAAATACTGTTTATTGTCCCATTCGAAATACTGTTTATTGTCCATTCGAAATACTGTTTATTGTCCCATCCGAAATACTGTTTATTCTCCCATCCGAAATACTGTTTATTGTCCCATCCGAAATACTGTTTATTGTCCCATCCAAAATACTGTTTTTTGTCCCATCCGAAATACTGTTTATTGTCCCATCCGAAATGCTGTTTATAGTAATAGGATGAGTAAGATTATTTTCACATTATTGGCCCTCGCATGGCCCCGGATTAAAATAATTAGTGTTTATGGAAAGGAACAATTAGTGATGATTTACGTTGGATGACCCTTGCAACCTCCTATTTTGGTTGAAATGTTTTTCCGATTCAGTTATCATTTTGCTCACCGATACTCGGATATTCCTTCGAGCATCCCTAATGTTCAGTCCCCCACATGCAATTCTGTGTTTCTCTCCTACTAGACAGTCCCATATTTATAGCATTCAAAAGTAGAGTATCGTCTATTTACAGTAAACCATTAACATCAAATGAAATGCACAATATGTGTCTCCGAGTTTCTGGGGTCACTGGACAGGCTAAACTGAAGGTAATTTGTTATAATGTCTCTACACCTCCCTCCTTGGGAGATATGACGATGGGGGAGATCCATACTGGAGGAGGGTTATCTCTACTTTGAGGACAATAATGTCTACAGTATTTACTGTATCAGGTATCTGGGTCATAAGGACATTGCCTGGAAAGACCCGTTTCCTGTCAATATGTTAAGAAACTTTGTGTACATGCATGACCTCTAAACCCATCAGCCTCAGAGATGGATTGCATGGTGTTTGGTACATTCTGGTGCATTTTCATGGTGTTTTGTTTGTGCCAAATAACAGTGTATAATTTCAATAGGTTACGATGTCAAAATCAGGTCACGATGGAAAGCATAAAATATTACGCAATGATATAGATTCTAATAATACCCGTATACTGTACAGATGAAAATTGTATGGCACTCACACTCCCCCAGATCCGCTAGTGGGCCCTAGACCAATTTTTAACAATTTATCAATTCTATGACCAAAAACTAACAAAAAATAATTGGTTCGTAAAATGTTCGAGAATATCCAAAATTGGTCATAAAACCTTCAAAATATGCTTGAAAGACCAGTTCCAATCTCCTGATTTGAGGTATTACCTCTGGTGGATGATACATAGATTTGAGGTATTACCTCTGGTGGATGATACATAGATTTGAGGTATTACCTCTGGTGGATGATACATAGATTTGAGGTATTACCTCTGGTGGATGGTACATAGATTTGAGGTATTACCTCTGGTGGATGATACATAGATTTGAGGTATTACACTTGTGGTGGATGATACATAGATTTGAGGTATTACACCTCTGGTGGATGGTACATAGATTTGAGGTATTACACCTCTGGTGGATGGTACATAGATTTGAGGTATTACACCTCTGGTGGATGGTACATAGATTTGAGGTATTACACCTCTGGTGGATGGTACATAGATTTGAGGTATTACACCTCTGGTGGATGGTACATAGATTTGAGGTATTACACCGGTGGTGGATGATACATAGATTTGAGGTATTACACCTCTGGTGGATGATACATATATTTGAGGTATTGCACCGGTGGTGGATGATACATAGATTTGAGGTATTACACCGGTGGTGGATGATACATAGATTTGAGGTATTACACCGGTGGTGGATGATACATAGATTTGAGGTATTACCTCTGGTGGATGATACATATATTTGAGGTATTGCACCGGTGGTGGATGATACATAGATTTGAGGTATTACCTCTGGTGGATGATACATATATTTGAGGTATTACACCTCTGGTGGATGGTACATAGATTTGAGGTATTACCTCTGGTGGATGATACATAGATTTGAGGTATTACACTTGTGGTGGATGATACATAGATTTGAGGTATTACCTCTGGTGGATGGTACATAGATTTGAGGTATTACACCTCTGGTGGATGGTACATAGATTTGAGGTATTACACCTCTGGTGGATGGTACATAGATTTGAGGTATTACCTCTGGTGGATGATACATAGATTTGAGGTATTACACCGGTGGTGGATGATACATAGATTTGAGGTATTACCTCTGGTGGATGGTACATAGATTTGAGGTATTACACCTCTGGTGGATGGTACATAGATTTGAGGTATTACCTCTGGTGGATGATACATAGATTTGAGGTATTACACCGGTGGTGGATGATACATAGATTTGAGGTATTACACCTCTGGTGGATGATACATAGATTTGAGGTATTACACCGGTGGTGGATGATACATAGATTTGAGGTATTACACCGGTGGTGGATGGTACATAGATTTGAGGTATTACCTCTGGTGGATGGTACATAGATTTGAGGTATTACACCTCTGGTGGATGGTACATAGATTTGAGGTATTACACCTCTGGTGGATGGTACATAGATTTGAGGTATTACCTCTGGTGGATGATACATAGATTTGAGATATTACACCTCTGGTGGATGATACATAGATGTTGGCTAATTGGTATTTCGAAGTCCGGCAAAGATATATCCGGTACAATCCCCATACTGGCTTGCTCTGTACTAACTAGTGTCTTTGATTCTTCAAGAGTGATTGACCTTGAATTGCTAGAAATTAGAAATTGTATGTCTGAGCCAATATCATGAACATGTTTGCTTAGAATTTAATTATACTTGCCATACAAATATATACCACTCTGTTGCACAGGGATTCGGCACGTTTGGGGGTACTAGTACTAGGATTCGGCACGTTTGGGGGTACTAGTACTAGGATTCGGCACGTTTGGGGTACTAGTACTAGGATTCGGCACGTTTGGGGGTACTAGTAGTACTAATACTAGTACCCCCAATCGTGCCGAATTCCTGTGCTCTGTGCTCTGTTGGCTTACATCTTACCAAATAGTTTATAAATCTCCTCAATATCTCTAGGCTTCTTGTCCTTGAATTGCTAAATTTGTCATTTGAAACCAATATCTTGAAAATTGATGGATGGAATTTAATGATATCAGGTATAAGTAAGTATCCCCATACTGGCTTGTGTCCAACCAATTAGTCTCTCAATTCCTTATGTTTCTTCCCCACTTGGTGCCGTTAAATTTCTAAATATGATTAGCTGAGAGCTAAACTACCGTAAATTGAATGTTGAAGACATGGTAGCATAGTGGTAGCATAGTGGTAGCATAGTGGTAGCAGTGAAAGGCCCAGATTTCACACCCATCTGTGCCCTAAGGTAAGGCATTTAAATTCCACATTTCCACTTCTCTCTCCCTCGTGGTGATGGATTCCATCAGGAATATGTCTCGAGAGCGATTTAACTATTGTTGCAAGAACTTGTTTCCCAATCGAGCTTCGAGGAGAAGACCTCTATAAGATATAGCTTTCGGTTCTAATCCTTTTTCATACATGTATGTAAATATTTGTGTAAATTGTACATTTGTATATGTTATATCATTTGTTTGAAATAAACTATGTTTAAACTAATCGAGCTAAAATATAATTCGTATAAACTAACTATGTTTCCTTTACTATGAATGACCCTCTTCCATAGGGGATATTAATTAATTATCATTATTTTGCAGGTTCTTCGAGCCTTGAAGTTAGTAAAGTTGTCCACAAAAGGAGATGTAATGGCTGTCTTTTGATCAATATTAAACGGTTGGGTGTAAGTGACTTACAGAACAACAAACACAAGATTCCTGGTGCAATTATACCTTTCTGTTGAGGAGGCCTCAACGTCTATCATTGAGAATTGTGGCAGGAAGTCAACAAGCGAAATCACATTCTTGTAACAATTGTTTATTCCATGGTATTTAGTAGTGATAAACCGATTATCTCTAAGTCGCCGACAATCGTTCGCCGGCATTAACATCGGCGATAATCGATTGTGAAAATGTGTAATCGATTATAATCGACGAGTCTTTATTTTTGTCTCTTACTTTTATGTTTGTTCATACCTGAAATAAAACCATGATTTACTATTGGCTGTATTTTATTAGCATTGCACATTTGCAACAACAATTCTAACTGTATCTGGTACTAGACTTTTCACTAGTATGTCACTAAGCGTTCTGTCCTCTATTAACTTAAAAACTAATTTTATATCGGGTGGCAGTATACTAACTTAAAGTCTAGTACTCAGATGTAACTGAGTAACTAATTTGTCGAAACTAGTAACTTGTAAGTAATTTATTAGTACTAAATAGAGTGTTAAACTCACAAATTAGATGGAATGATTTTGATTTATAACTATATCAATTGCCCGATTAATAATCAATTATCTAATCGGTTTACCCGTCCGATTATTCCGATTAATTGATTACCGTATGGATTTTGAAACCGATGCACATCACTAGTATTTAGTGTAAAATATTTAAGGATGGCAACGAGTAGCAATTTTGATACTCTAGTACTCGGACACATACTGGACAAGTACGTTCTGAGACTATATATGTCTGAAGGGGGGATAGTTAATGTGTATGTTACTGGACAAGTACGTTCTGAGACTGTATATGTCTGAAGGGGGGGTAGTTAATGTGTATGTTACTGGACAAGTACTTTCTGAGACTAATATACTGACCCCTTGGAGACTGCATTGCAGAATGTTGTTGACCACCTTGTGTTCTAATACCTTGATTGTTATTTGTGTATGTATAAGTGTATTTGTATAAGTGTATGTACTTGCATAGTCAAATAAACATTCAGGGCCAACTCCGGCTTCATAATTTTGTGTCGCTTAAATAATTTTGTGTTGCGAGTTCTTTATGAAATTTTTTTAATTTGCTTTATTATAGGAGGCAAGTATAAAGATGGTCAAGCGTCATTTTAGTGAATGACATCACAGAGAGTATCTACTGCAATATCAGTTAACCAATTATATTCAGTTGCATGCGTTATTGATGCAGTATAAAGAATACATTTATTTATTTTGCTGTACAAATAAACCGGGGTCGTAGCTGGTGGTCTTTGATTTATGTTCCTGATTTAGGTTACAAGGAACTATGGGGATGATGCCATTGCTAGTGGTGTTCATAAGCATGGTTCTCATGATTTGTACAGTCAAACTTGCTCGAAAGACCACTTGTATTAAGTGACCACTTTTTCCGTTCCCATTGTTAAGGAACAAATGAGCCTGTATTAAGTGACCGTTCCTGCTTAGAGACCATTTTAATAAGAAAGTGTGTAGAGTTGGAAGCCCACCCCATTGTTGGTGGACGAGTTCTGAATAATGTTTGTGCATGAACGCCAGGTGCTCCTCTTGACTCTCGACCCCACAAATGGTCACTGACTGACTGGACAGTAACCGACTGATCTGACACGAAAAGAGTAAGAAGGAAATTTAGGATAATAAATAAAATATATTGGGTAGCACTTGTATTTTAGCTTGGGGGGGGGGGCCGACTTTAAACACCAAAATTGCTATCATACAATTGTATTTGTTGCAAAGTCAATACAGTCCCACATCCCTGAACGTCGACCTCCCAAGAACGTCAACCTCCCAAGAACGACACCCTCCCAAGAATGGCGACCTCCCAAGAACGACACCCTCCCAAGAACGACACCCTCCCAAGAATGTCGACCTCCCAAGAACGACACCCTCCCAAGAACGTCGACCTCCCAAGAACGACACCCTCCCAAGAACGACACACCCTCCCAAGAACGTCAACCTCCCAAGAACGACACACCCTCCCAAGAACGTCAACTTCCCAAGAACGACACCCTCCCAAGAACGTCAACCTCCCAAGAACGTCAACCTCCCAAGAACGACACCCTCTTTGTAACGTCACTTTTATTCCCATCCGTTGTATTTTCATGTAATTTCACCTCTCGTGAACGACACCTCCCAACAACACACAACGACAGTCAATTTCCCACCCAGCTATGCAGAAAACCTCTCAACAACACACAACGACAGTCAAGTTCCCACCCAGCCATGCAGAAAACCTCCCAACAACACACAACGACAGTCAATTTCCCACCCAGCGATGCAGAAAACCTCCCAACAACACACATATTTGGCTGAAAAAGAACGAACAGGCCTTACATGTGACTGTATGTGTCACCAGACGCAAATAATCGCCAATTGTTCCTTTCAATAAACAGTAATTATCTTAATCTGGGCCAATAATCCACATGCTGGACCATAAGTGTAAAAATAATTATTGTTAACGGATATTCTAAAATAAACACATGATTGGCAGGTTGTACCGCATAATTATATCTTGATCGCATAAGATGAAGAAAAAAGGAATTTTGCAGGATCTGTAGTCCAGTGGTAACACGCTGGACTGGTAATCCAGGGATCGCAGGTTCGATCCCCCGTCTGACCCTAATAAAATTAACAGTGTTTCATATTCAATCTTAGTTCAATCTATAAATTATATAATGAAAGTAGTACCCCATACAGTATGAGCCATAGTAACTGCCAAAACGACTATTCCCACATATCCAGACTTCCGGTTGAACCTCCCTAGAACAACAACCTCTACAACAACCAATCTGGGTGTATCCGGATGGTGTTTGCTCTGGAGAGGTTTGACTGTATTACACAAGTGTTTTAGAAAAGAAATCCATTCTTTTTAATGTACTTTATCAGTGTTTATGATATATAAATATTATTATATATTAACAATATATAATCTCATTTTGACTATGTTAGCTTTTCATTTGACTCTTCGTATCTCCAATTCTCTGTAGCAGATCATAAAATCAATGAAAAGAATGTGCTGTTACAATGTTTTATAAATGTTGCTGGCATAAAAAAACGCGATGCAATTACGTTGTTTTTGAACAGTAATATATCTTTAAATTTATGCACTGGTACAGTTTACATATACCACCGAACAAGCCAAAGTTCAGTGAATTTAGTGGAATTTTGTACAGTTTACGTATACCACCGAACAAGCCAAAGTTCAGTGAATTTAGTGGAATTTTGTACAGTTTACGTATACCACCGAACAAGCCAAAGTTCAATGAATTTAGTGGAATTTTGTACAGTTTACGTATACCACCGAACAAGCCAAAGTTCAGTGAATTTAGTGGAATTTTGTACAGTTTACGTATACCACCGAACAAGCCAAAGTTCAGTGAATTTAGTGGAATTTTGTACAGTTTACGTATACCACCGAACAAGCCAAAGTTCAGTGAATTTAGTGGAATTTTGTACAGTTTACATATACCACCGAACAAGCCAAAGTTCAATGAATTTAGTGGAATTTTGTACAGTTTACATATACCACCGAAGAAGCCAAAGTTCAGTGAATTTAGTGGAATTTTTATTGTCTGCCTATACTCCTTTCAACAAGCTGGTTATGGTGTTACCGTGTATTGATATATGGAGTTCATATTAAATGACTTGAAGCACTTGATGCATCACACAGATGTTCATCAAAGAAAGCATATATATACATGTATAATATAATACCTCCATCATTCATATAATTTTAATGAAATTATCTCCATTGTTCACTTTGCAAGTTAACTCTCTGGCAATTTTACTTGATATATATAATTATCATTTGTCAAAATGAGAAATGTGTATGTTAAGTTGAGTATCTATGCGGGACACTTCAACAACAAAATTACCACCCAAAACAAAACTACCACCCAAAACAAAACTACCACCCAAAACAAAACTACCACCCAAAACAAAATTACCACCCAAAACAAAATTACCACCTAACAACAAAATTACCACCTAACAACAAAATTACCACCTAACAACAAGATTACCACCTAACAACAAGATTACCACCTAACAACAAGATTACCACCCAAAACAAAATTACCACCTAACAACAAGATTACCACCTAACAACAAGATTACCACTCAAAACAAAATTACCACCAAAACAAAATTACCACCCAAAACAAATATACCACCCAAAACAAAATTACCACCCGGCAACAAAATTACAACCAAACATAACAAAAGTACACTGACTGGGGACGGTTGTTCCAGAATGGGATGGCGTGTGGGAGGAAGGATCTCTGAGTCCTGCTAGCAAAAGGTATTAGGCCTCGAACATAACTGACTGCTTCTATCCATCCATCTATCTATATCTGTTTGAAAGTTTAAACTTTTATTTATTTTACTACGATTGGGAAGCAAGTTTTAACAACTTATAATAATCACTCTTGTTGGCACGGATGAAAGCGTAAATGTCATACATGTGGGAGGAAACCGGAGAAAACGCACCTGTCCGATATGACGACCACCGTACCATCTCACATACTTCCCGCTCCGAGGATCGAACCCAGGTTGCATTGGTGAGAAGCGAGCGCACTAACCAACAGCCAGTTGAGCAATGGCATCCAGAATGCGACAACCACATTAAGCAGGAAGTTGAGCAAATGAGGGGTCTTGTGCAATAACTGTCGCTCTACATAAAACAATCTGTCGCAGTGTGTTCCAATTCGTATCCTTTTACTGTAGGTAATAGTTGTGGCCCTTATGTTGCTATTTTCAACTTTGTGTAAAAGCCGTACAGAAACGAAACAGAAAAGGACGGAAACTATATAATAGATGGGGGGTGCGGGTAGCTCCCGTCGCGCCCCCATTGTAATTGTTTAACTCATTAGGATATATATAAGGTATTTAGCCAATGTTCCCAAAAATAATGTGTCACCAACCTTGTTTCCTAGCAACCAGCTTAGCAACGCTCCACTTTTCACACGTTTCCTTCACAGGAATTCGGCACGTTTGGGGGTACTAGTATATATATTTAAGTACTTAAATATATATACTAGTACCCCCAAACGTGCCGAATCCCTGTGGTTTCCTTAAAGCGACATTACAAAAAGCAAATATTATGATTTACCGTACATACACCACTATCAATGATTTGCCATCACAATGATTATATATACTGTAGATAATTAATTACATGTTCTTGGAATATGTAAATATGAATATATATATATATACGGACCCCCCCCCCCCCCCCCCCCACAAACACACATGCTATACGAAAACGATTTATTTTCGTTACCGGGTTTTATACTGCGCCCAATTTTCGTAATCAAAACAAAGATGGCTGAAATTGCAGTGACAGCTTTGCTCAGCGTTACATTTTTTTCAAAGACTGTTCACAAACAACATACGTTCGCTTTGTCATTGCTTTATTTCATTGCAATAATCCCAGATCTAGCTTCATCCGAGAAACGCATACTGATTGAAGTGACACGGTCGGAGAAAACATCCTTCAAACGTTTGACAGCTGGCGATCAGTCGCGTGGAACGGAAAGTGTCAATAAATTGTATGCAAGAATCTGGGGTAAAATGGTCGATATGGGCCGTGAAAACGACGTAGATGGCAGAATGCATCTGGTAATTGCATTTTAAGGGGCTATGTCATCTTCAATGTGCTAGATATTGACCCAAAACAAATACGTTGAAAACAAGCAGTCACCATATATGCTTCTTTTTATTAAATTATTAAATTAAATATTTGCCCAAACTATGATGTTTACAAATATAAAGTTGAGTTAGAAAGTATGGTTAATTAATGAATCTCTAGAACAATAGATTATTTATTAGGCGTAACGTCCATAAGGAATGAACAGTACAATATTGTACATGGTTATGGGTAACTATCTATTTATACAAATTTATTTTAGCTCGATTGCGAAACAAGTTATTTCAACTTATATAAATCACTCTCGAGACCTCATTCCTGATGGAATCCATCGCCACGAGGGAGAGAGAAGAGGCAATGTGGAATTTAAATGCCTTGCCTAAGGGCACAATCGTAACGGCTCCAGTGGGGCTCGAACTCCGGACCTTTCACAGCTGAAGCGAACTGAATGGGTAACTATCTAGGGTATGTAGAGTTGAACATGCACATATGCTATGCAGAAAGAGCACGTGTCTACGTTCCCGCAAGGGGTTTGACATTAATAGAACATACATACATGTAAATGAACCAGAGATGCTAAACTTGTGGAACTGGGGTCTCTTTTGTATCGTCCCAAAATGACTATTATAGACTTGTGGATACGGCCCTGATGACTATTATAGACTTGTGGATACGGCCCTGATGACTATTATAGACTTGTGGATACGGCCCTGATGACTATTATAGACTTGTGGATACGGCCCTGATGACTATTATAGACTTGTGGATACGGCCCTGATGACTATTATAGACTTGTGGATACGGCCCTGATGACTATTATAGACTTGTGGATACGGCCCTGATGACTATTATAGACTTGTGGATACGGCCCTGATGACTATTATAGACTTGTGGATATGGCCCTGATGACTGTTATATAGACTTGTGGATACGGCCCTGATGACTATTATAGACTTGTGGATATGGCCCTGATGACTATTATAGACTTGTGGATACGGCCCTGATTATGGCGATTAACCGCGGGGCGACGATAAATATACCTATCCAATGAAACAAGATTGGATATAGAGGACAATTCGCACGATACTATTCAGTGCTTCTTACCACAGGAACTTGAAATTTTATCCAAAAGCCACCATAAGCCACCAACTGTCTCGTACCTCTATCCTAGGACACCCCCCTCTATTAAAAAACTTTTAATAGAGGGGGGTGTCCTAGGATAGATGTACAAGACCTTTGGTGGCTTATGGATAAAATTTCAAGTTCCTGTGTTCTTACAAATAGCATTTAACTCTATATCACCGAAATTCCAAATGTTATTATCCAATTTAATTAAATAGTGGTCAGATTCTATTCTAAGTCGCAGAAATGAAAATGAACAGAATAAAGTATTTCCGTTGTCATGGTTTTCCGATGTAACTAGATCACATTTAGCGGCTGCTAATTGGCTATCTTACTATTTCGCAGTTGATAAGAAGTTTGTTGTATATACAACATGTGGAGTGGCATATAATCTAGCTCATACATTAAAGGCCATTTCTTAGTAAAACAGGCAGTACGAATGCACATAAAACTTTCAGACGTAACAAAAAAGTAAATTTTAGATTTTTAGAACTTCAAAGATTCGAAATTCGAAAATTAACACAAGTGAATCGATCCCGGACTACAGAACACAATAATGCGGTCGAAACCCAGGATACACGTCTATAAACAAACAAGAGTAGGACCAACGGAAGCACATTACACTGGTTTCATTAACCATCAGTGCAACTGTCATACTTTGAGATTAAATTATACAAACTTTAGGCATTAAATACACAGCGCCAAAATCAGCTGTTTTTATGAAAATTTATCCCTTTGGTATTACAAAATATATCTTTAAGACGTGAGGGATACACGTCGGGGTCAAGCCTCAACAGGTGAGCATACTTTGTATGCTCACTTACAGTGCCTCCGGGCGGGCAGACCTTCATAAACTCGAAAAACAACAACAACATGTGGACATTATCACCTTCATTACATTCCTGATCTGTGACCAGGGAGGTAACCAAGGTAACTAGCAGATCATTGCCGTGTATGTTTTCTCCAACACAGTAACCTACCCGTACTGGTAATATTCTCTATTTAGTTGTGCACAAAATGGTTCACATTTTCATGCAGTCTACTGATATCGAGTTATCTGTCTCATATCTAAGTTTATTATGTTATCAGCTACCTACAAACTGTGCAGAAGATGAGAGCAGCTTTGCTCGGTTACCCGGTGGTTGGGTTGCAGTGTTGAATTATACAGAAAGACTTGCTGTAAACAGAGAAAGCGGCACTGGTGCTGAATGTCCGGGTGTGGTGGATAGAGTATGTTTTCATATTTGTTTGACCAACAATTTCCAATTTTATTCTCCTTTGATTATAAATGTTATCCTAAAAATAAAAAACCCCTCAGTAACTACAGTCAAACCTGTCTTAAGCAGCCAGCCAAGGAAACTGCAGAAAGTGGCTGCTAAGCACAGGTGGCTGCTTAATAGAGGGCAAATGTATAATAGAGCATCATATTGGGAATCTGGAAACTGGCTGCTTAACCCTTTCAACACCACATACCGCTAAATTGGCTTACAAAAAAGTGTAGATCCAGATGAGCCGGCTCGTGACGGGCCGTCTCATCAGGATCTGCACTTTTTTCAAGTAATATAACTATTTTTAGAAAACAAATTACCCATTTTTATAAATGAACTGATCCAAATGTAATTTTGTTATTAATTTATTGGTCTAAAAATATCATTGACCAGTCCATGTCAGTTACTTGGTGTTGAATGGGTTAATACAGGTTGGCTGCTTAATGGAGGTGACCACTAACACAGGTTTGACTATAATCAATACATGAAATATGTGTTCATATGTCCACTTGACATAGCAACCTGTCTGTAGGAACCACCCACTAAAATGAGCAACTGTAGTTGTTGTTGACTGGGGGTCAATCTTAAGGACACATTTAAATGCATGTACAGTTGCGAGATCAAATTAGGCAAGAAATGTGGGAACCAAGTGAAGAAGATAGGAGGTATAAATTTGTGTTTCATTTTAAAGAACCGCACAACTTCTTCTATCAAGAGTCTCCCATCCGACAATGTTTATGGCCTTCAAGATTTGTTGTCTTTATTTAGCAGTGGGTGTTAAGCACAAGTCTGACTGACTGTTTATGTCTTGAATTTGTAAACTGGTGGTTAGGAAGGGGTGTAACTGTCTTAGAAAATATGACTGTTATAAGGAGGTGATGTCTCAAGTTTAAGTTTAAACTGTATTTATTTTGCAACGATTGCGAAGCAAGTTTTAACAACTTATATTAATCAGTCTCATTGGCGCAGATAAAAGCATATATGTGGTCATTCGTGTGGGAGGAAACCGGAGTCCCCAGAGAAAACCCACCTGTCCGATCTGGCGACCACCGTACCATCTCTCACATACTTTCCAGTCCGAGGATCGAACTCAGGTTGAATTGATGAGAAGCGAGCGCGCTAACCACTGCGCTAATCAGACAGCCAAGGTGATGTCTTGGGTGCTGCTGCTGTGAAGTGACCTGGAATCTTGTATTTATAGATGAGGAAGGCATTGGTATTTGGAGCATCTGCCATCATCATACTAACACTCAATCCTAAGATCATAAAAGAGGTAAGTGTGATTAGCAGTTTTCGGACACCTAAGATTTGACTACGTAAATTGATCATTAAAAGTAATGCACCTCTTCGATCCACCAATCAAATTTCATGTAACAGAAATGTGTTTTCTGACACTTTCACTTGGACTCGAACGTTACAAGTATATCTTTATATATATATATATCTCTGTTTAAGGTGCTTTTAGGGTACACGTGAATTGGATTAATGAAAACATCAACAGTTACATACATTGTATTTTCGAAATATAATGTGAATATTAATTTTATTTGTTTTTTGCTCATTTTCCTGTTTGACAGTTCTAGTATGTACCATATAAACCAAGCACCTGTTACTAACAGCGGTGACATCATTTCGTAAACATCTTCGAAGTAAAACGGTGTAACACCTTTATCTAATTTAATTGACTAAAATAAATTAGAAAAAATACAAATACATGTACATTTTAAATGAAAATTTGGATGAAAGAATATATAATGTCATTATTCACCATTAGGTTTGTACCGTATTTTCATTTATTTAATTTTAAAATAGTAGCATGCGCATAACTGTCTCTGTGGCCTAGTGGTTAAGGCATCTTGCCTACGGAGCAGACGGTTGAAGGTTTGAACTTTGTCAGGGGTTCATTCTGATATGGCTGGTTGGTGAGCCGCCAGCTAGTTAAACAATGGTTACAGATTGCCTATCAGCCTGGCATCGGGCCTGCAAGGACCGGATTTGGTAAGTACTGCTGTCAATAAAAATACTTTGTGCAACAGACAGATCTGTAGTCCAGTAGTAACACGCTGGACTGGTAATCCAGGGATCGCAGGTTCGATCCCCCGTCTGACCCTAATAAAATTAACAGTCTTTAAGATGGGACGTTAAACCGAGGTCTTGTGTCGGTGCTTTACACCATGCATGTAAAAGAACCAGAGGAGACTCTGGAATGGGTCTCTGTCTGTATCATTGCACTATCCTCCAAAAATCTAACATGACTAATCTCTTCAGGAGGCGTCGCTCATATGGGCAACTGGTAGCGACGATAAATAAACGTAGAACACACACAATGTCTCATAAGTCAGAAATGGCTGTCCCTTTGAAGAGGTGTGACACTGCAATAAACAAGCTCTTTACTTTATTTATATATTTCATTACAGCTTGACATAAGCCAGTTGTTCTCTAAACCAGTGAGTTTGGTTGATCTAACAGATAACATCACGAATATGCTGCAGTTGTTATCAAGGTAACTGTAGTTTGTTTTTCTTTGATATACAATGTACATTCTAACGTGTTTCAATCAGCCAGTCAAGAGAGTGACATGGAGCCTCCGTGGTGTAATGGAAACCATGTCTGCCTTGTAACCAAGAGGTTGTGAGTTTGAACCCTGTCAGAGCCCCAGTGGTGGTGTACTTAGGTAAGACACCTATGTCCAGATGATATTCTGTCATCCCCATGGCGATGGATTCCATCAGGAATGAGGTCTCGAGAGTGATTAATATAAGTTGAAAGAACTTGTTTTGCAATCAAGCTAAAATAAATTTGTATAAACTAACTGTATTTAGCAGCCAACCTGTATGAAACAACTAACCTGCATTAAGCATCTAACATACATTAGCCCTTTCAACACCACAGGCCTCTAAATAGGCTTATGAAATGTGTAGATCCAGATGAGCCGGCTTGTAACGAGCCGTTTCATCAGGATCTGCACTTTTTTGCCAGTAATAATTATTACTATTTTAAGATAAAATTACCCATTTTGATAAATGAACTGGTCCAAAGGTAATTTTCTTATTAATTTATTGGTCTAAAAATATCATGCACCAGTCCATGTCAGTTACTTAGGGTTGAATGGGTTTAATATCATGCACCAGTCCATGTCAGTTACTTGGGGTTGAATGGGTTAATATCATGCACCAGTCCATTTCAGTTACTTGGGGTTGAATGGGTTAATATCATGCACCAGTCCATATCAGTTACTTGGGGTTGAATGGGTTAATATCATGCACCAGTCCATATCAGTTACTTGGGGTTGAATGGGTTAATATCATGCACCAGTCCATATCAGTTACTTGGGGTTGAATGGGTTAATATCATGCACCAGTCCATATCAGTTACTTGGGGTTGAATGGGTTAATATCATGTACCAGTCCATATCAGTTACTTGGGGTTGAATGGGTGCACCAGTCCATGTCAGTTACTTGGGGTTGAATGCACCAGTCCATGTCAGTTACTTGGGGTTGAATGGGTGCACCAGTCCATGTCAGTTACTTGGGGTTGAATGCACCAGTCCATGTCAGTTACTTGGGGTTGAATGGGTTAAGGCCTAACCTGTATTAACCAATCACATGGCAGCCACTTTCTCTCACTCTCTTGATTTATACCAGCTTGATTGCAATACATTAGATTAATTACTCTCGAGACCTCATTCCATGAAGGAGAGAGAAGAGGCATGTGGAATTTAAATGCCTTGCTTGCATAAGGGCACAATCGTAACGGCTCCAGCGGGGCTCAAACTCTGGACCTTTCACACCTGAAGCGAACGCGCATCCACTGCGCTATCACGACTTCCACAAAATACAGTTAAAATCAATGAACCAATCAACAATAAATGATTATTTTACTTTTTATATTTAGGCTTGTATTCTACTATATATCCATATATACGGCAGTCATTTATCTATCAATCAGTGGATAAGCAGTGAGCATTATATCTACCCCACCTCTATAGATATTACCATTACTGGGAATTCAAGAGTTTCTGCTTTTATTATGAATGATTGTTTGGCTACACCGTGTACATTGCTTAGGAAATAATATTTGTTCGTTATTTATTGGCCAATAAAACATGGTTTAGTTTATACACATTTATTTTAGCTCGATTGCGAAACAAGTTCTTGCAACTTATATTAATCACTTTTGACACCTCGTTCCTGCCACGAGGGAGAGAGAAGACGCAACTTGGTTTGGAGTTCTGACGTGTAGGAATTGAACCTAAATGGCAGAACGACTTACCACGTCTTATTTAACTATAAATAACGCAAATAGAAATTTTATTTTGATGTCCAAAATATATAAAAATGTGATTGTACCGGTATATGGTGTTGGTAATGTACATGTACTGGTATATGGTGTTGGTAATGTACATGTACCGGTATATGGTGTTGGTAATGTACCAGTATATGGTGTTGGTAATGTACCGGTATATGGTGTTGGTAATGTACCGGTATATGGTGTTGGTAATGTACATGTACCGGTATATGGTGTTGGTAATGTACCGTATATGGTGTTGGTAATGTACCGTATATGGTGTTGGTAATGTACCGGTATATGGTGTTGGTAATGTACCGGTATATGGTGTTGGTAATGTACATGTACCGGTATATGGTGTTGGTAATGTACATGTACCAGTATATGGTGTTGGTAATGTACATGTACCAGTATATGGTGTTGGTAATGTACATGTACCAGTATATGGTGTTGGTAATGTACATGTACCGGTATATGGTGTTGGTAATGTACCAGTATATGGTGTTGGTAATGTACATGTACCAGTATATGGTGTTGGTAATGTACATGTACCAGTATATGGTGTTGGTAATGTACATGTACTGGTATATGGTGTTGGTAATGTACATGTACCGGTATATGGTGTTGGTAATGTACCAGTATATGGTGTTGGTAATGTACATGTACCAGTATATGGTGTTGGTAATGTACATGTACTGGTATATGGTGTTGGTAATGTACATGTACCGGTATATGGTGTTAGTAATGTACATGTACCAGTATATGGTGTTGGTAATGTACCAGTATATGGTGTTGGTAATGTACATGTACCAGTATATGGTGTTGGTAATGTACATGTACCAGTATATGGTGTTGGTAATGTACATGTACTGGTATATGGTGTTGGTAATGTACATGTACCGGTATATGGTGTTGGTAATGTACCAGTATATGGTGTTGGTAATGTACATGTACCAGTATATGGTGTTGGTAATGTACATGTACTGGTATATGGTGTTGGTAATGTACATGTACCGGTATATGGTGTTAGTAATGTACATGTACCAGTATATGGTGTTGGTAATGTACCAGTATATGGTGTTGGTAATGTACATGTACCGGTATATGGTGTTGGTAATGTACATGTACCAGTATATGGTGTTGGTAATGTACATGTACTGGTATATGGTGTTGGTAATGCACATGTACCGGTATATGGTGTTGGTAATGTACATGTACCAGTATATGGTGTTAGTAATGTACATGTACTGGTATATGGTGTTGGTAATGTACATGTACTGGTATATGGTGTTGGTAATGTACATGTACTGGTATATGGTGTTGGTAATGTACCGGTATATGGTGTTGGTAATGTACATGTACTGGTATATGGTGTTGGTAATGTACATGTACCAGTATATGGTGTTGGTAATGTACATGTACCGGTATATGGTGTTGGTAATGTACATGTACCAGTATATGGTGTTGGTAATGTACATGTACCAGTATATGGTGTTGGTAATGTACATATACTGGTATATGGTGTTGGTAATGTACATGTACCAGTATATGGTGTTGGTAATGCACATGTATCGGTATATGGTGTTGATAATGTACATGTACCGGTATATGGTGTTGGTAATGTACATGTACCAGTATATGGTGTTGGTAATGTACATGTACTGGTATATGGTGTTGGTAATGTACATGTACCGGTATATGGTGTTGGTAATGTACATGTACCGGTATATGGTGTTTGTAATGTACATGTACCGGTATATGGTGTTGGTAATGTACATGTACTGGTATATGGTGTTGGTAATGTACCGGTATATGGTCTTGGTAATGTACATGTACCGGTATATGGTGTTGGTAATGTACATGTACTGGTATATGGTGTTGGTAATATACCGGTATATGGTCTTGGTAATGTACATGTACCGGTATATGGTGTTGGTAATGTACATGTACTAGTATATGGTGTTGGTAATGTACCGGTATATTGTGTTGGTAATGTACAGGTATATGGTATTGATAATGTACATGTACTGGTATATGGTGTTGGTAATGTAGATGTACCAGTATATGGTGTTGGTAATGTACATGTACTGGTATATAGTGTTGGTAATGTACATGTACCGGTATATGGTGTTGGTAATGTACTGGTACCGGGATATGGTGTTGGTAATGTACATGTACTGGTATATGGTGTTGGTAATGTACATGTACTTGTATATGGTGTTGGTAATGTACATGTACTGGTATATGGTGTTGGTAATGTACATGTACTGGTATATGGTGTTGGTAATGTACTGGTACGGTATATGGTGTTGGTAATGTACATGTACTGGTATATGGTGTTGGTAATGTACATGTACCAGTATATGGTGTTGGTAATGTACATGTACCGGTATATGGTGTTGGTAATGTACATGTACTAGTATATGGTGTTGGTAATGTACATGTACCGGTATATGGTGTTGGTAATGTACCTGTACCGGTATATGGAGTTGGTAATGTACATATACTGGTATATGGTGTTGGTAATGTACATATACTGGTATATGGTGTTGGTAATGTACCTGTACCAGTATATGGTGTTGGTAATGTACATGTACCGGTATATGGTGTTGGTAATGTACATGTACCAGTATATGGTGTTGGTAATGTACATGTACCAGTATATGGTGTTGGTAATGTACATGTACTGGTATATGGTGTTGGTAATGTACATGTACCAGTATATGGTGTTGGTAATGTACCGGTATATGGTGTTGGTAATGTACATGTACTGGTATATGGTGTTGGTAATGTACATGTACCAGTATATGGTGTTGGTAATGTACCGGTATATGGTGTTGGTAATGTACATGTACCGGTATATGGTGTTGGTAATGTACATGTACCGGTATATGGTGTTGGTAATGTACATATAGTGGTATATGGTGTTGGTAATGTACATGTACCAGTATATGGTGTTGGTAATGTACATGTACCAGTATATGGTGTTGGTAATGTACATATACAGTATATGTACATTACCAACACCATATACTGGTACATGTACATTACTGGTATATGGTGTTGGTAATGTACATGTACCAGTATATGGTGTTGGTAATGTACATGTACTGGTATATGGTGTTGGTAATGTACATGTACCGGTATATGGTGTTGGTAATGTACATGTACCGGTATATGGTGTTGGTAATGTACATGTACCAGTATATGGTGTTGGTAATGTACATGTACCAGTATATGGTGTTGGTAATGTACATATACCAGTATATGGTGTTGGTAATGTACATGTACCAGTATATGGTGTTAGTAATGTACATGTACCGGTATATGGTGTTGGTAATGTACATGTACCAGTATATGGTGTTAGTAATGTACATGTACTGGTATATGGTGTTGGTAATGTACCGGTATATGGTGTTGGTAATGTACATGTACCAATATATGGTGTTGGTAATGTACCAGTATATGGTGTTGGTAATGTACATGTACCGGTATATGGTGTTGGTAATGTACATGTACCAGTATATGGTGTTGGTAATGTGCATGTACCAGTATATGGTGTTGGTAATGTACATGTACCAGTATATGGTGTTGGTAATGCACATGTACCGGTATATGGTGTTGGTAATGTACATGTACCGGTATATGGTGTTGGTAATGTACATGTACCGGTATATGGTGTTGGTAATGTACATGTACTGGTATATGGTGTTGGTAATGTACCGGTATATGGTCTTGGTAATGTACATGTACCGGTATATGGTGTTGGTAATGTACATGTACTGGTATATGGTGTTGGTAATGTACCGGTATATGGTCTTGGTAATGTACATGTACCAGTATATGGTGTTGGTAATGTACATGTACTAGTATATGGTGTTGGTAATGTACCGGTATATTGTGTTGATAATGTACAGGTATATGGTATTGATAATGTACATGTACCGGTATATGGTGTTGGTAATGTACATGTACTGGTATATGGTGTTGGTAATGTAGATGTACCAGTATATGGTGTTGGTAATGTACATGTACTGGTATATGGTGTTGGTAATGTACATGTACCAGTATATGGTGTTGGTAATGTACCTGTACCGGTATATGGTGTTGGTAATGTACATGTACCAGTATATGGTGTTGGTAATGTACATGTACCGGTATATGGTGTTGGTAATGTACATGTACCGGTATATGGTGTTGGTAATGTACATGTACCAGTATATGGTGTTGGTAATGTACATGTACCAGTATATGGTGTTGGTAATGTACCTGTACCGGTATATGGTGTTGGTAATGTACATGTACTGGTATATGGTGTTGGTAATGTACATGTACCGGTATATGGTGTTGGTAATGTACATGTACTGGTATATGGTGTTGGTAATGTACATGTACTGGTATATGGTGTTGGTAATGTACTGGTACCGGTATATGGTGTTGGTAATGTACATGTACTGGTATATGGTGTTGGTAATGTACATGTACTGGTATATGGTGTTGGTAATGTACATGTACCGGTATATGGTGTTGGTAATGTACATGTACCAGTATATGGTGTTGGTAATGTACATGTACCGGTATATGGTGTTGGTAATGTACTGGTACCGGGATATGGTGTTGGTAATGTACATGTACTGGTATATGGTGTTGGTAATGTACATGTACTTGTATATGGTGTTGGTAATGTACATGTACTGGTATATGGTGTTGGTAATGTACATGTACTGGTATATGGTGTTGGTAATGTACTGGTACCGGTATATGGTGTTGGTAATGTACATGTACTGGTATATGGTGTTGGTAATGTACATGTACCAGTATATGGTGTTGGTAATGTACATGTACCGGTATATGGTGTTGGTAATGTACATGTACTAGTATATGGTGTTGGTAATGTACATGTACCGGTATATGGTGTTGGTAATGTACCTGTACCGGTATATGGTGTTGGTAATGTACATATACTGGTATATGGTGTTGGTAATGTACATATACTGGTATATGGTGTTGGTAATCTACCTGTACCAGTATATGGTGTTGGTAATGTACATGTACCGGTATATGGTGTTGGTAATGTACATGTACCAGTATATGGTGTTGGTAATGTACATGTACCAGTATATGGTGTTGTTAATGTACATGTACTGGTATATGGTGTTGGTAATGTACCTGTACCGGTATATGGTGTTGGTAATGTACATGTACCGGTATATGGTGTTGGTAATGTACATGTACCAGTATATGGTGTTGGTAATGTACATGTACCAGTATATGGTGTTGGTAATGTACATGTACCAGTATATGGTGTTGGTAATGTACATGTACCGGTATATGGTGTTGGTAATGTACATGTACTGGTATATGGTGTTGGTAATGTACCTGTACCGGTATATGGTGTTGGTAATGTACATGTACCAGTATATGGTGTTGGTAATGTACATGTACCGGTATACGGTGTTGGTAATGTACATGTACCGGTATATGGTGTTGGTAATGTACATGTACCGGGATATGGTGTTGGTAATGTACATGTACCAGTATATGGTGTTGGTAATGTACCGGTATATGGTATTGGTAATGTACATGTACTGGTATATGGTGTTGGTAATGTACATGTACCGGTATATGGTGTTGGTAATGTACATGTACCGGTATATGGTGTTGGTAATGTACATATACTGGTATATGGTGTTGGTAATGTACCTGTACCGGTATATGGTGTTGGTAATGTACATGTACCGGTATACGGTGTTGGTAATGTACATGTACCAGTATATGGTGTTGGTAATGTTAACGATAATCGTAATGGCGGAATGTGGCGCTTCTATGTTAGAAATGGTTACATAAAGTTTACTAAATATGTAGCTCAGGCCGATATGCAGTGGGGGATGCGATGGGTGCATATGCACCCCCTAAATCTGCCAAGATCCACTATTTGCAGATACATTTATTAAAATTTCAATTTCATAGATGCCCGTTATGATGCCACGGTATATTATTACTATTATTGTTAGAAATTCAACCCAATATGTGATTGTCACCCCATTTTCTATTTTTTTAATTAAGTACAATATATACACAAGAAATATATTGATGCAATGTATCAACGGTTCACTCACCCCATAACAAATTATGTACCCCACTATAACATATTATGTGAAAGTTTCTCTAAGCATATTATGGCAGATACTAACAGTCTATTTATAACCCCTGTCTGCCTGCGCTACATTCTCAAATATCTTCTCTTTCTTCTGCTTTCTTACTGGTATTATATTTCTGTCATTTCTAAGCAATATGCACATTTGGTATACATGTGTTAGCTCCACACCGTCCAAAATAGTATTGTGTATTTTGAACTGCAAGGAGAGAAACTATATAAGCTCTGCTTCCGTTTTGATCCTTTCCTATTCTTTAATTTTGTGTGCATGTATTGTTTTGTGATTGTATATAGTGGAATAAATATGTTTAAACCAACAGTCTATTTTTGATTCCAGCAAGATAAAATTGAAAGCCAGATTTTTGTTCAACATTGCTCAGGATATTCAAGATAGCCAGGTATTTAACAATTAATCCCTTCTTATTCTACAGTTAATCTGATATTACTATGTCTAATGTCATAGTAATATTCTAAAGGAGTATAACTGTACATACATATAGCCACAGCAGTTTGACTGTATAATGTACATACATACATATAGCCACAGCAGTTTGAATGTATAATGTACATACATACATATAACCACAGGAGTTTGACTGTACATACATATAACCACAGGAGTTTGACTGTACATACATATAGCCACAGCAGTTTGAATGTATACTGTACATACATACATATAGCCACAGGAGTTTGACTGTATAATGTACATACATACATATAGCCACAGCAGTTTGAATGTATAATGTACATACATACATATAACCACAGGAGTTTGACTGTATAATGTACATACATACATATAACCACAGGAGTTTGACTGTACATACATATAACCACAGCTGTTTGACTGTATAATGTACATACATACATATAACCACAGGAGTTTGACTGTACATACATATAGCCACAGCAGTTTGACTGTATAATGTACATACATACATACATATAGCCACAGCAGTTTGAATGTATAATGTACATACATACATATAACCACAGGAGTTTGACTGTATAATGTACATACATACATATAACCACAGGAGTTTGACTGTACATACATATAACCACAGCAGTTTGACTGTATAATGTACATACATACATATAACCACAGGAGTTTGACTGTACATACATATAGCCACAGCAGTTTGACTGTATAATGTACATACATACATATAACCACAGGAGTTTGACTGCACATACATATAGCCACAGCAGTTTGACTGTATAATGTACATACATACATATAGCCACAGGAGTTTGACTGTATAATGTACATACATACATATAGCCACAGCAGTTTGAATGTATAATGTACATACATACATATAACCACAGGAGTTTGACTGTATAATGTACATACATACATATAACCACAGGAGTTTGACTGTACATACATATAACCACAGCAGTTTGACTGTATAATGTACATACATACATATAACCACAGGAGTTTGACTGTACATACATATAGCCACAGCAGTTTGACTGTATAATGTACATACATACATATAACCACAGGAACCACAACAAACCACACAGTTTGACTGTATAATGTACATACATACATATAGCCACAGGAGTTTGACTGTACATACATATAGCCACAGCAGTTTGAATGTATAATGTACATACATACATATAACCACAGGAGTTTGACTGTACATACATATAGCCACAGCAGTTTGACTGTATAATGTACATACATACATATAACCACAGGAGTTTGACTGCACATACATATAGCCACAGCAGTTTGACTGTATAATGTACATACATACATATAGCCACAGGAGTTTGACTGTATAATGTACATACATACATATAGCCACAGCAGTTTGAATGTATAATGTACATACATACATATAACCACAGGAGTTTGACTGTATAATGTACATACATACATATAACCACAGGAGTTTGACTGTACATACATATAGCCACAGCAGTTTGACTGTATAATGTACATACATACATATAGCCACAGCAGTTTGAATGTATAATGTACATACATACATATAACCACAGGAGTTTGACTGTATAATGTACATACATACATATAACCACAGGAGTTTGACTGTACATACATATAACCACAGCAGTTTGACTGTATAATGTACATACATACATATAACCACAGGAGTTTGACTGTACATACATATAGCCACAGCAGTTTGACTGTATAATGTACATACATACATATAACCACAGGAGTTTGACTGCACATACATATAGCCACAGCAGTTTGACTGTATAATGTACATACATACATATAACCACAGGAGTTTGACTGCACATACATATAGCCACAGCAGTTTGACTGTATACTGTACATACATACATACATATAACCACAGCAGTTTGACTGTATAATGTACATACATATATATAACCACTGGAGTTTGACTGTATAATGTACATACATATATATAACCACAGCAGTTTGACTGTATAATGTACATACATACATACATATAACCACAGCAGTTTGACTGTATAATGTACATACATATATATAACCACAGCAGTTTGACTGTATAATGTACATACATATATATAACCACAGGAGTTTGACTGTACATACATATAGCCACAGCAGTTTGACTGTATAATGTACATACATACATATAACCACAGGAGTTTGACTGTACATACATATAGCCACAGCAGTTTGACTGTATAATGTACATACATATATATAACCACAGGAGTTTGACTGTACATACATATAGCCACAGCAGTTTGACTGTATAATGTACATACATACATATAACCACAGGAGTTTGACTGTACATACATATAGCCACAGCAGTTTGACTGTATAATGTACATACATATATATAACCACAGGAGTTTGACTGTACATACATATGGCCACAGGAGTTTGACTGTATAATGTACATACATATATATAACCACAGGAGTTTGACTGTACATACATATGGCCACAGGAGTTTGACTGTATAATGTACATACATACATATAGCCACAGCAGTTTGACTGTATACTGTACATACATACATATAGCCACAGCAGTTTGACTGTATAATGTACATACATACATATAACCACTGGAGTTTGACTGTGCATAATATAACCACAGGAGTTTGACTGTACATAATATAAACACTTGACTGTGCATAATATAACCACAGGAGTTTGACTGTACATGCATATAGCCACAGGAGTTTGACTGTACATACATATGGCCACAACAGTTTGACTGTATAATGTACATACATACATATAGCCACAGCAGTTTGACTGTATAATGTACACACATAACCACAGGAGTTTGACTGTACATACATATAGCCACAGGAGTTTGACTGTACATACATATAGCCACAGGAGTTTGACTGTACATACATATAACCACAGCAGTTTGACTGTACATACATATAACCACTGTAGTTTGACTGTACATACATATAACCACTGTAGTTTGACTGTACATACATATAACCACAGCAGTTTGACTGTACATACATATAACCACAGCAGTTTGACTGTACATACATATAACCACTGTAGTTTGACTGTACATACATATGGCCACTGGAATTTGACTGTATATACATATAACCACAGGAGTTTGACTGTAGATGCATATAACCACTGGAGTTTGACTGTATATACATATAGCCACAGGAGTTTGACTGTATAATGTACATACATACATATAGCCACAGCAGTTTGAATGTATAATGTACATACATACATATAACCACAGGAGTTTGACTGTATAATGTACATACATACATATAACCACAGGAGTTTGACTGTACATACATATAACCACAGCAGTTTGACTGTATAATGTACATACATACATATAACCACAGGAGTTTGACTGTACATACATATAGCCACAGCAGTTTGACTGTATAATGTACATACATACATATAACCACAGGAGTTTGACTGTACATACATATGGCCACTGGAATTTGACTGTACATAATATAACCACATGGGTTTTACTGTATATACATATGGTCACTGGAATTTGACTGTATATTCATATAACCACAGGAGGTTGACTGTACATGCATATAACCACTGGAGTTTGACTGTACATACATATAACCACAGGAGTTTGGCTGTACATACATATAACCACTGGAGTTTGACTGTACATACATATAACCACTGGAGTTTGACTGTACATACATATAACCACAGGAGTTTGGCTGTACATACATATAACCACTGGAGTTTGACTGTACATACATATAACCACTGGAGTTTGACTGTACATACATATAACCACAGGAGTTTGGCTGTACATACATATAACCACTGGAGTTTGACTGTACATACATATAACCACTGGAGTTTGACTGTACATACATATAACCACAGGAGTTTGGCTGTACATACATATAACCACTGGAGTTTGACTGTACATACATATAACCACTGGAGTTTGACTGTACATACATATAACCACAGGAGTTTGGCTGTACATACATATAACCACTGGAGTTTGACTGTACATACATATAACCACTGGAGTTTGACTGTACATACATATAACCACTGGAGTTTGACTGTACATACATATAACCACAGCAGTTTGACTGTACATACATATAACCACAGCAGTTTGACTGTACATACATATAACCACTGGAGTTTGACTGTACATACATATGGCCACTGGAATTTGACTGTACATAATATAACCACAGGAGTTTGACTGTACATACATATAACCACAGGAGTTTGAAGTTTCATTAGTTTAGCATAATGTGACTTTATTAATAACAATTTATGTTTATCTCCTGTACTGTATACTAGTTGGTCTTAATACAACTACTTGTCACTACTGTATTTGTCGGCGGTGGAGTTAGAATTGGTTTTTTAATCCGCAACAGTAATTTGGCGAGGGATAGTCATTTGACATCATGCATCTGTATGTTTATGCCATCAGTAACCAATGGGTGGAATGTTATGAAGCTTAAAATAAATATGTACAATGTATTACTATAGTGTAGTGGTGTGCAGAGATCCAGATCAGGTGGGGGTTATAAATTCATCGAATTTGCGTGTTAATAGTTATTGTACTGTACATCTATACTACTCTACTGGTAGGTGGGTGGGGTAAGAAAGGTTCACTTAATATGTATGACTGAGACTTCAAAAACATCTGTGCTAAGATAAGATAAGATAAATTTGATTTTGAGTCGGCAAGATATCAACAGTACAACACAAGCTCTGAGTGAGCTTTTGAACCGACTATATAACATAAAGTATAATGATAACAATTGTACAACAGCTATAAAATTAGAATCACTGATAATGGATAATATGCATATGTACCCTGTGATGATGTTCATGTGTGTAATATCTTTTTTATTTGAGAAATTCTTCACCACTGTTACATTGTGGGGTACCTGTGGTCGCTACAGTGGTCGAAGTTTCCATGAATGGGACGGAGTAGTGTGCTTAGGTCAGCAGGATGCTAGTATGAACAAAGACGGGAAGGTATGCTATATGTAATAAGTATGTTGACAGTTTTTTTCAATACAAATTTATTTTAGCTCGATTGCGAAACAAGTTCTTTCAACTTATATTAATCACTCTCGAGACCTCATTCCTGATGGAATCCATCGCCACGAGGGAGAGAGAAGAGGCAACATGGAATTTAAATGTCTTAGTTTATACAAATTTATTTTAGCTCGATTGCGAAACAAGTTCTTTCAACTTATATTACTCACTCTCGAGACCTCATTCCTGATGGAATCCATCGCCACGAGGGAGAGAGAAAAGGCAACATGGAATTTAAATGTCTTGCCTAAGGGCACAATCGTAACGGCTCCAGTGGGGCTCGAACTCTGGACCTCTTGCACCTGGAGCGAACACGCATCCACTGCGCTATCACGACTTCCATCCTTTCCATGTTGACAGTTCTCTTTGTAGTAGATCCATTCCTACGGAGGGGTTTATTGTTGTTGGCTGTGTGTGTGTCTGTCTGTGTGTTAGCAGGACAACTCAAAAACTTGGATGGATTTCGATGAAACATTTTGGATATATTGGATTACATGTCTACATCCCTGCGAGGGGTTTGATATTATAGGAAGATAGATATATAGAGGGTTTGTTCAGGAGGAAGTGATTCGATTTTGGGGGAAATGGGTCACAGCATGTGGCCATGGCAGTCAGCCCAGAGTGGGGGTTTGCTTCTCTCTGAATGCTGTTCTGTAATTGGAGGATGTTGTGTTGGCGCCATGGTTAATATGCTCACCATTACAACACGGGTTTGATGTTTGGCTTGTGAATTATGTAAGAATGTATGGTGATTGCCTTATAGGGCAGGTAGGTGTCCTCTGGGATCTCAGGTAGGTTTCCTCTGGGTTCTTAGGTAGGTTTCCTCTGGGTTCTCAGGTAGGTGTCCTCTCTCAGGTAGGTTTCCTCTGGGTTCTCA
Organism: Archivesica marissinica; assembly: GCA_014843695.1. Taxonomy (NCBI): domain Eukaryota; kingdom Metazoa; phylum Mollusca; class Bivalvia; order Venerida; family Vesicomyidae; genus Archivesica; species Archivesica marissinica. Next base: position 36,477,807 of record CM026403.1, read on the forward strand.
GGTAGGTGTCCTCTGGGTTCTCAGGTAGGTTTCCTCTGGGATCTCAGGTAGGTGTCCTCTGGGTTCTCAGGTAGGTTTCCTCTGGGTTCTCAGGTAGGTTTCCTCTCTCAGGTAGGTTTCCTCTGGGTTCTCAGGTAGGTTTCCTCTGGGTTCTCAGGTAGGTTTCCTCTGGGTTCTCAGGTAGGTTTCCTCTGGGTCTCAGGTAGGTTTCCTCTGGGTTCAGGTAGGTTCCTCTAGGTTCTCAGGGTTCAGGTAGGTTTCCTCTGGGTTCTCAGGTAGGTTTCCTCTGGGTTCTCAGGTAGGTTTCCTCGGGTTCTCAGGTAGGTGTCCTCTCTCAGGTAGGTTTCCTCTGGGTTCTCAGGTAGGTTTCCTCTGGGTTCTCAGGTAGGTGTCCTCTCTCAGGTAGGTTTCCTCTGGGTTCTCAGGTAGGTTTCCTCTGGGTTCTCAGGTAGGTTTCCTCTGGGTTCTCAGGTAGGTTTCCTCTGGGTTTCAGGTAGGTTTCCTCTGGGTTCTCAGGTAGGTTTCCTCTGGGTTCTCAGGTAGGTGTCCTCTCTCAGGTAGGTTTCCTCTGGGTTCTCAGGTAGGTTTCCTCTGGGTTCTCAGGTAGGTTTCCTCTGGGTTTGCAGGTAGGTTTCCTCTGGGTTCTCAGGTAGGTTTCCTCTGGGTTCTCAGGTAGGTTCCTCTCTCAGGTAGGTTTCCTCTGGGTTCTCAGGTAGGTTTCCTCTGGGTTCTCAGGTAGGTTTCCTCTGGGTTCTCAGGTAGGTTTCCTCTGGGTTCTCAGGTAGGTGTCCTCTCTCAGGTAGGTTTCCTCTGGGTTCTCAGGTAGGTTTCCTCTGGGTTCTCAGGTAGGTTTCCTCTCTCAGGTAGGTTTCCTCTGGGTTCTCAGGTAGGTTTCCTCTGGGTTCTCAGGTAGGTTTCCTCTGGGTTCTCAGGTAGGTTTCCTCTGGGTTTTCAGGTAGGTTTCCTCTGGGTTCTCAGGTAGGTTTCCTCTGGGTTCTCAGGTAGGTTTCCTCTCTCAGGTAGGTTTCCTCTGGGTTCTCAGGTAGGTTTCCTCTGGGTTCTCAGGTAGGTTTCCTCTGGGTTCTCAGGTAGGTTTCCTCTGGGTTCTCAGGTAGGTTTCCTCTGGGTTCTCAGGTAGGTGTCCTCTCTCAGGTAGGTTTCCTCTGGGTTCTCAGGTAGGTTTCCTCTGGGTTCTCAGGTAGGTTTCCTCTGGGTTCTCAGGTAGGTTTCCTCTGGGTTCTCAGGTAGGTTTCCTCTGGGTTTTCAGGTAGGTTTCCTCTGGGTTCTCAGGTAGGTGTCCTCTGGGTTCTCAGGTAGGTTTCCTCTGGGTTCTCAGGTAGGTTTCCTCTCTCAGGTAGGTTTCCTCTGGGTTCTCAGGTAGGTTCCTCTGGGTTCTCAGGTAGGTTTCCTCTGGGTTCTCAGGTAGGTTCCTCTGGGATCTCAGGTAGGTTTCCTCTGGGTTCTCAGGTAGGTTTCCTCTGGGTTCTCAGGTAGGTTTCCTCTGGGTTCTCAGGTAGGTGTCCTCTCTCAGGTAGGTTTCCTCTGGGTTCTCAGGTAGGTTTCCTCTGGGATCTCAGGTAGGTGTCCTCTGGGTTCTCAGGTAGGTTTCCTCTGGGTTCTCAGGTAGGTTTCCTCTGGGTTCTCAGGTAGGTTTCCTCTGGGTTCTCAGGTAGGTTTCCTCTGGGATCTCAGGTAGGTTTACTCTGGGTTCTCAGGTAGGTGTCCTCTCTCAGGTAGGTTTCCTCTGGGTTTGCAGGTAGGTTTCCTCTGGGATCTCAGGTAGGTTTCCTCTGGGTTCTCAGGTAGGTTTCCTCTGGGTTCTCAGGTAGGTTTCCTCTGGGTTCTCAGGTAGGTTTCCTCTGGGTTCTCAGGTAGGTTTCCTCTGGGTTCTCAGGTAGGTGTCCTCTGGGATCTCAGGTAGGTTTCCTCTGGGTTCTCAGGTAGGTTTCCTCTGGGTTCTCAGGTAGGTGTCCTCTCTCAGGTAGGTTTCCTCTGGGTTCTGAGGTAGGTTTCCTCTGGGTTCTCAGGTAGGTTTCCTCTGGGTTCTCAGGTAGGTTTCCTCTGGGTTCTCAGGTAGGTGTCCTCTCTCAGGTAGGTTTCCTCTGGGTTCTCAGGTAGGTGTCCTCTCTCAGGTAGGTTTCCTCTGGGTTCTCAGGTAGGTGTCCTCTGGGTTCTCAGGTAGGTTTCCTCTGGGTTCTCAGGTAGGTGTCCTCTCTCAGGTAGGTTTCCTCTGGGTTCTCAGGTAGGTTTCCTCTGGGTTTGCAGGTAGGTTTCCTCTGGGTTCTCAGGTAGGTTTCCTCTCTCAGGTAGGTTTCCT
>CM026403.1:36481123-36517292 GCA_014843695.1 Archivesica marissinica
GGTAGGTTTCCTCTGGGTTCTCAGGTAGGTGTCCTCTCTCAGGTAGGTTTCCTCTGGGTTCTCAGGTAGGTTTCCTCTGGGTTCTCAGGTAGGTTTCCTCTGGGTTCTCAGGTAGGTTTCCTCTGGGTTCTCAGGTAGGTGTCCTCTCTCAGGTAGGTTTCCTCTGGGTTCTCAGGTAGGTTTCCTCTGGGTTCTCAGGTAGGTTTCCTCTGGGTTCTCAGGTAGGTTTCCTCTGGGTTCTCAGGTAGGTTTCCTCTGGGTTTCAGGTAGGTTTCCTCTGGGTTCTCAGGTAGGTTTCCTCTGGGTTCTCAGGTAGGTTTCCTCTGGGTTCTCAGGTAGGTGTCCTCTCTCAGGTAGGTTTCCTCTGGGTTCTCAGGTAGGTTTCCTCTGGGTTCTCAGGTAGGTTTCCTCTGGGTTCTCAGGTAGGTTTCCTCTGGGTTCTCAGGTAGGTTTCCTCTGGGTTCTCAGGTAGGTTTCCTCTGGGTTCTCAGGTAGGTTTCCTCTGGGTTCTCAGGTAGGTGTCCTCTCTCAGGTAGGTTTCCTCTGGGTTCTCAGGTAGGTTTCCTCTGGGTTCTCAGGTAGGTTTCCTCTGGGTTCTCAGGTAGGTTTCCTCTGGGTTCTCAGGTAGGTTTCCTCTCTCAGGTAGGTGTCCTCTCTCAGGTAGGTTTCCTCTGGGTTCTCAGGTAGGTGTCCTCTGGGATCTCAGGTAGGTTTCCTCTGGGATCTCAGGTAGGTTTCCTCTGGGTTCTCAGGTAGGTGTCCTCTCTCAGGTAGGTTTCCTCTGGGTTCTCAGGTAGGTGTCCTCTGGGATCTCAGGTAGGTGTCCTCTGGGATCTCAGGTAGGTTTCCTCTGGGTTCTCAGGTAGGTGTCCTCTCTCAGGTAGGTTTCCTCTGGGTTCTCAGGTAGGTTTCCTCTGGGTTCTCAGGTAGGTTTCCTCTGGGTTCTCAGGTAGGTTTCCTCTGGGTTCTCAGGTAGGTGTCCTCTGGGTTCTCAGGTAGGTGTCCTCTGGGTTCTCAGGTAGGTTTCCTCTGGTTCTCAGGTAGGTGTCCTCTCTCAGGTAGGTTTCCTCTGGGTTCTCAGGTAGTTTTGTTGGGTTCCTCTGGGTTCTCAGGTAGGTTTCCTCTGGGTTCTCAGGTAGGTTTCCTCTGGGTTCTCAGGTAGTTTCCTCTGGGTTCTCAGGTAGGTTTCCTCTGGTTCTCAGGTAGGTTTCCTCTGGGTTCTCAGGTAGGTTTCCTCTGGGTTCTCAGGTAGGTTTCCTCTGGGTTCTCAGGTAGGTTTCCTCTCTCAGGTAGGTTCCTCTCTCAGGTAGGTTTCCTCTGGGTTCTCAGGTAGGTGTCCTCTGGGTTCTCAGGTAGGTGTCCTCTCTCAGGTAGGTTTCCTCTGGGTTCTCAGGTAGGTTTCCTCTGGGTTCTCAGGTAGGTGTCCTCTCTCAGGTAGGTTTCCTCTGGGTTCTCAGGTAGGTTTCCTCTGGGTTCTCAGGTAGGTTTCCTCTGGGTTCTCAGGTAGGTTTCCTCTGGGTTCTCAGGTAGGTTCCTCTGGGTTCTCAGGTAGGTTTCCTGGGTTCTCAGGTAGGTTCCTCTCCTGTCTCAGGTAGGTTCCTCTCTCAGGTAGGTTCCTCTGGGTTCTCAGGTAGGTTTCCTCTGGGTTCTCAGGTAGGTTCCTCTGGTTCTCAGGTAGGTGTCCTCTGGGTTCTCAGGTAGGTTTCCTCTGGGTTCTCAGGTAGGTGTCCTCTGGGTTCTCAGGTAGGTTTCCTCTGGGTTCTCAGGTAGGTGTCCTCTGGGTTCTCAGGTAGGTTCCTCTGGGTTCTCAGGTAGGTGTCCTCTCTCAGGTAGGTTTCCTCTGGGATCTCAGGTAGGTTTCCTCTGGGTTCTCAGGTAGGTTTCCTCTGGGTTCTCAGGTAGGTGTCCTCTCTCAGGTAGGTGTCCTCTGGGTTCTCAGGTAGGTGTCCTCTGGGTTCTCAGGTAGGTTTCCTCTGGGTTCTCAGGTAGGTGTCCTCTCTCAGGTAGGTTTCCTCTGGGATCTCAGGTAGGTGTCCTCTGGGTTCTCAGGTAGGTTTCCTCTGGGTTCTCAGGTAGGTGTCCTCTCTCAGGTAGGTGTCCTCTGGGTTCTCAGGTAGGTGTCCTCTGGGTTCTCAGGTAGGTGTCCTCTGGGTTCTCAGGTAGGTTTCCTCTGGGTTCTCAGGTAGGTTTCCTCTGGGTGTGCAGGTAGGTTTCCTCTGGGTTCTCCGGTTCTCTCCCACATGTAGGTGCCAGTACTCTTTCATCGCTCCCAGTGAGTCTCATTAATATATTTCTTGTAGCTTGATTGCGAAGTTCTTGCAACATTCTTACAGCACTCGACTAGTTTCAAAACCTCATGGTGGAATTCATCACCATATGTAGAGAGAACAGGCAATGTGGATTGCCTAAAGACACCGCTACTGTGTTTTGGTTGGGTTCAAACTCTGTCTCGACTACGAGGCGAATGCCATATCCATTACACCACAGAGGTTCTACTCTACACTTGTATCCATTGTTAGAAGTTCACAAATAAAAACATAGGATGTGATACTGTCCAACCTGTCTATGAAGACCCCCTGAGTGAATGATAAAACATTTCTTTGTTTACAGGTTGTCTCTATTCAGAGTTATGTGTTTGTTTGTTTGGGGATTTACAGTCGCACCAATGTCTTAGGTCATATGGCGACTCTCCAGCTGTTATTGGTAGAAGACCCCAGGTACCATTCCGAGCAGTATATCAGGCATGGGCGGGTACGAGGGTAGAACCACCGACCTTCCACAAGCCAGCTGGATAGTTTCCTCACATGAAAGAATTTGACACTACCCCATGCCCCCCCCGTGGGATTCAAACCTACAGCGGTAATTTGAAGTCGGAGATTGTAACCACTCGGACACGGATGCCTTGATCAGAGTTAATATGCATTGATAGTGCATTGATAGTGGACTATAGAGATATGAGGTCCATAATCGGGGGTGGTCTTCAACTGCGCCACCTGCTTGACTGTACTTGTTGTTTTCTATTTAGGTTGATCAGGAAAATTTCTGGAACTATTTTTATACGGGTATATTGTGTCTTATGATGATACACTATCTGCGTACCAGAAGAGGGCAAAACTGGGAAGACGATGACTATATCGATGTAAGCGCAATTATCATACTGTCACGTTCATATGCAGCATTCTAGTTTAATCTATGTAATATACTAACTAAGTTACATCCAATACAGTGTATGTTTTACGTTTATTTATCATCGCTACCGGTTGCCCATATGAGTGACGCCTCCTTAAGAGATTAGTCATTTTAGACTTTTGGAGGATAGTGCAATGATACAGATAGAGACCCATTCCAGAGTCTCCTCTGGTTCTTATATGTGCATTGTGTAAAGCACCGACACAAGACCTTGGCTTAAAGTCCCATCTGAAAGACTGTTACTTTTATTAGGATCAGACGGGGGATCGGACCTGCGATCCCTGGATTACCAGTCCAACGTGTTAACCACTGAACTACAGATCCGTCTGTCTTTAACTACTTAATTCAACAGTACCGTATAAACTTTTGTCCCCCCCCCTACTCAAGTTCAAATGCAACCCGTGTTCGATCCTCGGACTGGGAAGTATGTGAGATGGTACGGTGGTCACCAGATCAGACATGTGGGTTTTCTCTGGGTACTCCGGTTTCCTCCCACACGAATGACCACATATACGCTTTCATCCACGCCACCGAGAGTGATTAGTATAAGTTGTTAAAACTTGCTTTGCAATCGTTGTAAAATAAATAAAGTTTTTAAAAAAAAGCTGAAAGTTTCAGTTATCACAAATTCATGTTTTAATTTGACCTATTCACTGCTTCAGTTATCACAAATTCATGTTTTAATTTGACCTATTCACTGCTTCAGTTATAGCAAATTCATGTTTTAATTTGACCTATTCACTGCTTCAGTTATAGCAAATTCATGTTTTAATTTGACCTATTCACTGCTTCAGTTATCACAAATTCATGTTTTAATTTGACCTATTCACTGCTTCAGTTATAGCAAATTCATGTTTTAATTTGACCTATTCACTGCTTCAGTTATAGCAAATTCATGTTTTAATTTGACCTATTCACTGCTTCAGTTATCACAAATTCATGTTTTAATTTGACCTATTCACTGCTTCAGTTATCACAAATTCATGTTTTAATTTGACCTATTTACTGCTTCAGTTATCACAAATTCATGTTTTAATTTGACCTATTTACTGCTTCAGTTATCACAAATTCATGTTTTAATTTGACCTATTCACTGCTTCAGTTATCACAAATTCATGTTTTAATTTGACCTATTCACTGCTTCAGTTATCACAAATTCATGTTTTAATTTGACCTATTCACTGCTTCAGTTATCACAAATTCATGTTTTAATTTGACCTATTCACTGCTTCAGTTATCACAAATTCATGTTTTAATTTGACCTATTCACTGCTTCAGTTATCACAAATTCATGTTTTAATTTGACCTATTCACTGCTTCAGTTATCACAAATTCATGTTTTAATTTGACCTATTCACTGCTTCAGTTATAACAAATTCATGTTTTAATTTGACCTATTCACTGCTTCAGTTATCACAAATTCATGTTTTAATTTGACCTATTCACTGCTTCAGTTATAGCAAATTCATGTTTTAATTTGACCTATTCACTGCTTCAGTTATCACAAATTCATGTTTTAATTTGACCTATTCACTGCTTCAGTTATCACAAATTCATGTTTTAATTTGACCTATTCACTGCTTCAGTTATAGCAAATTCATGTTTTAATTTAACCTATTCACTGCTTCAGTTATCACAAATTCATGTTTTAATTTGACCTATTCACTGCTTCAGTTATCACAAATTCATGTTTTAATTTGACCTATTCACTGCTTCAGTTATAGCAAATTCATGTTTTAATTTGACCTATTCACTGCTTCAGTTATAGCAAATTCATGTTTTAATTTGACCTATTCACTGCTTCAGTTATAGCAAATTCATGTTTTAATTTGACCTATTCACTGCTTCAGTTATCACAAATTCATGTTTTAATTTGACCTATTCACTGCTTCAGTTATAACAAATTCATGTTTTAATTTGACCTATTCACTGCTTCAGTTATAGCAAATTCATGTTTTAATTTAACCTATTCACTGCTTCAGTTATCACAAATTCATGTTTTAATTTGACCTATTCACTGCTTCAGTTATAGCAAATTCATGTTTTAATTTGACCTATTCACTGCTTCAGTTATCACAAATTCATGTTTTAATTTGACCTATTCACTGCTTCAGTTATCACAAATTCATGTTTTAATTTGACCTATTCACTGCTTCAGTTATCACAAATTCATGTTTTAATTTGACCTATTCACTGCTTCAGTTATAGCAAATTCATGTTTTAATTTGACCTATTCACTGCTTCAGTTATCACAAATTCATGTTTTAATTTGACCTATTCACTGCTTCAGTTATCACAAATTCATGTTTTAATTGACCTATTACTGCTCAGTTATCAAATTCATGTTTTAATTTGACCTATTCACTGCTTCAGTTATCACAAATTCATGTTTTAATTTGACCTATTCACTGCTTCAGTTATAGCAAATTCATGTTTTAATTTGACCTATTCACTGCTTCAGTTATCACAAATTCATGTTTTAATTTGACCTATTCACTGCTTCAGTTATAGCAAATTCATGTTTTAATTTGACCTATTCACTGCTTCAGTTATAGCAAATTCATGTTTTAATTTGACCTATTCACTGCTTCAGTTATAGCAAATTCATGTTTTAATTTGACCTATTCACTGCTTCAGTTATCACAAATTCATGTTTTAATTTGACCTATTCACTGCTTCAGTTATAACAAATTCATGTTTTAATTTGACCTATTCACTGCTTCAGTTATAGCAAATTCATGTTTTAATTTGACCTATTCACTGCTTCAGTTATAACAAATTCATGTTTTAATTTGACCTATTCACTGCTTCAGTTATAACAAATTCATGTTTTAATTTGACCTATTCACTGCTTCAGTTATAGCAAATTCATGTTTTAATTTGACCTATTCACTGCTTCAGTTATAACAAATTCATGTTTTAATTTGACCTATTCACTGCTTCAGTTATAGCAAATTCATGTTTTAATTTGACCTATTCACTGCTTCAGTTATACAAATTCATGTTTTAATTTGACCTATTCACCGCTTCAATTATAGCAAATTCATGTTTTAATTTGACCTATTCACTGCTTCAGTTATAACAAATTCATGTTTTAATTTGACCTATTCACTGCTTCAGTTATCACAGATTCATGTTTTAAGTTGGTAATATTGTGTGTGTATTGTGTATTTTGACATGCCATATTGATGTGTTAGTTTGGACTAAGTAATTAATTGACTTTCTTTTAGGGTTCTTTACGCCAATTAGCTTACCAAGCCTTAGCTGTGATGAAAATAAAAAGATACTCACAAGATGGGACAAATGATACATGTGCAATATGTCTAGAGAGGTTCTTCCTTAAGCAGGTAATCATATCCCATAAGTCAGTACACTACTCTCCCGGTAATACAAGTAACCCCACTAGTCAGCTGTCTCATTAGCGCAGTGGTTAGCACGCTCGCTTCTCACCAATGCAGCCCTTGTTTGATCCTCGGGCCTGAAGTATGTGAGATGGTACGGTGATCGCCTGATCGAACAGGTGGTTTTTCTCTGGGTACTCTGTTTTCCTCCCACACAAATGATCACATTTACGCTTTCATTTCGCGCCAGTGAGAGTGATTTAAATAAGTTGTTAAACTTGTTTCGCAATCGTTGTAAAATAAATGAAGTTTAAATTATTTTTTTCAATAGTTCCAATCCATTGCTCTAGTTACCTCCCTTAATGCTTAGCAGGTAGAATCACTAGGTCCAATTACCACCCATAACATTCCGTCACAGCCACAATAAACTAAATACATGTGAAGTATCACTCTTCATTGTTGAGAGGGGTGAATAGGGGGCTACACTTTATTTGGTATCCCTGCTCTAACAAAGGTTTCCGAAACAGACCGTAAACAGTGGGAGCATGTTTTTTTTAATTTTGAAAATAAGCACCCTTTCCGATAAAAATCTTTTGTGCATTGTGTCATGGAAAGCAATTCCATATAAAATGTCCCCCATGATATACACAATGTGCAACAGACGGATCTGTAGCCCAGTGGTAACACGCTGGACTGGTAATCCAGGTTTGATCCCCTGTCTGACCCTAATAAAATAATCTTTCAGTTGGGACTTTAAACTGAGGTCTCGTGTCGGTGCTGTACAGCATGCACATAAAAGAACCAGAGGAGACACTGGAATGGGTCTCTGTCTGTATCATTGCACTATCCTCCAAAAATCTAAAATGACTAATCTCTTCAGGAGGCGGCGCTCATATGGGCAACCGGTAGCAACGATAAATAAACGTAAAACACACAATATAGAGCATGCACGTGTGCCTTCTAATGAGTCGCTGCGCTTTCAATATAGCTTCTGTGTGAATGCTATTGATATCACTGTGCATGTGCCATGGATACTGTTGCCATGGATAATGTTGTAGTATATTGATGTTAACGAGTGAAGGAAGATGTTGCTGTTGCATACAGTTGCACATAAATATAATTATTTATTCGCTCAAACTTGTTTTATGTAGCCAGTCGAGGGAAGTACAGATATTTAAGTGACTGCTTTGCACAGGTGGCTGCTTAATGGCAGTACAATATGTTAAGTCAAACCCATGTTAGTGATCACTTGCATTAAGCAGCCAACCTGTATTAAGCAGCTAGTTTTCCAATATGTTGTTTTATTTACATTTGCCCTATATTAAGCAGCCACCTATGCTAAGCAGCCACAATCTGTGATTCCCTTGGTCGGCTGCTTAAGGCAGGTTTGTCTGTATATGTTAGTTAGAGCATCTTGTAACTAGCTGCTTAAGACAAATTGTCTGCTTTAACCCATAACCTGCCAATCACGACTAAAGTCGATTTTGCAAACAGCATAGAGTCTGATCAGGCTCTATGCTGTTTGCTATTCGGAATGGAGCTAAAACACTTGTCTGAATAGCAAACAACTTAGATCCTGATCAAATGCGGTGTTATACCGTGGCTGATCTGGATCTATGTTGCTTGCACATTCCGTCCAATTTAATCGACAGGTTAAGGGTTAACATGATGACTGCCATACCAGTTTCATTGTAAGAGTTGCAGTGTACTGCACTCCATTACTCTAATAATCTTATAGTATGACCAGTGTCCTACCCCAGAATGAGTTACTCTAACAATATAACGTTCTGTTTACAGAAATTACGGGTGCTACCATGTGGTCATTATTTTCATACAAAATGTGTTGATCCCTGGTTAGTGAGAAATCACACATGTCCTCTCTGTAAGCTCAACATTATTGGTAAGTTTCCACATCCTCTCTGTAAGCTCAACATGATTGGTAAGTTTCCATGTCCTCTGTAAGCTCAACATTATTGGTAAGTTTCCATGTCCTCTCTGTAAGCTCAACATTATTGGTAAGTTTCCATGTCCTCTCTGTAAACTCAACATTATTGGCACGTTTCCATGTCCTCTCTGTAAACTCAACATTATTGGTAAGTTTCCATGTCGTCTCTGTAAACTCAACATTATTGGTAAGTTTCCATGTCCTCTGTAAGCTCAACATTATTGGTAAGTTTCCATGTCCTCTGTAAGCTCAACATTATTGACAAGTTTCCATGTCCTCTGTAAGCTCAACATTATTGGTAAGTTTCCATGTCCTCTCTGTAAACTCAACATTATTGGTAAGTTTCCATGTCCTCTGTAAGCTCAACATTATTGGTAAGTTTCCATGTCCCCTCTGTAAACTCAACATGATTGGTAAGTTTCCATGTCCTCTGTAAACTCAACATGATTGGTAAGTTTCCATGTCCTCTCTGTAAGCTCAACATTATTGGTAAGTTTCCATGTCCTCTGTAAGCTCAACATTATTGGTAAGTTTCCATGTCCTCTGTAAGCTCAACATTATTGGTAAGTTTCCATGTCCTCTCTGTAAGCTCAACATTATTGGTAAGTTTCCATGTCCTCTCTGTAAGCTCAATATTGTTGGTAAGTTTCCATGTCCTCTCTGTAAGCTCAATATTGTTGGTAAGTTTCCATGTCCTCTCTGTAAGCTCAACATTATTGGTAAGTTTCCATGTCCTCTCTGTAAGCTCAACATGATTTAAGAAACACGTACCTTGTATATCTGTATCACTAATGGCAGTTTGATAGTTACAGTACGCTAAATTAAGTTGTTTAGCTATTTTTGAAATGTCTAAATAAACAAGAAGATACCTTACCACTCAGATCTGCTCAGCCCAGCAGTTATATACTCAATAATTTAACATATTTCAGAAAAATTGGAAAGCTTGCCAGAAACAGACTGATACTGGTTGTACAAGCTTGATAGTGCTGTGCAGTGTGCAAAATCATGTGTGTAAAGTTGTGAGGAATTGCCAAGATATAACAGCCATGTTCACAATGGAGGAATTTATGACATTCACAGGTCAAATCTAGGTCAACTATATACTGGAGGATTTTAATGTAGTGTTTCTTGAAAAGTGATAAAGATACTCTATGATTTACGTTACATAGATGAGACTTGATAACCAAATTTCGCAGTTGCAAATACGTATTGGTGCCAAACAATTGAGTACCAGCAGACACATTGAAGATTGATTCCTCTTTAAACAATACCGTGAGGCTAGGACCTCCATGATAATATTTGCCTTGTTTTGGGGGTTGTGTCAGTGGTGCAGTGGTAGGGTAGTTGGATTTGTTATTCTGGAAACATTGTTGTGCGTGTTCAAATCCTGGCTGATTTTAACTGTCTGTCCACCAGTCCGTCTCTAAGCCTGTCCTAGTCTTTTTCATTTTTTAATAGTTCCTCGAATCCCAGACTGAATTTCAACATAACTTGCAAGGAAATAATTGCTGCCATTACTTAGGTATGGTTATGCCTATCTACATGCTCCGCACAAATACCCGCACAAAGTAAGCTTGCAGGTCCATATCTACATGCTCCGCACAAATACCCGCACAAAGTAAGCTTGCAGGTCCATATCTACATGCTCCGCACAAATACCCGCACAAAGTAAGCTTGCAGGTCCATATCTACATGCTCCGCACAAATACCCGCACAAAGTAAGCTTGCAGGTCCATATCTACATGCTCCGCACAAATACCCGCACAAATACCCGCACAAAGTAAGCTTGCAGGTCCATAGATCTATTGGATTCAGTTTGTATGTCCGCATGAGCGTGGTTCAGATACAGACACACACCTGGGTAGAACCACCGACTTCAGTATGCCAGTTGGAGAGGTTCCTCACAAAAATCAAGGCAACATAAACTGCGACACAGTAACTATTTATGAATCCAGCACATTTAGTCCCACTAACCTTATGTTATTTCCATAATGCAATGAATGTACATGTATTTACAGCTAGATCACAGCAGTTTAATTTAATATCTAGCAGTAATACTAGTTCTTTTAGTTAGTCTAGCTAGTTCTAGTGGCCGAGTGGTGAAGTTTGTTGACTTTAAAATCACTTGCCCCACACCGCTGTATGTTTGAATCCCACTGGGAGGGGGGGAGGTCGCATTATTTCCAAGTGAAGAAGCTACCCAGCTTGCTAGCTGAAGGTATGTGGTTCTACCCGGGTGTCTGTGCCTGTAAAACTGTTCGGAGGGGCATCCAGTGTCTTCCTCCACCAATAAAAGATGGAGTGTCGCCTAAGGTGTTGGAGCGCAAAAACAAACAAAATCTGTTAAATATAAATTAAGAAAAATGGTAGGGTAGACCTTCGTTACTATGGGTGGATGCTTGTGGCTAACGTATTAGTTTGGTATATTTATTGTTGATGAATACACCCGTGATCTATATACATGTATACAGTCAAACCTGTGTTAGCGGTCACCTCCATTAAGCAGCCAACCTGTATTAAGCAGCCAGTTTCCAGATTCCCAATTGGTTATTTTATAATATATTTGACCCCTATTAAGCAGCCAACCTGTATTAAGCAGCCAGTTTCCTGATTCCCAATCGGTTGTTTTATTATATATTTGACCTCTATTAAGCAGCCACCTGTGCTAAGCAGCCACTTTTTCTGACTCCCTTGGGTGGCTGTTTAACATAGGATTGACTGTACATGTACCTCTGAATGATCTGCGATAGGATGATATTATTTCATTGTTTTATTATGTTCTTATTTTTATGTTGATTGATGTTTTTATGTCCATTCCTATGTACAGTATAAAGCTTATGCGAAGAAGATATGTTTGTAAACATGTTATGGTGTTATGCCTCTCCCCTCAATCTAAGTCATGATTTTGTCATATCTGTCTAAAGTTATGTATGATTTTGCCAGATCTGTTACAAAGTTAGGCATGATTTTGCCAGATCTGTCTAATGTTAGGCACGATATTGCTAGATCTGTTATAAAGTTAGGCATTATTTTGCCAGATCTGTTACAAAGTTAGGCATGATTTTGCCAGATCTGTCTAATGTTAGGCACGATATTGCTAGATCTGTTATAAAGTTAGGCATTATTTTGCCAGATCTGTTACAAAGTTAGGTATGATTTTGCCAGATCTGTCTAATGTTAGGCACGATATTGCTAGATCTGTTATAAAGTTAGGCATTATTTTGCCAGATCTGTTACAAAGTTAGGCATGATTTTGCCAGATCTGTACAAAGTTAGGCATGATTTTGCCAGATCTGTTACAATGTTAGGCATGATTTTGCCAGATCTGTCTAATGTTAGTCACGATATTGCTAGATCTGTTATAAAGTTAGGCATTATTTTGCCAGATCTGTTACAAAGTTAGGCATGATTTTGCCAGATCTGTTACAAAGTTAGGCATGATTTTGCCAGATCTGTTATAAAGTTAAGCATGATTTTGCCAGATCTGTTACAAAGTTAGGCATGATTTTGCCAGATCTGTCTAATGTTAGGCATGATTCATAAGCCAGGACACACCACCCACCAATTTTGTCATAGAGACACCCGGATATACATGTACAATATCCACAATACAGCGTGCTATAATTTTGTTTTATACACTGTAAACTTGGTTCTATGTACGCAAGTGTTTGGAGTCCATATATCTGATAATGTACGGGAGTAGACGGTCCATTACTATATGTTGAAAGCCTAGTATGTGGATACTCGGATATACAGGTTCCGTACACTACCATATATGGAGCACCTAGTATGCAGGTACTTGGATATACAGGTTCCGTACACTACCATATATGGAGCACCTAGGATGCGGATACTTGTATATACAGGTTCCGTACACTACCATATATGGAGCACCTAGGATGTGGATACTCGGATATACAGGTTCCGTACACTACCATATATGGAGCACCTAGGATGCGGGTACTTGGATATACAGGTTCCGTACACTATCATATATGGAGCACCTAGGATGCATGTACTTGTATATACAGGTTCCGTACACTACCATATATGGAGCACCTAGGATGTGGATACTCGGATATACAGGTTCCGTACACTCCCATATATGGAGCACCTAGGATGCAGGTACTTGGATATACAGGTTCCGTACACTACCATATATGGAGCACCTAGGATGTGGATACTCGGATATACAGGTTCCGTACACTAACATATATGGAGCACCTAGTATGTGGATACTTGGATATACAGGTTCCGTACACTACCATATATGGAGCACCTAGGATGTGGATACTCGGATATACAGGTTCCATACACTACCATATATGGAGCACCTAGGATGTGGATACTCGGATATACAGGTTCCGTACACTAACATATATGGAGCACCTAGTATGTGGATACTTGGATATACAGGTTCCGTACACTACCATATATGGAGCACCTAGGATGTGGATACTCGGATATACAGGTTCCATACACTACCATATATGGAGCACCTAGGATGTGGATACTCGGATATACAGGTTCCGTACACTAACATATATGGAGCACCTAGTATGTGGATACTTGGATATACAGGTTCCGTACACTACCATATATGGAGCACCTAGGATGTGGATACTCGGATATACAGGTTCCGTACACTACCATATATGGAGCACCTAGGATGTGGATACTCGGATATACAGGTTCCGTACACTAACATATATGGAGCACCTAGTATGCGGATACTTGGATATACAGGTTCCGTACACTACCATATATGGAGCACCTAGGATGTGGATACTTGGATATACAGTTCCGTACACCCATATATGGAGCACCTAGTATGTGGATACTCGGATATACAGGTTCCGTACACTACCATATATGGAGCACCTAGTATGTGGATACTTGGATATACAGGTTCCGTACACTACCATATATGGAGCACCTAGGATGCAGGTACTTGTATATACAGGTTCCGTACACTACCATATATGGAGCACCTAGGATGTGGATACTCGGATATACAGGTTCCGTACACTACCATATATGGAGCACCTAGTATGCGTACTTGGATATACAGGTTCCGTACACTACCATATATGGAGCACCTAGTATGCGGGTACTTGTATATACAGGTTCCGTACACTACCATATATGGAGCACCTAGTATGCGGGTACTTGTATATACAGGTTCCGTACACTACCATATATGGAGCACCTAGGATGCGGGTACTTGGATATACAGGTTCCGTACACTACCATATATGGAGCACCTAGGATGTGGATACTTGTATATACAGGTTCCGTACACTACCATATATGGAGCACCTAGGATGTGGATACTCGGATATACAGGTTCCGTACACTACCATATATGGAGCACCTAGGATGTGGATACTCGGATATACAGGTTATGTACACTACCATATATGGAGCACCTAGGATGTGGATACTCGGATATACAGGTTATGTACACTACCATATATGGAGCACCTAGGATGTGGATACTTGTATATACAGGTTACGTACACTCCCATATATGGAGCACCTAGTATGCGGGTACTTGGATATACAGGTTCCGTACACTACCATATATGGAGCACCTAGGATGTGGATACTTGGATATACAGGTTCCGTACACTACCATATATGGAGCACCTAGGATGTGGATACTTGGATATACAGGTTCCGTACACTACCATATATGGAGCACCTAGGATGTGGATACTTGTATATACAGGTTCCGTACACTACCATATATGGAGCACCTAGGATGTGGATACTTGGATATACAGGTTCCGTACACTACCATATATGGAGCACCTAGGATGTGGATACTTGGATATACAGGTTCCGTACACTACCATATATGGAGCACCTAGTATGTGGATACTTGGATATACAGGTTCCGTACACTACCATATATGGAGCACCTAGGATGTGGATACTTGTATATACAGGTTCCGTACACTACCATATATGGAGCACCTAGGATGTGGATACTCGGATATACAGGTTCCGTACACTACCATATATGGAGCACCTATGATGTGGATACTTGGATATACAGGTTATGTACACTCCCATATATGGAGCACCTAGTATGTGGATACTCGGATATACAGGTTCCGTACACTACCATATATGGAGCACCTAGGATGTGGATACTTGGATATACAGGTTCCGTACACTACCATATATGGAGCACCTAGGATGCGGGTACTTGGATATACAGGTTCCGTACACTACCATATATGGAGCACCTAGGATGTGGATACTTGGATATACAGGTTCCGTACACTACCATATATGGAGCACCTAGGATGTGGATACTTGGATATACAGGTTCCGTACACTACCATATATGGAGCACCTAGGATGTGGATACTTGGATATACAGGTTCCGTACACTACCATATATGGAGCACCTAGGATGTGGATACTTGTATATACAGGTTCCGTACACTACCATATATGGAGCACCTAGGATGTGGATACTTGTATATACAGGTTCCGTACACTACCATATATGGAGCACCTAGGATGTGGATACTTGTATATACAGGTTCCGTACACTACCATATATGGAGCACCTAGGATGTGGATACTTGTATATACAGGTTCCGTACACTACCATATATGGAGCACCTAGGATGTGGATACTTGTATATACAGGTTCCGTACACTACCATATATGGAGCACCTATGATGTGGATACTTGGATATACAGGTTGTACACTCCCATATATGGAGCACCTAGTATGTGGATACTCGGATATACAGGTTCCGTACACTACCATATATGGAGCACCTAGGATGTGGATACTTGTATATACAGGTTCCGTACACTACCATATATGGGGCACCTAGGATGTGGATACTCGGATATACAGGTTATGTACACTCCCATATATGGAGAACCTAGGATGCGGGTACTTGGATATACATGTTCCGTACACTACCATATATGGAGCACCTAGGATGTGGATACTTGGATATACAGGTTCCGTACACTACCATATATGGAGCACCTAGTATGTGGATACTCGGATATACAGGTTCCGTACACTACCATATATGGAGCACCTAGTATGCGGGTACTTGGATATACAGGTTCTGTACACTATATATGGAGCACCTAGGATGCGGGTACTTGGATATACATGTTCCGTACACTATATATGGAGCACCTAGGATGTGGATACTTGGATATACAGGTTCCGTACACTACCATATATGGAGCACCTAGGATGCGGGTACTTGGATATACAGGTTCCGTACACTACCATATATGGAGCACCTAGGATGTGGATACTTGGATATACAGGTTCCGTACACTACCATATATGGAGCACCTAGTATGCGGGTACTTGGATATACAGGTTCCGTACACTACCATATATGGAGCACCTAGTATGCGGGTACTTGGATATACAGGTTCCGTACACTACCATATATGGAGCACCTAGTATGCGGGTACTTGGATATACAGGTTCCGTACACTACCATATATGGAGCACCTAGTATGCGGGTACTTGGATATACAGGTTCTGTACACTCCCATATATGGAGCACCTAGTATGTGGATACTCGGATATACAGGTTCTGTACACTCCCATATATGGAGCACCTAGGATGTGGATACTCGAATATACAGGTTCCGTACACTCCCATATATGGAGCACCTAGTATGTGGATACTCGGATATACAGGTTCTGTACACTCCCATATATGGAGCACCTAGTATGCGGGTACTTGGATATACAGGTTCCGTACACTCCCATATATGGAGCACCTAGTATGCGGATACTTGGATATACAGGTTCCGTACACTATATATGGAGCACCTAGTATGCGGGTACTTGGATATACAGGTTCCGTACACTATATATGGAGCACCTAGGATGTGGATACTTGGATATACAGGTTCCGTACACTACCATATATGGAGCACCTAGGATGTGGATACTCGGATATACAGGTTCCGTACACTACCATATATGGAGCACCTAGGATGTGGATACTCGGATATACAGGTTCCGTACACTACCATATATGGAGCACCTAGGATGTGGATACTTGGATATACAGGTTCCGTACACTACCATATATGGAGCACCTAGTATGCGGGTACTTGGATATACAGGTTCCGTACACTACCATATATGGAGCACCTAGGATGTGGATACTTGGATATACAGGTTCCGTACACTCCCATATATGGAGCACCTAGGATGCGGGTACTTGGATATACAGGTTCCGTACACTACCATATATGGAGCACCTAGTATGCGGGTACTTGGATATACAGGTTCCGTACACTACCATATATGGAGCACCTAGTATGCGGGTACTTGGATATACAGGTTCCGTACACTACCATATATGGAGCACCTAGTATGCGGGTACTTGGATATACAGGTTCTGTACACTACCATATATGGAGCACCTAGTATGCGGGTACTTGGATATACAGGTTCTGTACACTCCCATATATGGAGCACCTAGGATGTGGATACTCGGATATACAGGTTCTGTACACTCCCATATATGGAGCACCTAGTATGTGGATACTCGGATATACAGGTTCTGTACACTCCCATATATGGAGCACCTAGGATGTGGATACTCGAATATACAGGTTCCGTACACTCCCATATATGGAGCACCTAGTATGTGGATACTCGGATATACAGGGTCTGTACACTCCCATATATGGAGCACCTAGTATGCAGGTACTTGGATATACAGGTTCCGTACACTACCATATATGGAGCACCTAGTATGCGGGTACTTGTATATACAGGTTCCGTACACTACGATATATGGAGCACCTAGGATGTGGATACTTGTATATACAGGTTCCGTACACTCCCATATATGGAGCACCTAGGATGCAGGTACTTGTATATACAGGTTCCGTACACTACCATATATGGAGCACCTAGGATGCGGGTACTTGTATATATAGGTTCCGTACACTACCATATAAGGAGCACCTAGGATGCATGTACTTGTATATACAGGTTCCGTACACTATATATGGAGCACCTAGGATGTGGGTACTTGGATATACTGGTTCCGTACACTACCATATATGGAGCACCTAGGATGCAGGTACTTGTATATACAGGTTTCGTGCACTATATATGGAGCACCTAGGATGCGGGTACTTGGATATAGAGGTTCCGTACACTACCATATATGGAGCACCTAGGATGTGGATACTTGGATATACAGGTTCCGTACACTCCCATATATGGAGCACCTAGGATGCAGGTACTTGTATATACAGGTTCCGTACACTACCATATATGGAGCACCTAGGATGCGGGTACTTGTATATACAGGTTCCGTACACTATATATGGAGCACCTAGGATGTGGGTACCTGGATATACAGGTTCCGTACACTACCATATATGGAGCACCTAGGATGCAGGTACTTGTATATACAGGTTCCGTACACTATATATGGAGCACCTAGGATGCGTGTACTTGGATATACAGGTTCCGTACACTATATATGGAGCACCTAGGATGCGGGTACTTGTATATACTTGGTTCCGTACACTACCATATATGGAGCACCTTGGATGTGGATACTTGGATATACAGGTTCCGTACACTATATATGGAGCACCTAGGATGCGGGTACTTGTATATACTTGGTTCCGTACACTACCATATATGGAGCACCTTGGATGTGGATACTTGTATATACAGGTTCCGTACACTCCCATATATGGAGCACCTAGGATGCAGTAACTTGTATATACAGGTTCCGTACACTACCATATATGGAGCACCTAGGATGCAGGTACTTGTATATACAGGTTCCGTACACTACCATATATGGAGCACCTAGGATGCAGTAACTTGTATATACAGGTTCCGTACACTACCATATATGGAGCACCTAGGATGCAGGTACTTGTATATACAGGTTCCGTACACTACCATATATGGAGCACCTAGGATGCAGGTACTTGTATATACAGGTTCCGTACACTACCATATATGGAGCACCTAGGATGCAGGTACTTGTATATACAGGTTCCGTACACTACCATATATGGAGCACCTAGGATGCAGGTACTTGTATATACAGGTTCCGTACACTACCATATATGGAGCACCTAGGATGCAGGTACTTGTATATACAGGTTCCGTACACTACCATATATGGAGCACCTAGGATGCAGGTACTTGTATATACAGGTTCCGTACACTACCATATATGGAGCACCTAGGATGCAGGTACTTGTATATACAGGTTCCGTACACTACCATATATGGAGCACCTAGGATGCAGGTACTTGTATATACAGGTTCCGTGCACTATATATGGAGCACCTAGGATGCGGGTACTTGGATATACAGGTTCCGTACACTACCATATATGGAGCACCTAGGATGTGGATACTTAGATATACAGGTTCTGTACACTACCATATATGGAGCACCTAGGATGCTGGTACTTGGATATACAGGTTCCGTACACTACCATATATGGAGCACCTAGGATGCGGGTACTTGTACATACAGGTTCCGTACACTCCCATATATGGAGCACCTAGGATGCGGGTACTTAGTTTAAACATATATTCAGAAAATAACATATAAGAATAAAGTGTTACAAGAGAAATAATTTGGATTGGAAAACAAGCATATTAAAATGCTTATACAAATTCCTTTCCATAGTGGAGTTTGCAAACATATAAATTTAAAACATTAGAGCCAGTGTATGGTAGGTATTCTTTGAGCATTGGATAGGTTTAATTCTATATAGTTCAAACCTTATACTGAATTTTAATGCACACGGTGACTAATTGTTATCCTGATTCAATGCATTAATTAGTGTTAGTTTATAACATTAGTAGAACATACTAGGTACTGTCTCACACGCTGCATAGATAGGGGGTCGGACATTTGATGGTAAATGACTAGATCTCGAAGCGCTTAGTTGCTGCTATGAAGCCTTGGACTCGTAGGAAGATGTGTTTATTGACTTCGAATGTAAGTCGGTCATCACCGTACAGTAGATTATTTAACGTATGTGCACATGGGAGATCGTGAAGATAGTGTTGGCGCAATGCATGGTATCTTGGACATTGAAACAGGAAGTGGAATGTAGTCTCTTCGGTGAAGATCGAAGCTTAGCGCACTGCACCCCAAGCGAAGGCGTGCGTGATATACTTGGTTTTTCCTATTGCCAATGTTGTAAATTGTTTTCTTTTGTTTAGCCCTAGTATTCAGCTTGCTTTTAAATTCTCCTATGGTTGAGGCATATTTAAGTTCTTGTGGAAGTATATTCCACTGGCGGATAGTTAGAGGCAGAAAAGAAGAAGCATGCGATTGAGTTTTGCAGTGAATATTGGATATAGCTGTAAGTGATCGTAAGGCATATGGCTGATTTGGTTGGGGTGGAATTAGATTTGACAGGTAATCGGGTGAAAGTCCATTTTTCATCTTATAAAGTAAGACAAGGCGATGCTTGCGTCGCCTTTCAGCTAAAGTATCCCAGCTAAGATCGGTATAGAGTCTGTCAGTGTTACAGTATTTGGTAGCACCTGTGATAATTCTAGCTGCTTCTAATTGAACGGATTCGATGTCGCATTTGATCTTGTTCGTACAGTTTTCCCAGACAACATCAGCGTACTCCAAGAGGGGCCTAATGAATGATATATACATTTTTTCTAGGCTACAACGAGATAAGAGAAAGTTTAGACTTCTTAAGATGCCAATGCGTTGCCATGCCTTGTTAATGAAAGCCTGTATGTGCGATATCCATGTAGCATCCTCGGAAAAGGTGAGTCCAAGATGTTTGTGAGTACTGACTTGTGGGATAGGATTACCATCAATATATAACTGGGGATGAATAGGTTTCCTGAGCTTACGAGAGAAGATCACGGATTCAGTCTTGGAAGGATTAAAGGAAACAAGCCAAGCTTTCGACCAGTTGATGATCCGGGAAAGATCATGGTTGAGAATATTTGCGGAATCAACAACGTCTTCTACAACAATATAAAGACTAGTATCGTCTGCAAATAGTCGAATATTTGCACGAATATCGTTTACAATGTCATTGATGTATATTTGAAAGAGCAATGGACCGAGGATGGATCCTTGGGGAACACCTGCATCTATGGATGAAATATCGGATGTAGAATTTGCCAGGACAACACGTTGCTTTCTATTTGAAAGATATGAGGAGAACCAGCCAAGTAAGGGACCTTGAATGCCGATAGAAGAAAGTTTATGAAGTAGTCCCCGGTGCCAAACTCTATCAAAGGCCTTGGATATGTCACAAAATACAGCACGAACTACCTTACCATCATCTAACGCTTCACTAATGTCGTTATACAGAAGTGTCAGCTGGTTGACAGTGGAATCGCCCTTGGTAAAACCAGATTGGTAAGGTGTAAGGATTGCGTTGGAAATAACGTAATTATATAGGTTTTTATGGATACAGCGTTCCATGAGCTTACCCAGACAACTGAGAAGAGAGATAGGTCTATAGTTGATTGGTTTTGAAGGGTCTGATTTCTTGAAAATTGGGCAGACATTTGCCAATTTCCATGAAGAAGGAACACATGAGTTGGAAAGTAGTTTGTTAAAGTACTGTGATAGAGAGACTGCTAGAGAATCTATACCTTCTTTGATGAGACGTGGACTCACCAGATCCGGGCCACTTGCCATTTCTTGGATTTACACATGAGATAGCAACTTTAATATCTTGGGGCGAAATGTTTATATTAGCCATGGAGCATTCCATGTGTGTGGTGTGTGGAAGAGGATGATCCCTATCATCAACGGTTGACTGTTTAGTGAAGTAGTTATTCAGTAGATCAGTTTTATCTGTATCTGTTTGTGCTTCGATTGAACCGTCAATGAGTGTTGGAATGGTTGAAGATTTGTTTTTGTTTGTCAATTGTTTAGCTAGTTTAGACCAAGCTTTAACTGTTATGTTGCCCGAGTTTATTTGATTTATAATTTTGTTTTGATAATCTGCTTTGGTTTTACGAATTATATCTGTAGTTTCATTTCGGCTTTTCCTAAATTCGGCCCAATCATTCTCAGTATTAGTATGTTTAGCTGTTTGATGTTTTTTGTTACGTTTCTTTATCTGCTTTCGCACTGCACCATTAATCCAAGGAACATCAGCTGGACGAATAATTACATTTCTGTTAGGAATGCTTTCTGCTGCTGCATGTAGTATTGAATTAGCAATGCAGTTTGCAGTATCATTAAGAGTAGTACTAGTATCGATGACGCTCCAGTCGATTGTTCTGAGGGTGTCGTTAAATTTGACATAATCTCCTTTATCGTAGAGCCAGATACGGTGCTTGAAATGTGTATGCTTTGGTTTTGAAAATCTCAGGACTGAAACAATTGGACAATGAAATCGGATGAGGTTGGGGACAAAAGGGTCAGCAACGAAACTGGTAAGACTGTGTTGGGAATATTTAATAAACATGAGATCGATTAGTGAAGCGCAATGTTCAGTGAAGTGGGTCGGTGAATTGATAAGTTGTTGCGCATGCAGGGAATTGATAAGTCTGCTCATTTTGTTCGACTCAGATGAACTGATGTTGATGTTAAAGTCGCCCGAAACAATTACATTATCAACACGCTGACTAAACGCCTGATCGAGGGAGTGTTGCATGTTTAACCACTGGGTATTGTTTGAGTCAGGAGGACGATAGATTCCACCAACAAGTAGCTTACGCTGGCTAACACATAATTCAACCCATAGAGCCTCTACACCATTTACGTGAAGGTCTTTTCGCTCAGTAGCATGTATGGTGTCTCGGACGTATATCGCAACTCCACCTCCAATTCGATCTTTTCTGTCACATCTAAACACGTTTGTAAAATTAGTTATATAAATGTCATCATTAGTGATGTTATCAGACAGCCATGTTTCAGTGAAGACAAGTACATCATATGGTTGAGCCTCGACAGCAAGAATATCAAGCTTGGGCTTCAAACTTTGAATATTAAGATGCATTATACTCAAACCACTGTTTGTGAGAGCTGAATATGATTCTGCAGCGGAGTTAAACGACACTGCAGATGAAACCGACTCATTAGAAGGACCGGGGTTTGATTCAATATCCCCTGACCTAAGAAGAAGTATTATAATAAGCTGCAAATAGGTCATGTTATGAAGGGGCAAAGAATAAGAGTCCAGGAATGTTGCATAGAGGCGGCCATGAACAATATGGCTACATGTTGAAATCATCTTTATACGGAGAGAAGAAATACCAAACTAGCCACCGGATGTCTGAAACGCGCGCTCGACTATCTAACATTAAAACCAGCAGAAGTCGACAATCCCAATCAACAGCGTGTGTGACTGTAGTAAAATGCAAAGGGCAAAAAGATGAAAAAAATCATACAGAATTCTGTAAGTGTTGTGATAAGGACATTAAAGACTCACATTGATAAACTTCATATAAATACAAATGCAAAATGGCAAATTTAAAAGATAAATCATATGTGACTATGTATTCTGCTTATGAATACTGGCTATAATAAATTGGTTGTTTATTTCATTCATGATATAGATCATAAATATTCACTCAAAATGTGACTTATTACAGTCACTGTATAGGGGCATCAACTCCAGTATGAACATTCATTTACAATATTCAGTTAGTTGCAATGCAACGAATTATTAAAGGGAATGTGGTCATATTGGTCAAATATACAGCATGCGATCATCGTACATACAAAACTGTGAATGGGCATGTTCTAGCAACTTCAGATTTATACGCTTATTAATAATTGACTAACATGAATAAAGAACGTGCTATTGATGACCAAAATACCACACGCACCTTTGCATGTTATACCCTAACATAGTAATAGAGAATCATGTATCTGAAACTTCATGATTATAACAACATGGTCCCTGAAAGAGATTGCATACTACGATAAATCTGCGTTAAGTCTAAAGTAACAGAAGACCCTCAGTAGGAATAACAAGCAAGGAAACAAAACTAGCATAGACATACAGTTAAACAATTAAATCCAGATACGCTTGCTTGAACAATGTACAATAAATTTTTCTTAGCTAATACCAAGTAAATGTTTCATTACATATGTCCGTTTACGAGATTGAGACATTTCAATATCGAAATATGGCTAGATTTAAGCGAAAATTGCCCGGCATACTGAAAACGTAAGTAATATCATTCGTTTTACAAGTTAGGCCAAATAAGTTAATATTTAGTCTCTCAGGCCCCGCCTCATCTGATATTTTCCTGCCGCATTGAATATTTTTATTGATACAAGTTGTGTGATCTGTGTCAATTGTTCAAGGATACCCGTTAATAAAACATTACATTTGACAGGGAAATGGTGCACAGAAGAAATAGAGCAGTTAATTGCAATGTATTATATTATAATCTGATACTGTAGCAGAACTGCCTCTGATGAAACGTCTTGTTCTTGTGATAATAATGATTATGAAACAATGGCCTGAGAAGCAAAACATCAACACCTTTGGCCTTAGATTGGCAAATTGCTATACTACAATCTGAATTGTCATTTAATATATACACTTTACATATATCCGCATACAAGATATATAGAGTATATTCCAATAAATATATATACAGGTTCCGTACACTCCCATATATGGAGCACCAAGTATGCGGGTACTTGGATATACAGGTTCCGTACACTACCATATATGGAGCACCTAGGATGCGGGTACTTGTATATACAGGTTCCATACACTACCATATATGGAGCACCTAGGATGTGGATACTTGTATATACAGGTTCCGTACACTCCCATATATGGAGCACCTAGTATGCGGGTACTTGGATATACAGGTTCCGTACACTACCATATATGGAGCACCTAGGATGCGGGTACTTGTATATACAGGTTCCATACACTACCATATATGGAGCACCTAGGATGTGGATACTTGTATATACAGGTTCCGTACACTCCCATATATGGAGCACCTAGTATGCGGGTACTTGGATATACAGGTTCCGTACACTACCATATATGGAGCACCTAGGATGCGGGTACTTGTATATACAGGTTCCGTACACTATCATATATGGAGCACCTAGGATGTGGATACTTGGATATACAGGTTCCGTACACTACCATATATGGAGCACCTAGGATGTGGATACTTGTATATACAGGTTCCGTACACTCCCATATATGGAGCACCTAGGATGCGGATACTTGTATATACAGGTCCCGTACACTACCATATATGGAGCACCTAGGATGTGGATACTCGGATATACAGGTTCTGTACACTCCCATATATGGAGCACCTAGTATGCGGGTACTTGGATATACAGGTTCCGTACACTACCATATATGGAGCACCTAGTATGCAGGTACTTGGATATACAGGTTCTGTACACTACCATATATGGAGCACCTAGGATGCGGGTACTTGTATATACAGGTTCCGTACACTCCCATATATGGAGCACCTAGGATGTGGATACTCGGATATACAGGTTCCGTACACTCCCATATATGGAGCACCTAGGATGCGGGTACTTGGATATACAGGTTCCGTACACTCCCATATATGGAGCACCTAGGATGCGGGTACTTGGATATACAGCGGGTACTTGGATATACAGAATTCGCACACTCCCGTACCGTCTACATCCGTTATCTCAAAGTCAATTATGTCAAATTCGGTTTCAAATACATGTACTATCATTTTACATATAACTGGCTCCGTTTATGTCAAATTTCATTAAGTCAAAATGTCCTTTATACCAAATTCCTGTTTTGGTCCCTTCAATATAAATAGGTAGTATTTCACACTTGTTATGTGTCAGTTTGCCATCGAAGTGCTACTTTCATTCGGCAAATATACCTGATCAAAGACATACCGCCATGTCTGTGCAAACAATCGATAAAAATAGTTGATGGTGTTTACCGTGATAGTAATTACAATGTGTTCAATACATGTACACACTAATCGGCAATTAACCAATAATCTTGGCTCATCGTAATCGAGTATCGGTTTATATCTGCACCGTTATTGCACCATTATAATCAGCAATTTCTTCGTATATAAATGATATTTACATGTATGTGCTACATTAATTAACCTCTTCCCTCATAGAATCACCCCTTGACGCCATTACCAATACGACATACATTGACAATACAGTAGCCAAACCAGTGTTCATAATAAAGGCCAGAATCTCATGTAGTCCCAGTAATATTTATGGAGGTGGGATAGATATGGCGACTACTTATCCACTGCATGATAGCTAAATAGCTGTCGTTTGTATGGAGATATAATAGTATATTAACCTAAATCTCATGTAGTCCCAGTAATATCTATGGAGGTGGGATAGATATGGCGACTACTTATCCACTGCATGATAGCTAAATGGCTGTCGTGTGTATGGAGATATAATAGTATATTAACCTAAATCTCATGTAGTCCCAGTAATATCTATGGAGGTGGGATAGATATGGCGACTACTTATCCACTGCATGATAGCTAAATGGCTGTTGTTTGTATGTAGATACATGTATAATAATATATTAACCTAAATCTCTATGTAGTCCCAGTAATATCTATGGAGGTGGGATAGATATGGCGACTACTTATCCACTGCATGATAGTTAAATAGCTGTCGTTTGTATGGAGATATAATAGTATATTAACCTAAATCTCTATGAAGTCCCAGTAATATCTATGGAGGTGGGATAGATATGGCGACTACTTATCCACTGCATGATAGCTAAATGGCTGTCGTTTGTATGGAGATATAATAGTATATTAACCTAAATCTCTATGAAGTCCCAGTAATATCTATGGAGGTGGGATAGATATGGCGACTACTTATCCACTGCATGATAGCTAAATGGCTGTTGTTTGTATGTAGATACATGTATAATAATATATTAACCTAAATCTCGATGTAGTCCCAGTAATATCTATGGAGGTGGGATAGATATGGCGACTACTTATCCACTGCATGATAGTTAAATAGCTGTCGTTTGTATGGAGATATAATAGTATATTAACCTAAATCTCTATGAAGTCCCAGTACTATCTATGGAAGTGGGATAGATATGGCGACTACTTATCCACTGCGTGATAGCTAAATGGCTGTCGTTTGTATGGAGATATAATAGTATATTAACCTAAATCTCTATGTAGTCCCAGTAATATCTATGGAGGTGGGATAGATATGGCGACTACTTATCCACTGCATGATAGCTAAATGGCTGTCGTTTGTATGGAGATATAATAGTATATTAACCTAAATCTCTATGTAGTCCCAGTAATATCTATGGAGGTGGGATAGATATGGCGACTACTTATCCACTGCATGATAGCTAAATGGCTGTCGTTTGTATGGAGATATAATAGTATATTAACCTAAATCTCTATGTAGTCCCAGTAATATCTATGGAGGTGGGATAGATATGGCGACTACTTATCCACTGCGTGATAGCTAAATGGCTGTCGTTTGTATGGAGATATAATAGTATATTAACCTAAATCTCTATGTAGTCCCAGTAATATCTATGGAGGTGGGATAGATATGGCGACTACTTATCCACTGCGTGATAGCTAAATGGCTGTCGTTTGTATGGAGATATAATAGTATATTAACCTAAATCTCATGTAGTCCCAGTAATCTCTATGGAGGTGGGATAGATATGTCGACTACTTATCCACTGCATGATAGCTAAATGGCTGTCGTTTGTATGGAGATATAATAGTATATTAACCTAAATCTCTATGTAGTCCCAGTAATATCTATGGAGGTGGGATAGATATGTCGACTACTTATCCACTGCATGATAGCTAAATGGCTGTCGTTTGTATGGAGATATAATAGTATATTAACCTAAATCTCTATGTAGTCCCAGTAATCTCTATGGAGGTGGGATAGATATGTCGACTACTTATCCACTGCATGGTAGCTAAATGGCTGATATAATAGTATTGTTACGTGCCAACTGGGGTCAATCTAGTTGGCAGACGGACGTAGGCTGATCACAGTGGACAGTTGACTTGGTGATGACAACGATATGATGTACTTCTACATATATTTACTATAATATAGAACGTCTGCAATACAAACTGGCCAGGAATCCGAATTATATCATAAAATGACACTTAATAAAAACGCACCAATGCTTAAAATGTCGTCTGCTATTTCTTCTTGTTCTCTGTTAATGGCTAACAGTCAATAATTGAGCTACTATGGCAATGCGTGGGGGTTAGAAAAGTGAGCTACCAGGTACTATAATTCCACCAAAG
The DNA here is from genome assembly GCA_014843695.1 of Archivesica marissinica. Taxonomy (NCBI): domain Eukaryota; kingdom Metazoa; phylum Mollusca; class Bivalvia; order Venerida; family Vesicomyidae; genus Archivesica; species Archivesica marissinica. The sequence goes on from CM026403.1 coordinate 36,508,887, forward strand.
AGGGCACTGGTAGTGTGATAAAAAAAAGGTGCAAAAACCTAACACCTTAAACCTTAAAAGCCCTTAAGCCTACTTGTGCATTCAAGATGGCGGCATACATGCTAAACAAAATACAGTTGGGTCTAAACAGCAGATTACACCCATTTACATACATCAATCACGTAACAGGAATGTTCAGTAACACAGATAGGATTAACTACACCAGGGATATTCATATAAACAGGAACAATACTTGAACGTATCATGTTAGAACTAGCAAGAATGCACGAAACTGGACCTCATGTGAACAAGGGAGTAGATTACAACTGGCGTGATATTCGAAGGAGATCTGTTGTTCTGTTTGTTTTATAGAGAAACGGTCAAATTCCTATAGCACTGTCAGTAAAAATGCATCACCACATTCCATGGAAACATACATGGTGGTTAATAAAGCTCAGAGGGTAAGCTAACACCTAGGGTGTTACAGTATATTAACATAAATCTTAAATATTAAATACAATATAATGGTGTGTTTTTTAAATCAAGTCATGGTTATAACAGACAATGACAACTTGGAAAATGATTTATTAATGGTCTATTATGAATGATCATTTTCTCTGCAGTTTTTAAGCAAGCTATTTCTAGTAAATATAATATATGTTATATCTCCTTTCATTCTTGTAACATATGTTATATCTCCTTTCATTCTTGTAACATATGTTATATCTCCTTTCATTCTTGTAACATATGTTATATCTCCTTTCATTCTTGTAATATGGCAGTGAACTCAGTAATAAGACCACCCGCTGATAACACCACTTTTTAATGTCCGTATGTGGTCTCATTATAGTGGTTTTACTGTACATGCACATTCCTACTTCTAAAATAATTTGCATAATGTTTATTGGAATATATGATTAAATCTAGAAATGGTCGTGGACAATATTATGGTACATACATTAGGGCAAAATTACATACCGTACATGTATTTCGATATATTTTTGTTCTGACTATTTGAGACGACATTGCATTACAAACAGCAAACAAAAAAGAAGCATTTTACGTATAAATAGCATAGTTACTACAAATGTTTTCGAAATAATTCAAACACTAACTTTCAATCAATAAACAGTGTTTTTAATGTTTACAAATTCTTTAAAAAAAGTGAATTTCATATAGCGGTCAGCCACGCTCATTGTTTATTATTGGAGTCTATACTAAGTGCGTAATACTGTCGTTTAGAGATCATTTAAATCAGATTATTCTAAAAATAAATATGCATAGGCACAAATGTGAGATATAGCAGTTAATATGTACCATACAATGTTGTTATTCAGGATACATGATTTGCATTACGCATGAATGTTGACTCTATTTACATTATTTTGTTATGTCAGTGACGTTTGTTTATAAATTGAAATACTCGGATTCAGTGGCGAGTATTCGGAAAAAATGTATACCATTTAATAGGAAATTAAATTATGTGGACATTTGCTTTTTTACCGATGTAGTATCCCTCTAAGATAAATATAATAATGACAATTTATAAATATATTACTCTCACATTTTAGTTGTTTTTGATAACAGACAGCCTTACATTCTCCTCAATGCCATCTAAAATAATCAATACATGATTGGTGGTTACAATAACCTTACCATTCTTTTAATTCCATATAAGATAATCAAGACATGATTGGTTATTCCTACACGTCAGAACAAGACATGATTGGTTAATTCCTATATGTCAGAACAAGACAGGATTACTTAATTCCTACACGTCAGAACAAGATATGATTGGTTAATTCCTACATGTCAGAACAAGACAGGATTGCTTAATTCCTACACGTCAGAACAAGATATGATTGGTTAATTCCTACACGTCAGAACAAGACAGGATTGCTTAATTCCTACACGTCAGAACAAGATATGATTACTTAATTCCTACACGTCAGAACAAGATATGATTACTTAATTCCTACACGTCAGAACAAGACATGATTGGTTAATTCCTACATGTCAGAACAAGACATGATTGGTTAATTCCTACACGTCAGAACAAGACATGATTGCTTAATTCCTACACGTCAGAACAAGACATGATTGGTTAATTCCTACACGTCAGAACAAGACATGATTGCTTAATTCCTACACGTCAGAACAAGACATGATTGCTTAATTCCTACACGTCAGAACAAGAGAGGATTGGTTAATTCCTACACGTCAGAACAAGACATGATTGGTTAATTCCTATACGTCAGAACAAGACAGGATTGCTTAATTCCTACATGTCAGAACAAGACAGGATTGCTTAATTCCTATATGTCAGAACAAGACAGGATTGCTTAATTCCTATATGTCAGAACAAGACAGGATTGCTTAATTCCTATATGTCAGAACAAGACAGGATTGGTTTATTCCTACACGTCAGAACAAGACATGATTGGTTAATTCCTACACATCAGAACAAGACATGATTGGTTAATTCCTACACGTCAGAACAGACAGATTGCTTAATTCCTTCACATCAGAACAAGACAGGATTGCTTAATTCCTACACGTCAGAACAAGACATGATTGGTTAATTCCTACACATCAGAACAAGACATGATTGGTTAATTCCTTCACATCAGAACAAGACATGATTGCTTAATTCCTACACGTCAGAACAAGACATGATTGCTTAATTCCTACACGTCAGAACAAGACATGATTACTTAATTCCTATATGTCAGAACAAGACCTGATTGCTTAATTCCTATACGTCAGAACAAGATATGATTACTTAATTCCTATATGTCAGAACACGACACGATTGGTTAATTCCTACACGTCAGAACAAGACATGATTGCTTAATTCCTACACGTCAGAACAAGACATGATTGGTTAATTCCTTCACATCAGAACAAGACATGATTGCTTAATTCCTACACGTCAGAACAAAGACATGATTGGTTAATTCCTACACGTCAGAACAAGACATGATTGCTTAATTCCTATAGTCAGAAAAAGAAGATTGTTAATTCCTACACGTCAGAACAAGACATGATTGGTTAATTCCTACACGTCAGAACAAGACATGATTGGTTAATTCCTATATGTCAGAACAAGACATGATTGGTTAATTCCTACACGTCAGAACAAGACATGATTGCTTAATTCCTACACATCAGAACAAGATATTATTGGTTAATTCCTACACGTCAGAACTCAAATCCATGTTTTACTCTCCTATCAATAATTGAAATACAAATATTATTTCTTAAAGTTCGCCTCAATGCAATCATTTTTGTACTATCAATAACTTTAGCACAACACAAACTTACCACAGAATGAACGAATCTGTATAAATTGTAATTATAGAATGACCAAAAGTGAGTATCATTTTCTTCTTATTTGCCATATATTTAGAGATTTAAGAAAACATATCTGAAACGCTACTATTACACTTGGCCTACGGAACAAAGGTTTATTACCATGCTTACAGAGACTAAGAGGAAAATTGTTCAAGACCTATCCAAATTTATATATTGCGCACGTTTAGCAAATAATTAACAATTTTAGACACCACAACCACCCATTGTACTTTGGTTATGTATTGTTTGCTATAAATATGTTATCATATTTAATGCAATAAATATATTGAATTGAAAATCAAAATTATTTAGTCCATGTCACAGATATCAAAATCATTTAGTCCATGTCACAGATGTCACCGATATCAAAATCATTTAGTCCATGTCACATATATCAAAATCATTTAGTCTATGTCACCGATATCAAAATCATTTAGTCCATTTCACATATATCAAAATCATTTAGTCCATGTCACATATATCAAAATCATTTAGTCCATGTCACATATATCAAAATCATTAAGTCCATGTCACATATATCAAAATCATTTAGTCCATGTCACATATATCAAAATCATTTAGTCTATGTCACAGATATCAAAATCATTTAGTCCATGTCACATATATGAAAATCATTTAGTCCATGTCACATATATCAAAATCATTTAGTCCATGTCACCGATATCAAAATCATTTAGTCTATGTCACCGATATCAAAATCATTTAGTCCATGTCACATATATGAAAATCATTTAGTCCATGTCACATATATCAAAATCATTTAGTCCATGTCACCGATATCAAAATCATTTAGTCTATGTCACCGATATCAAAATCATTTAGTCCATGTCACATATATGAAAATCATTTAGTCCATGTCACATATATCAAAATCATTTAGTCCATGTCACCGATATCAAAATCATCATATCAAAATCATTTAGTCTATGTCACCGATATCAAAATCATTTAGTCCATTCACAATATCAAATCATTAGTCCATGTCACATATATCAAAATCATTTAGTCCATGTCACATATATCAAAATCATTATGTCCATGTCACATATATCAAAATCATTTAGTCTATGTCACCGATATCAAAATCATTTAGTCCATGTGACCGATATCAAAATCATTTAGTATATGTCACCGATATCAAAATCATTTAGTCCATGTGACCGATATCAAAATCATTTAGTCCATGTCACAGATATCAAAATCATTTAGTCGATGTCACATATATCAAAATAATTATGTCCATATCACCGATATCAAAATCATTATGTCCATGTCACATATATCAAAATCATTTAGTCCATGTCACAGATATCAAAATCATTTAGTCCATGTCACAGATATCAAAATCATTTAGTCGATGTCACAGATATCAAAATCATTTAGTCGATGTCACATATATCAAAATCATTATGTCCATATCACCGATATCAAAATCATTATGTCCATGTCACATATATCAAAATCATTTAGTCCATATCACCGATATCAAAATCATTATGTCCATGTCACAGATATCAAAATCATTTAGTCCATGTCACCGATATCAAAATCATTTAGTCCATGTCACAGATATCAAAATCATTTAGTCCATGTCACAGATATCAAAATCATTTAGTCTATGTCACAGATATCAAAATCATTTAGTCCATGTCACCGATATCAAAATCATTTAGTCCATGTCACATATATCAAAATCATTTAGTCCATGTCACAGATATCAAAATCATTTAGTCCATGTCACATATATCAAAATCATTTAGTCGATGTCACATATATCAAAATCATTATGTCCATATCACCGATATCAAAATCATTTAGTCCATGTCACATATATCAAAATCATTATGTCCATGTCACATATATCAAAATCATTTAGTCTATGTCACCGATATCAAAATCATTTAGTCCATGTCACATATATCAAAATCATTATGTCCATGTCACATATATCAAAATCATTTAGTCCATGTCACATATATCAAAATCATTATGTCCATGTCACATATATCAAAATCATTTAGTCTATGTCACCGATATCAAAATCATTTAGTCCATGTCACCGATATCAAAATCATTTAGTCTATGTCACCGATATCAAAATCATTTAGTCCATGTGACCGATATCAAAATCATTTAGTCCATGTCACAGATATCAAACTCATTTAGTCCATGTCACCGTTATCAAAATCATTTAGTCCATGTCACATATATCAAAATCATTTAGTCCATGTCACAGATATCAAAATCAAATGATCCAATCAATGAATTGAGCACATCGTTATCAATATATACTTCATCAGCAATAACGAATGTGTACGCCGGATCTGACGCAATGTTTAATAATGACGTCATATTTGCACTAACACCAATACCAACAACGACTACAATGGTGTCAGTGTTTCTCAATAGTTCTGCTTCTGTCATCAGTTCTTCGTGATTTTCATTCGTGAAGATTCCACTTGTAACGAGAATGGCAACCTTTCTGGTTTCCGGCCGGGCACCGGACGATTTCTGGTAGCCCCACTGCCTGAGATGCTTCAGCGCATGCGTAACATTAGCGGCTGACAACTGTTGTCTCATGCTGTTCAGCCTAATAATGACATCAGGTGATGTCATATACTCATTGAATCGGAATTCTTCTGTAACATCTTCACCATATTGCGAGCAGCTGACATGTACACCGTCTGTGTCTATCGGCATGTCATTCACAAGGAAAACAACGGCCGCTATTTGTTTGTAATACTGGACAAGAGTACTGTCGCTTGAAGCATCAATCATAATTGCAACGTCACTGGTACTGTGGTAACAATCTGAAATTCAGTCCATTACTTTGTAGAACAGATCAATTCTTCAGCGAACAACATTTTAGGCCATACTTACAGTTACAATACCTTTATATATTTCGATTTTAACCATATTTTATTGCAAATCAATAGTACATATGTCATACACATAAAGATACAATACATAGCATGGAAATACAAATGGTTTGGGCCACCTTTATATATCATGTAGGCCTATATATAATATTAAAACAAATTAAACAATTAAAACAAATTAGCAGAGGGTCGTGATTGCGCAATGGTAGCGCATTCACATCAAGTACGAAAGGTCCGGAGTTCGAGCCCCGCTTGAGCCGTTACGATTGTACCCTTAGGCAAAGCATTTAAATTTCACGTTGCCTCTTCTCTCTCCCTCATGGCGATGGATTCCACCAGGAATGAGGTATCGAGAGTGATTAATATAAGTTGCAAGAACTTATTTCGCAATCGAGCTAAAATAAATTTGTATTAACTAATCAAAATTGAAAGGAATGTTACTTCTCTGTTTGGAGGGGTGGGGTGCACTCGGGGTGGGGTCTTCCTCCACCAATAACAGCTGAAGGGTCGCCATATCACGTAAGCTGTTGGTGTGACGTTAAACAAACCAAATAATAATAAAGACTGTGTTTAACGAGGAATCTTATTTGACAATCATCCATAAGGCACTCATAACAAAAACATTTATATACAGCATATTTATATACATAACATTAAACACACTACTGTGCTTTCAAAGTATAGTAATAATACCGTTGGAGTATTACACTATTGTATAGGTAAGGCAATATACGATAGCTTACAGGTACTGTGCTTTCAAAGTAAAGTAATAATACCGTTGGAATATTACACTATTGTATAGGTAAGGCAATATACGATAGCTTACAGCTATTGTGCTTTCAAAGTAAAGTAATAATACCGTTGGAATATTACACTATTGTATAGGTAAGGCAATATACGATAGCTTACAGGTACTGTGCTTTCAAAGTAAAGTAATAATACCGTTGGAATATTACACTACTGTATAGGTAAGGCAATATACGATAGCTTACATGTACTGTGCTTTCAAAGTAAAGTAATAATACCGTTGGAATATTACACTATTGTATAGGTAAGGCAATATACGATAGCTTACGTGTACTGTGCTTTCAAAGTAAAGTAATAATACCGTTGGAATATTACACTATTGTATAGGTAAGGCAATATACGATAGCTTACAGGTACTGTGCTTTCAAAGTAAAGTAATAATACCGTTGGAATATTACACTATTGTATAGGTAAGGCAATATACGATAGCTTACATGTACTGTGCTTTCAAAGTAAAGTAATAATACCGTTGGAATATTACACTATTGTATAGGTAAGGCAATATACGATAGCTTACAGCTAGTGTGCTTTCAAAGTAAAGTAATAATACATTTGGAATATTACACTATTGTATAGGTAAGGCAATATACGATAGCTTACAGGTACTGTGCTTTCAAAGTAAAGTAATAATACCGTTGGAATATTACACTATTGTATAGGTAAGGCAATATACGATAGCTTACAGGTACTGTGCTTTCAAAGTAAAGTAATAATACCGTTGGAATATTACACTATTGTATAGGTAAGGCAATATACGATAGCTTACAGGTACTGTGCTTTCAAAGTAAAGTAATAATACCGTTGGAATATTACACTATTGTATAGGTAAGGCAATATACGATAGCTTACAGGTACAGTCTGGTTATTTAGGGCAGTCACTTGTACATACATAACATTCGAAAACCAAAACAATCATTGTTGAACCATCAAACCTAAAAATATTTTTCTGTAAGCCTACAGCTTTGACCACTCTGCCATCCTGCCATATGTGATAATTCGATATATTTTATATTATTCAATCAGTGTTTAACTCGCCAATGTTTATATACATCAGCATGTTTGTATACAAGTGACTGACCTGATTAATAGAACTGTACTGTGACTGATTGTTAAATAGGTTATATTTGCATCGATGTAATGTGTGGCTCGTTACCTAAGATCATAGCGACGATTTACAGTTGGTCAAACTATTGAAATTACAAATCGTCGACCTTTCCTCACGGCCATAACGACACTTTTTTACGTTTATTTATCGTCGCTACCGGTTGCCCATATGAGCGACGCCTCCTGAAGATATTAGTCATTTTAGATTTTGGAGGATAGTGCAATGATACATAAAGAGACCCATTCCAGAGCCTCCTCTGGT
>CM026403.1:36518292-36592106 GCA_014843695.1 Archivesica marissinica
AGGTACTTGTATATACAGGTTCCGTACACTACCATATATGGAGCACCTAGGATGTGGATACTTGGATATACAGGTTCCGTACACTACCATATATGGAGCACCTAGGATGCGGGTACTTGTATATACAGGTTCCGTACACTACCATATATGGAGCACCTAGGATGCGGGTACTTGTATATACAGGTTCCGTACACTACCATATATGGAGCACCTAGGATGTGGATACTTGGATATACAGGTTCCGTACACTACCATATATGGAGCACCTAGGATGCGGGTACTTGTATATACAGGTTCCGTACACTACCATATATGGAGCACCTAGGATGTGGATACTGATATACAGGTTCCGTACACTACCATATATGGAGCACCTAGATGGGATACTCGGATATACAGGTTCCGTACACTCCCATATATGGAGCACCTAGGATGCGGGTACTTGGATATACAGGTTCCGTACACTACCATATATGGAGCACCTAGGATGTGGATACTCGGATATACAGGTTCCGTACACTACCATATATGGAGCACCTAGTATGGGTACTTGTATATACAGGTTCCGTACACTACCATATATGGAGCACCTAGGATGTGGATACTTGGATATACAGGTTCTGTACACTCCCATATATGGAGCACCTAGTATGCGGGTACTTGGATATACAGGTTCCGTACACTACCATATATGGAGCCTAGATGGATACTTGATATACAGGTTCCGTACACTACCATATATGGAGCACCTAGGATGTGGATACTTGTATATACAGGTTCCGTACACTCCCATATATGGAGCACCTAGTATGCGGGTACTTGGATATACAGGTTCCGTACACTACCATATATGGAGCACCTAGGATGTGGATACTTGGATATACAGGTTCCGTACACTCCCATATATGGAGCACCTAGGATGTGGATACTTGGATATACAGGTTCCGTACACTACCATATATGGAGCACCTAGGATGTGGATACTTGGATATACAGGTTCCGTACACTACCATATATGGAGCACCTAGTATGCGGGTACTTGGATATACAGGTTCCGTACACTACCATATATGGAGCACCTAGGATGTGGATACTTGGATATACAGGTTCTGTACACTCCCATATATGGAGCACCTAGTATGCGGGTACTTGGATATACAGGTTCCGTACACTACCATATATGGAGCACCTAGGATGCAGGTACTGGATATACAGGTTCCGTACACTACCATATATGGAGCACCTAGGATGCGGGTACTTGGATATACAGGTTCCGTACACTACCATATATGGAGCACCTAGGATGTGGATACTTGGATATACAGGTTCCGTACACTACCATATATGGAGCACCTAGGATGTGGATACTTGGATATACAGGTTCCGTACACTCCCATATATGGAGCACCTAGTATGTGGATACTTGGATATACAGGTTCCGTACACTACCATATATGGAGCACCTAGGATGTGGATACTTGGATATACAGGTTCCGTACACTACCATATATGGAGCACCTAGGATGTGGATACTGGATATACAGGTTGTACACTCCATATATGGAGACCTAGGATGCAGGTACTTGGATATACAGGTTCCGTACACTACCATATATGGAGCACCTAGGATGTGGATACTTGGATATACAGGTTCCGTACACTACCATATATGGAGCACCTAGGATGTGGATACTTGGATATACAGGTTCCGTACACTACCATATATGGAGCACCTAGTATGCGGGTACTTGTATATACAGGTTCCGTACACTACCATATATGGAGCACCTAGGATGCGGGTACTTGGATATACAGGTTCCGTACACTACCATATATGGAGCACCTAGGATGTGGATACTTGTATATACAGGTTCCGTACACTACCATATATGGAGCACCTAGGATGTGGATACTTGGATATACAGGTTCCGTACACTACCATATATGGAGCACCTAGGATGTGGATACTTGGATATACAGGTTCCGTACACTACCATATATGGAGCACCTAGGATGTGGATACTTGGATATACAGGTTCCGTACACTACCATATATGGAGCACCTAGGATGTGGATACTTGGATATACAGGTTCCGTACACTACCATATATGGAGCACCTAGGATGTGGATACTCGGATATACAGGTTCCGTACACTACCATATATGGAGCACCTAGGATGTGGATACTTGGATATACAGGTTCCGTACACTACCATATATGGAGCACCTAGGATGTGGATACTTGGATATACAGGTTCCGTACACTACCATATATGGAGCACCTAGGATGCGGGTACTTGGATATACAGGTTCCGTACACTACCATATATGGAGCACCTAGGATGTGGATACTTGTATATACAGGTTCCGTACACTACCATATATGGAGCACCTAGGATGCGGGTACTTGGATATACAGGTTCCGTACACTATATATGGAGCACCTAGGATGTGGATACTTGGATATACAGGTTCCGTACACTCCCATATATGGAGCACCTAGGATGTGGATACTTGGATATACAGGTTCCGTACACTCCCATATATGGAGCACCTAGGATGTGGATACTTGGATATACAGGTTCCGTACACTACCATATATGGAGCACCTAGGATGTGGATACTCGGATATACAGGTTCCGTACACTACCATATATGGAGCACCTAGGATGTGGATACTCGGATATACAGGTTCCGTACACTACCATATATGGAGCACCTAGGATGTGGATACTTGTATATACAGGTTCCGTACACTACCATATATGGAGCACCTAGGATGTGGATACTTGGATATACAGGTTCCGTACACTATATATGGAGCACCTAGGATGTGGATACTTGGATATACAGGTTCCGTACACTACCATATATGGAGCACCTAGGATGTGGATACTTGGATATACAGGTTCCGTACACTACCATATATGGAGCACCTAGGATGCGGGTACTTGTATATACAGGTTCCGTACACTACCATATATGGAGCACCTAGGATGTGGATACTCGGATATACAGGTTCCGTACACTCCCGTATATGGAGCACCTAGTATGCAGGTACTTGGATATACAGGTTCCGTACACTACCATATATGGAGCACCTAGGATGTGGATACTTGGATATACAGGTTCCGTACACTACCATATATGGAGCACCTAGGATGTGGATACTTGGATATACAGGTTCCGTACACTCCCATATATGGAGCACCTAGGATGCGGGTACTTGGATATACAGGTTCCGTACACTAACATATATGGAGCACCTAGGATGTGGATACTTGGATATACAGGTTCCGTACACTACCATATATGGAGCACCTAGGATGTGGATACTTGGATATACAGGTTCCGTACACTACCATATATGGAGCACCTAGGATGTGGATACTTGGATATACAGGTTCCGTACACTACCATATATGGAGCACCTAGGATGTGGATACTTGGATATACAGGTTCCGTACACTACCATATATGGAGCACCTAGGATGTGGATACTCGGATATACAGGTTCTGTACACTATATATGGAGCACCTAGGATGTGGATACTTGTATATACAGGTTCCGTACACTACCATATATGGAGCACCTAGGATGTGGATACTTGGATATACAGGTTACGTACACTACCATATATGGAGCACCTAGGATGTGGATACTTGGATATACAGGTTCCGTACACTACCATATATGGAGCACCTAGGATGTGGATACTTGGATATACAGGTTCCGTACACTACCATATATGGAGCACCTAGGATGTGGATACTTGGATATACAGGTTCCGTACACTCCCGTATATGGAGCACCTAGGATGTGGATACTTGGATATACAGGTTACGTACACTACCATATATGGAGCACCTAGGATGTGGATACTTGGATATACAGGTTCCGTACACTACCATATATGGAGCACCTAGGATGTGGATACTTGGATATACAGGTTCCGTACACTACCATATATGGAGCACCTAGGATGTGGATACTTGGATATACAGGTTCCGTACACTACCATATATGGAGCACCTAGGATGTGGATACTTGGATATACAGGTTCCGTACACCCATATATGGAGCACCTAGGATGTGGATACTTGGATATACAGGTTACGTACACTACCATATATGGAGCACCTAGGATGTGGATACTTGGATATACAGGTTCCGTACACTCCCATATATGGAGCACCTAGGATGTGGATACTTGGATATACAGGTTACGTACACTACCATATATGGAGCACCTAGGATGTGGATACTTGGATATACAGGTTACGTACACTACCATATATGGAGCACCTAGGATGTGGATACTTGTATATACAGGTTCCGTACACTACCATATATGGAGCACCTAGGATGTGCATACTTGGATATACAGGTTACGTACACTACCATATATGGAGCACCTAGGATGTGGATACTTGGATATACAGGTTCCGTACACTCCCATATATGGAGCACCTAGGATGTGGATACTTGGATATACAGGTTCCGTACACTACCATATATGGAGCACCTAGGATGTGGATACTTGGATATACAGGTTCCGTACACTACCATATATGGAGCACCTAGTATGCGGGTACTTGGATATACAGGTTCCGTACACTACCATATATGGAGCACCTAGGATGTGGATACTCGGATATACAGGTTCCGTACACTACCATATATGGAGCACCTATGATGTGGATACTTGGATATACAGGTTCCGTACACTCCCATATATGGAGCACCTAGGATGTGGATACTTGGATATACAGGTTCCGTACACTCCCATATATGGAGCACCTAGGATGTGGATACTTGGATATACAGGTTCCGTACACTCCCATATATGGAGCACCTAGGATGTGGATACTTGGATATACAGGTTCCGTACACTCCCATATATGGAGCACCTATGATGTGGATACTTGGATATACAGGTTCCGTACACTCCCATATATGGAGCACCTATGATGTGGATACTTGGATATACAGGTTCCGTACACTCCCATATATGGAGCACCTAGGATGTGGATACTTGTATATACAGGTTCCGTACACTACCATATATGGAGCACCTAGGATGTGGATACTTGGATATACAGGTTCTGTACACTACCATATATGGAGCACCTAGGATGTGGATACTTGGATATACAGGTTCCGTACACTCCCATATATGGAGCACCTAGGATGTGGATACTCGGATATACAGGTTCCGTACACTCCCATATATGGAGCACCTAGGATGTGGATACTCGGATATACAGGTTCCGTACACTACCATATATGGAGCGCCTAGGATGTGGATACTTGTATATACAGGTTATGTACACTACCATATATGGAGCACCTAGGATGTGGATACTTGGATATACAGGTTCCGTACACTACCATATATGGAGCACCTAGGATGTGGATACTTGGATATACAGGTTCCGTACACTATATATGGAGCACCTAGGATGTGGATACTCGGATATACAGGTTCCGTACACTACCATATATGGAGCACCTAGGATGTGGATACTCGGATATACAGGTTCCGTATATGGAGCACCTAGTATGCAGGTACTTGGATATACAGGTTCTGTACACTACCATATATGGAGCACCTAGGATGCGGGTACATGTATATACAGGTTCCGTACACTCCCATATATGGAGCACCTAGGATGTGGATACTCGGATATACAGGTTCCGTACACTCCCATATATGGAGCACCTAGTATGCAGGTACTTGGATATACAGGTTCCGTACACTACCATATATGGAGCACCTAGTATGCAGGTACTTGGATATACAGGTTCCGTACACTACCATATATGGAGCACCTAGGATGTGGATACTCGGATATACAGGTTCCGTACACTACCATATATGGAGCACCTAGGATGTGGATACTCGGATATACAGGTTCCGTACACTCCCATATATGGAGCACCTAGGATGCGGGTACTTGGATATACAGGTTCCGTACACTCCCATATATGGAGCACCTATGATGCGGGTACTTGGATATACAGGTTCCGTACACTACCATATATGGAGCACCTAGGATGCGGGTACTTGGATATACAGGTTCCGTACACTCCCATATATGGAGCACCTAGGATGCGGGTACTTGGATATACAGGTTCCGTACACTACCATATATGGAGCACCTAGGATGCGGGTACTTGGATATACAGAATTCGCACACTCCCGTACCGTCTACATCCGTTATCTCAAAGTCAATTATGTCAAATTCGGTTTCAAATACATGTACTATCATTTTACATATAACTGGCTACGTTTATGTCAAATTTCATTAAGTCAAAATGTCCTTTATACCAAATTCCTGTTTTGGTCCCTTCAATATAAATAGGTAGTATTTCACACTTGTTATGTGTCAGTTTGCCATCGAAGTGCTACTTTCATTCGGCAAATATACCTGATCAAAGACATACCGCCATGTCTGTGCAAACAATCTATAAAAATAGTTGATTGTGTTTACCGTGATAGTAATTACAATGTGTTCAATACATGTACACACTAATCTGCAATTAACCAATAATCTTGGCTCATCGTAATCGAGTATCGGTTTATATCTGCACCGTTATTGCACCATTATAATCAGCAATTTCTTCGTATATAAATGATATTTACATGTATGTGCTACATTAATTAACCTCTTCCCTCATAGAATCACCCCTTGACGCCATTACCAATATGACATACATTGACAATACAGTAGCCAAACCAGTGTTCATAATAAAGGCCAGAATCTCATGTAGTCCCAGTAATATCTATGGAGGTGGGATAGATATGGCGACTACTTATCCACTGCATGATAGCTATATAGCTGTCGTTTGTATGGAGATATAATAGTATATTAACCTAAATCTCATGTAGTCCCAGTAATATCTATGGAGGTGGGATAGATATGGCGACTACTTATCCACTGCATGATAGTTAAATAGCTGTCGTTTGTATGGAGATATAATAGTATATTAACCTAAATCTCTATGTAGTCCCAGTAATATCTATGGAGGTGGGATAGATATGGCGACTACTTATCCACTGCGTGATAGCTAAATGGCTGTCGTTTGTATGGAGATATAATAGTATATTAACCTAAATCTCTATGTAGTCCCAGTAATATCTATGGAAGTGGGATAGATATGGCGACTACTTATCCACTGCGTGATAGCTAAATGGCTGTCGTTTGTATGGAGATATAATAGTATATTAACCTAAATCTCTATGTAGTCCCAGTAATATCTATGGAGGTGGGATAGATATGGCGACTACTTATCCACTGCGTGATAGCTAAATGGCTGTCGTTTGTATGGAGATATAATAGTATATTAACCTAAATCTCTATGTAGTCCCAGTAATATCTATGGAGGTGGGATAGATATGGCGACTACTTATCCACTGCGTGATAGCTAAATGGCTGTCGTTTGTATGGAGATATAATAGTATATTAACCTAAATCTCTATGTAGTCCCAGTAATATCTATGGAGGTGGGATAGATATGGCGACTACTTATCCACTGTGTGATAGCTAAATGGCTGTCGTTTGTATGGAGATATAATAGTATATTAACCTAAATCTCATGTAGTCCCAGTAATCTCTATGGAGGTGGGATAGATATGGCGACTACGTATCCACTGCATGGTAGCTAAATGGCTGATATAATAGTATTGTTACGTGCCAACTGGGGTCAATCTAGTTGGCAGACGGACGTAGGCTGATCACAGCGGACAGTTGACTTGGTGATGACAACGATATGATGTACTTCTACATATATTTACTATAATATAGAACGTCTGCAATACAAACTGGCCAGGAATCCTAATTATATCATAAAATGACACTTAATAAAAACGCACCAATGCTTAAAATGTCGTCTGCTATTTCTTCTTGTTCTCTGTTAATGGCTAACAGTCAATAATTGAGCTACTATGGCCATGCGTGGGGGTTAGAAAAGTGAGCTACCAGGTACTATAATTCCACCAAAGAGGGCACTGGTAGTGTGATAAAAAAAAGGTGCAAAAACCTAACACCTTAAACCTTAAAAGCCCTTAAGCCTACTTGTGCATTCAAGATGGCGGCATACATGCTAAACAAAATACAGTTGGGTCTAAACAGCAGATTACACCCATTTACATACATCAATCACGTAACAGGAATGTTCAGTAACACAGATAGGATTAACTACACCAGGGATATTCATATAAACAGGAACAATACTTGAACGTATCATGTTAGAACTAGCAAGAATGCACGAAACTGGACCTCATGTGAACAAGGGAGTAGATTACAACTGGCGTGATATTCGAAGGAGATCTGTTGTTCTGTTTGTTTTATAGAGAAACGGTCAAATTCCTATAGCACTGTCAGTAAAAATGCATCACCACATTCCATGGAAACATACATGGTGGTTAATAAAGCTCAGAGGGTAAGCTAACACCTAGGGTGTTACAGTATATTAACCTAAATCATAAATATTAAATACAATATAATGGTGTGTTTTTTAAATCAAGTCATGGTTATAACAGACAATGACAACTTGGAAAATGATTTATTAATGGTCTATTATGAATGATCATTTTCTCTGCAGTTTTTAAGCAAGCTATTTCTAGTAAATATAATATATGTTATATCTCCTTTCATTCTTGTAACATATGTTATATCTCCTTTCATTCTTGTAACATGTTATATCTCCTTTCATTCTTGTAACATATGTTATATCTCCTTTCATTATTGTAACATATGTTATATCTCCTTTCATTCTTGTAACATATGTTATATCTCCTTTCATTCTTGTAACATATGTTATATCTCCTTTCATTCTTGTAACATATGTTATATCTCCTTTCATTATTGTAACATATGTTATATCTCCTTTCATTCTTGTAACATATGTTATATCTCCTTTCATTCTTGTAACATATGTTATATCTCCTTTCATTCTTGTAACATATGTTATATCTCCTTTCATTCTTGTAACATATGTTATATCTCCTTTCATTCTTGTAACATATGTTATATCTCCTTTCATTATTGTAACATATGTTATATCTCCTTTCATTCTTGTAACATATGTTATATCTCCTTTCATTCTTGTAACATATGTTATATCTCCTTTCATTCTTGTAACATATGTTATATCTCCTTTCATTCTTGTAACATATGTTATATTTCCTTTCATTCTTGTAACATATGTTATATCTCCTTTCATTCTTGTAACATATGTTATATCTCCTTTCATTCTTGTAACATATGTTATAAACTCCTTTCATTCTTGTAATATGGCAGTGAACTCAGTAATGAGACCACCCGCTGATAACACCACTTTTTAATGTCCGTATGTGGTCTCATTATAGTGGTTTTACTGTACATGCACATTCCTACTTCTAAAATAATTTGCATAATGTTTATTGGAATATATGATTAAATCTAGAAATGGTCATGGACAATATTATGGTACATACATTAGGGCAAAATTACATACCGTACATGTATTTCGATATATTTTTGTTCTGACTATTTGAGACGACATTGCATTACAAAAAGCAAATAAAAAAGAAGCATTTTACGTATAAATAGCATAGTTACTACAAATGTTTTCGAAATAATTCAAACACTAACTTTCAATCAATAAACAGTGTTTTTAATGTTTACAAATTCTTTAAAAAAAGTGGATTTCATATAGCGGTCAGCCACGCTCATGAATTGACATTTGTGATATAGCAGTTAATATGTACCATAACATGTTGTTATTCAGGATACATGATTTGTATTACGCATGAATGTTGACTCTATTGACATTATTTTGTTATGTCAGTGACGTTTGTTTATAAATTGAAATACTCGGATTCAGTGGCGAGTATTTGGAAAAAATGTATACCATATAATAGGAAATTAAATTATGTGGACATTTGCTTTTTTACCGATGTAGTATCCCTCTAAGATAAATATAATAATGACAATTTATAAATATATTACTCTCACATTTTAGTTGTTTTTGATAACAGACAGCCTTACATTCTCCTCAATGCCATCTAATATAATCAATACATGATTGGTGGTTACAATAACCTTACCATTCTTTTAATTCCATATAAGATAATCAAGACATGATTGGTTAATTCCTACACGTCAGAACAAGACATGATTACTTAATTCCTACACGTCAGAACAAGACATGATTACTTAATTCCTACATGTCAGAACAAGACATGATTGGTTAATTCCTATATGTCAGAACAAGACAGGATTGCTTAATTCCTACACGTCAGAACAAGACATGATTGCTTAATTCCTACACGTCAGAACAAGACATGATTGCTTAATTCCTACACGTCAGAACAAGACATGATTGCTTAATTCCTACACGTCAGAACAAGACATGATTGCTTAATTCCTACACGTCAGAACAAAACATGATTGCTTAATTCCTACACGTCAGAACAAGACAGGATTGCTTAATTCCTATATGTCAGAACAAGACATGATTGCTTAATTCCTACACATCAGAACAAGACAGGATTGCTTAATTCCTATATGTCAGAACAAGACAGGATTGCTTAATTCCTATATGTCAGAACAAGACAGGATTGCTTAATTCCTATATGTCAGAACAAGACAGGATTGCTTAATTCCTATATGTCAGAACAAGACAGGATTGGTTTATTCCTACACGTCAGAACAAGACATGATTGGTTAATTCCTACACATCAGAACAAGACATGATTGGTTAATTCCTCCACGTCAGAACAAGACATGATTGCTTAATTCCTTCACATCAGAACAAGACATGATTGCTTAATTCCTACACGTCAGAACAAGACATGATTGGTTAATTCCTACACATCAGAACAAGACATGATTGGTTAATTCCTTCACATCAGAACAAGACATGATTGCTTAATTCCTACACGTCAGACCAAAGACATGATTGGTTAATTCCTACACGTCAGAACAAGACATGGTTACTTAATTCCTATATGTCAGAACAAGACCTGATTGCTTAATTCCTATACGTCAGAACAAGATATGATTACTTAATTCCTATATGTCAGAACACGACACGATTGGTTAATTCCTACACGTCAGAACAAGACATGATTGCTTAATTCCTACACGTCAGAACAAGACATGATTGGTTAATTCCTTCACATCAGAACAAGACATGATTGCTTAATTCCTACACGTCAGAACAAAGACATGATTGGTTAATTCCTACACGTCAGAACAAGACATGATTGCTTAATTCCTACACGTCAGAACAAGACATGATTGCTTAATTCCTACACGTCAGAACAAAACATGATTGCTTAATTCCTACACGTCAGAACAAGACAGGATTGCTTAATTCCTACACATCAGAACAAGACAGGATTGCTTAATTCCTATATGTCAGAACAAGACAGGATTGCTTAATTCCTATATGTCAGAACAAGACAGGATTGCTTAATTCCTATATGTCAGAACAAGACAGGATTGCTTAATTCCTATATGTCAGAACAAGACAGGATTGGTTTATTCCTACACGTCAGAACAATACATGATTGGTTAATTCCTACACATCAGAACAAGACATGATTGGTTAATTCCTACACGTCAGAACATGACATGATTGCTTAATTCCTTCACATCAGAACAAGACAAGATTGCTTAATTCCTACACGTCAGAACAAGACATGATTGGTTAATTCCTACACATCAGAACAAGACATGATTGGTTAATTCCTTCACATCAGAACAAGACATGATTGCTTAATTCCTACACGTCAGAACAAAGACATGATTGGTTAATTCCTACACGTCAGAACAAGACATGATTACTTAATTCCTATATGTCAGAACAAGACCTGATTGCTTAATTCCTATACGTCAGAACAAGATATGATTACTTAATTCCTATATGTCAGAACACGACACGATTGGTTAATTCCTACACGTCAGAACAAGACATGATTGCTTAATTCCTACACGTCAGAACAAGACATGATTGGTTAATTCCTTCACATCAGAACAAGACATGATTGCTTAATTCCTACACGTCAGAACAAAGACCTGATTGGTTAATTCCTACACGTCAGAACAAGACATGATTACTTAATTCCTATATGTCAGAAAAAGATATGATTGGTTAATTCCTACACGTCAGAACAAGACATGATTGGTTAATTCCTACACGTCAGAACAAGACATGATTGGTTAATTCCTATATGTCAGAACAAGACATGGTTGCTTAATTCCTATACGTCAGAACAAGACATGATTGGTTAATTCCTACACATCAGAACAAGATATTATTGGTTAATTCCTACACGTCAGAACTCAAATCCATGTTTTACTCTCCTATCAATAATTGAAATACAAATATTATTTCTTAAAGTTCGCCTCAATGCAATCATTGTTGTACTATCAATAACTTTAGCACAACACAAACTTACCACAGAATGAACGAATCTGTATAAATTGTAATTATAGAATGACCAAAAGTGAGTATCATTTTCTTCTTATTTGCCATATATTTAGAGATTTAAGAAAAAATATCTGAAAAGCTACTATTACACTTGGCCTACGGAACAAAGGTTTATTACCATGCTTACAGAGACTAAGAGGAAAAGTGTTCAAGACCTATCCAAATTTATATATTGCGCAAGTTTAGCAAATAATTAACAATTTTAGACACCACAACCATCCATTGTACTTTGTTTATGTATTGTTTACTATAAATATGTTATCATATTTAATGCAATAAATATATTGAATTGAAAATCAAAATTATTTAGTCCATGTCACAGATATCAAAATCATTTAGTCCATGTCACAGATATCAAAATCATTTAGTCGATGTCACATATATCAAAATCATTTAGTCTATGTCACCGATATCAAAATCATTTAGTCGATGTCACATATATCAAAATCATTTAGTCTATGTCACCGATATCAAAATCATTTAGTCCATGTCACATATATCAAAATCATTTAGTCCATGTCACATATATCAAAATCATTTAGTCCATGTCACATATATCAAAATCATTTAGTCCATGTCACCGATATCAAAATCATTTAGTCCATGTCACATATATCAAAATCATTTAGTCTATGTCACAGATATCAAAATCATTTAGTCCATGTCACATATATCAAAATCATTTAGTCGATGTCACATATATGTACATCATTATGTCCATATCACCGATATCAAAATCATTTAGTCCATGTCACATATATCAAAATTATTTAGTCCATGTCACCGATATCAAAATCATTTAGTCGATGTCACATATATCAAAATCATTTAGTCTATGTCACCGATATCAAAATCATTTAGTCGATGTCACATATATCAAAATCATTTAGTCTATGTCACCGATATCAAAATCATTTAGTCCATGTCACATATATCAAAATCATTTAGTCCATGTCACATATATCAAAATCATTTAGTCCATGTCACATATATCAAAATCATTTAGTCGATGTCACATATATCAACATCATTATGTCCATATCACCGATATCAAAATCATTTAGTCCATGTCACATATATCAAAATTATTTAGTCCATGTCACCGATATCAAAATCATTTAGTCCATGTCACCGATATCAAAATCATGTAGTCCATGTCACATATATCAAAATCATTTAGTCTATGTCACCGATATCAAAATCATTTAGTCCATGTCACATATATCATAATCATTATGTCCATGTCACATATATCAAAATCATTTAGTCCATGTCACATATATCAAAATCATTATGTCCATGTCACATATATCAAAATCATTTAGTCTATGTCACCGATATCAAAATCATTTAGTCCATGTGACCGATATCAAAATCATTTAGTATATGTCACCGATATCAAAATCATTTAGTCCATGTGACCGATATCAAAATCATTTAGTCCATGTCACAGATATCAAAATCATTTAGTCGATGTCACATATATCAAAATAATTATGTCCATATCACCGATATCAAAATCATTATGTCCATGTCACATATATCAAAATCATTTAGTCCATGTCACAGATATCAAAATCATTTAGTCCATGTCACAGATATCAAAATCATTTAGTCGATGTCACAGATATCAAAATCATTTAGTCGATGTCACATATATCAAAATCATTATGTCCATATCACCGATATCAAAATCATTATGTCCATGTCACATATATCAAAATCATTTAGTCCATATCACCGATATCAAAATCATTATGTCCATGTCACAGATATCAAAATCATTTAGTCCATGTCACCGATATCAAAATCATTTAGTCCATGTCACAGATATCAAAATCATTTAGTCCATGTCACAGATATCAAAATCATTTAGTCTATGTCACAGATATCAAAATCATTTAGTCCATGTCACCGATATCAAAATCATTTAGTCCATGTCACATATATCAAAATCATTTAGTCCATGTCACAGATATCAAAATCATTTAGTCCATGTCACATATATCAAAATCATTTAGTCGATGTCACATATATCAAAATCATTATGTCCATATCACCGATATCAAAATCATTTAGTCCATGTCACATATATCAAAATCATTATGTCCATGTCACATATATCAAAATCATTTAGTCTATGTCACCGATATCAAAATCATTTAGTCCATGTCACATATATCAAAATCATTATGTCCATGTCACATATATCAAAATCATTTAGTCCATGTCACATATATCAAAATCATTATGTCCATGTCACATATATCAAAATCATTTAGTCTATGTCACCGATATCAAAATCATTTAGTCCATGTCACCGATATCAAAATCATTTAGTCTATGTCACCGATATCAAAATCATTTAGTCCATGTGACCGATATCAAAATCATTTAGTCCATGTCACAGATATCAAACTCATTTAGTCCATGTCACCGTTATCAAAATCATTTAGTCCATGTCACATATATCAAAATCATTTAGTCCATGTCACAGATATCAAAATCAAATGATCCAATCAATGAATTGAGCACATCGTTATCAATATATACTTCATCAGCAATAACGAATGTGTACGCCGGATCTGACGCAATGTTTAATAATGACGTCATATTTGCACTAACACCAATACCAACAACGACTACAATGGTGTCAGTGTTTCTCAATAGTTCTGCTTCTGTCATCAGTTCTTCGTGATTTTCATTCGTGAAGATTCCACTTGTAACGAGAATGGCAACCTTTCTGGTTTCCGGCCGGGCACCGGACGATTTCTGGTAGCCCCACTGCCTGAGATGCTTCAGCGCATGCGTAACATTAGCGGCTGACAACTGTTGTCTCATGCTGTTCAGCCTAATAATGACATCAGGTGATGTCATATACTCATTGAATCGGAATTCTTCTGTAACATCTTCACCATATTGCGAGCAGCTGACATGTACACCGTCTGTGTCTATCGGCATGTCATTCACAAGGAAAACAACGGCCGCTATTTGTTTGTAATACTGGACAAGAGTACTGTCGCTTGAAGCATCAATCATAATTGCAACGTCACTGGTACTGTGGTAACAATCTGAAATTCAGTCCATTACTTTGTAGAACAGATCAATTCTTCAGCGAACAACATTTTAGGCCATACTTACAGTTACAATACCTTTATATATTTCGATTTTAACCATATTTTATTGCAAATCAATAGTACATATGTCATACACATAAAGATACAATACATAGCATGGAAATACAAATGGTTTGGGCCACCTTTATATATCATGTAGGCCTATATATAATATTAAAACAAATTAAACAATTAAAACAAATTAGCAGAGGGTCGTGATTGCGCAATGGTAGCGCATTCACATCAAGTACGAAAGGTCCGGAGTTCGAGCCCCGCTTGAGCCGTTACGATTGTACCCTTAGGCAAAGCATTTAAATTTCACGTTGCCTCTTCTCTCTCCCTCATGGCGATGGATTCCACCAGGAATGAGGTATCGAGAGTGATTAATATAAGTTGCAAGAACTTATTTCGCAATCGAGCTAAAATAAATTTGTATTAACTAATCAAAATTGAAAGGAATGTTACTTCTCTGTTTGGAGGGGTGGGGTGCACTCGGGGTGGGGTCTTCCTCCACCAATAACAGCTGAAGGGTCGCCATATCACGTAAGCTGTTGGTGTGACGTTAAACAAACCAAATAATAATAAAGACTGTGTTTAACGAGGAATCTTATTTGACAATCATCCATAAGGCACTCATAACAAAAACATTTATATACAGCATATTTATATACATAACATTAAACACACTACTGTGCTTTCAAAGTATAGTAATAATACCGTTGGAGTATTACACTATTGTATAGGTAAGGCAATATACGATAGCTTACAGGTACTGTGCTTTCAAAGTAAAGTAATAATACCGTTGGAATATTACACTATTGTATAGGTAAGGCAATATACGATAGCTTACAGCTATTGTGCTTTCAAAGTAAAGTAATAATACCGTTGGAATATTACACTATTGTATAGGTAAGGCAATATACGATAGCTTACAGGTACTGTGCTTTCAAAGTAAAGTAATAATACCGTTGGAATATTACACTACTGTATAGGTAAGGCAATATACGATAGCTTACATGTACTGTGCTTTCAAAGTAAAGTAATAATACCGTTGGAATATTACACTATTGTATAGGTAAGGCAATATACGATAGCTTACGTGTACTGTGCTTTCAAAGTAAAGTAATAAAACCGTTGGAATATTACACTATTGTATAGGTAAGGCAATATACGATAGCTTACAGGTACTGTGCTTTCAAAGTAAAGTAATAATACCGTTGGAATATTACACTATTGTATAGGTAAGGCAATATACGATAGCTTACATGTACTGTGCTTTCAAAGTAAAGTAATAATACCGTTGGAATATTACACTATTGTATAGGTAAGGCAATATACGATAGCTTACAGCTAGTGTGCTTTCAAAGTAAAGTAATAATACATTTGGAATATTACACTATTGTATAGGTAAGGCAATATACGATAGCTTACAGGTACTGTGCTTTCAAAGTAAAGTAATAATACCGTTGGAATATTACACTATTGTATAGGTAAGGCAATATACGATAGCTTACAGGTACTGTGCTTTCAAAGTAAAGTAATAATACCGTTGGAATATTACACTATTGTATAGGTAAGGCAATATACGATAGCTTACAGGTACTGTGCTTTCAAAGTAAAGTAATAATACCGTTGGAATATTACACTATTGTATAGGTAAGGCAATATACGATAGCTTACAGGTACAGTCTGGTTATTTAGGGCAGTCACTTGTACATACATAACATTCGAAAACCAAAACAATCATTGTTGAACCATCAAACCTAAAAATATTTTTCTGTAAGCCTACAGCTTTGACCACTCGGCCATCCTGCCATATGTGATAATTCGATATATTTTATATTATTCAATCAGTGTTTAACTCGCCAATGTTTATATACATCAGCATGTTTGTATACAAGTGACTGACCTGATTAATAGAACTGTACTGTGACTGATTGTTAAATAGGTTATATTTGCATCGATGTAATGTGTGGCTCGTTACCTAAGATCATAGCGACGATTTACAGTTGGTCAAACTATTGAAATTACAAATCGTCGACCTTTCCTCACGGCCATAACGACGCTTTTTTACGTTTATTTATCGTCGCTACCGGTTGCCCATATGAGCGACGCCTCCTGAAGATATTAGTCATTTTAGATTTTGGAGGATAGTGCAATGATACATAAAGAGACCCATTCCAGAGCCTCCTCTGGTTCGTTTTTTTTATACTTTATTTATTTTACAACGATTGCGAAGCAAGTTTTAACAACTTATATTAAACACTCTCGTTGGCTCGGATGAAAGCGTATATGTGGTCATTCATGTGGGAGGAAACCGGAGTACCCGGAGAAAACCCACCTGTCCGATCTGGCGACCATCGTACCATCTCACATACTTCCATGACCGAGGATCGAACCCGGGTCGAATTGGTGAGAAGCGAGCGCGCTAACCACTGCGCTAATCGGACAGTTCGTTTAAGTGCACGGTGTAAATCACCGACACGAGACCTCGGTTTAACGTCCCATCTGAAAGACTGTTAATTGTATTAGGGTCAGACGGGGGATCGAACCTGCGATCCCTGGATTACCAGTCCAGCGTGTTACCACTGAGCTATAGATCCGTCTGTATGACGACGCCTACCCGTTCTAGTTTAAAATATCTATAATGTAATACTGCTAACAACCTAACTTACCTATAATGCAATAGTGTATCGAATTTGTGTTTACAACCGTTATTACTTTACTTTGAAAGCACAGTATACACACCCGTATAATATCCGTGTTTACCTTTCGTGGATGTATTGTGCTTTCAAAGTAAAGTAATAATATCGTTGGAATATTACACTATGCATAGATAAGGCAATATACGATAGCTTGCAGGTACTGTGATTTATTGTTTAATACTGCTAACAACCTGACTTACCTATAATGCAATAGTGTATCGAATTTGTGTTTACAACCGTTATTACTTTACTTTGAAAGCACAGTACATGGTATTATTGGACTTTTAGTCATAAAGGAGTAATCAGAGAGGTGCAGGTGAATATATTATGTACTACTATAATAAATACAGGAACGGAAATGATATATTATTGAAGATAAGTATGTCTGTTCATGACAGCTTGTGTATTTTAGATTCATAATGGCGAGTACATACCTGGACAGTCCGTCATGACGTGTGCTTTTAATATAGCATTTACTGCATCTTTACTAGATGAGGGAAACACTCTATTCCAGTGACTTGCTATATGAATCAGCTCCTGGTGATTGATCTGCCTCCCGATAGCGATGGAGATGAGATGAACACCAGCTTCTTTCAGAAAGTTCACCTGGAGTATCGTGTCCAGCCTGTCTGATGAAAGTCCGTCTGTCAAGACAATTGCGTACTGTTGAACTCCTGTACGGGCCCCATTGATTGATGTAAACACATGTTCTCTAATTGCTTGTAAGCCCTTGCCCGTATAACTCGGACCCTGCTCGTAGTTAACACTATCTATTGCTTTCTGGATAGATACACTTGTAGTAAGATTCTTTAGATAAAACTGAACAGTTGCGTCGAAAGATGACGTGACTAACGCAATTTGGAAGTCAGATGGACCAATAGGAAAGTTTGATACAAACTCCTTTACATACTGTTTCGCCTTTTCAAAATTGGACAACGTTTGTCCCATGGAAGCATCAATAAGAAATACAACGTCGCCTCCAGACGGAAATTGAGGTATACACATGTCTGAAAAGAAATGGCACAATATTGATTAATATGTGCAAGGTCAGACTGACTGTACTCTTTTTGAGAGTAGTAAAGAGTCACTAAAGACATACATTCCAGCCAATATAGATAGTAGGTTCAAACTAATTGTAAAAGTTGATATGTTCATACTGAACGAAAGCTCATTAGTCATAAAAAAAGTTGCACTTTACAGATGGAGCCAAAAATTGGAAAAAAGTTGGGGTGAATTATTGCAAAATCTTAAAATTCAAAGACGGCAAACAAAGCTCACCATACCGAATACTCTTCTATCTCCCAGTAAGTTTGCACGCCCGATATTGAAAATAAACACGGAAGTGGACCCGTGAAAAGCCGCATTGCTGTGCAATAAGAGGGTAAGTTTGAAATGTAGTTTATTTTATTTTACTGTGAAACACATCCAAGAAGCAAAACATTAACCAGTCCTAGAAATACAAATTTAATAATTGCTAAGTATAACATGTTTTCGCGACAATTGTTGCAATTTGAATTGACCTTTCATTTGCTATAAACTGTGGTAAGTTGAAACAGATACCAAATACATGTATTCATTTTTATCCATGTGAATTTCATCATATGCCACATTTACACATTTTGTTTTCATTCCACAATCGTCGATAGCTTGCATTATTCAGTCTATTCTATATCTATCTCGGAGGTGTACATTTAACTCCATACTACAAAATCTTATCATGGACTTCATAATTCTGCTTTCATTTTTAAAATATGTAGGCTACACTGTCACAATCCTTGCTGTATTGCACAGTAGAAATAGTTACAGCATCAGTAACTGTATCACATTGTTCAAACACATCGTTTTACATACATGTTGATACACTGCATGAGAAAATAGTTGTATTAGTACAAGCCGTGCATTCAACTTCATTAGGATTTAGCTATGCTATGTATCTATGATTGAGCTCGCTTGAGGCTTAATTGTGTCAGGTATATCTAGTAGCCTGGGTTCCAGTCTGTCGATTTTTCACCAATTTACTTCTGGCAAAATGACATAAAAAACTCAATACGACCCAATGATCTCGGTATTAAAATAGATTTATATGACTGACCAGGCAAAATATATCAACGCCTGTTCCCAGGCTCAGTATATAGTAGACGTATATGTTTGTTCTGGTGTTTTCCTTCCATTATCATCGAGTCTGATTATAACTTGGAGGTCAGTCTGAAGTGATGGAGTGAAGAACCAATACGTTGTCGAGGGTATGAACCAGTACTCATCTCTCCAACCTCGGTAAGCAGTCACAACCGTGAGTGTTATGTGGTGATTTTCAAAGCGCACTCGCACGCTAGCTATATATGCGACATTACTTGATCACGATCGGTATATCCCCTGCTGATCAATATTTTGAAACCGGTTGGGAAATATTAAATTTAGAATGATGTGAATTCGGAATGATTTTATAAATAATATATACAGTCAAACCTGTGTTAGTGGTCACCGTGGCGTCTGTGGTCCAGTGGTAGAACGTCGGACTTGGAATCGAACAGTCCCGGGTTCGATACTCGGTCAGGCCACGTATGTAGTGTCATTGAGCAAGGCACCTTACACACGTTGCTTAGTACTGGTTAACCACTTAGGTCGGCTAAGGCTGCCCAGGAAAGCATGTATAGGTCCCCGCAAGGGGTTTGACATTAATGGAACATACATACATTCCTCTATTAAGCAGCCAACCTGTATTAAGCAGCCACTTTCCAAATATGTTATTTTATTATATATTTGACCTCTATTAAGCAGCCACCTGTGCTAAGCAGACACTATCGGCAATTCCCTTGGCTGGCTGCTTAAGACAGGTTTGACTGTATATATATATTATTCTGTTTAAATTCTAACTAATTTTCATTTAATGAAATTGATGAAAGGACGCACACCGATATTTGAATGTCCTACTCAGGATATATACTAAGCAATTTAGAATGGTTGGACCTTCGGCAGTTTCTCCCCATATGGTGAACCAAGTACTGGTTAACCGCTGTAGCCTGCCCAGCAAAGATGTTGTTAGGTAGACTTGTCGACGCTCATAATTATGGGTAACAAGGTAGCGGCGATAAATAAACTTTAACGAAAAAAGATTGCTACTCACTTTCATCCTAGTGTTGTTGTTAGTGCCGCTGCTATTACTGTTGCAGCCACCGCGAATTATTTACACAACGTTTAGTCAAATGAACGCAGCGACCATACCCTACATTAAATTACATACACCTGGTGTGGTGGCTACGTACAGACGAGTGTTACACACGGAGGAAGTGATGGTGGTTATACTTATAAACGAGTATTACATGCGGAGGAATTGACGGTGGCTACGTACAGACGAGTGTTACACACGGAGGAAGTGACGGTGGCTACTTACAGACGAGTGTTACACTCGGAGGTATTGACGGTGGCTACGTACAGACGAGTGTTACACGCGGAAGAAGTAACGGTGGCTACGTACAGACGAGTGTTACACGCGGCGGAAGTGACGGTGGCTACTTACAGACGAGTGTTACACGCGGAGGACGTGACGGTGGCTACGTACAGACGAGTGTTACACGCGGCGGAAGTGACGGTGGCTACTTACAGACGAGTGTTACACGCGGAGGACGTGACGGTGGCTACGTACAGACGAGTGTTACACGCTGAGGAAGTGACGGTGGCTACGTACAGACGAGTGTTACACGCGGAGGAAGTGACGGTGGCTACGTACAGACGTATGGATATACTATTCTTTACGGCGGAAGGTAAATTAGTCTTAAATAAACATGCATAATTATAAAGTAATTTTATAATTGAGGCGTACAATGTTCCTTATGTCCTCTGCGACCAGCATAGGTACATACCAGCCTACCCAATTGGTCACAAACGACTGAAGGTACCTCTTTGTAACTAACTAGCTAGCTAACTAGCTAGCTAGCTAACTAACTAACTAACTAATATGTAAGCGAACAGTTAGCATACTATGGCCCAGCAAGTACTCTTTCTGTATCTGTTGAAATACGTAGCAGAACCATTACTGTTATAGATGCTACAGGAGTGAGAATCTCAATCGCGCTGTGGGAGGGCTGACCCGAAACCCTCTACTGTCTGCTTGCACTGCAATCTTCCAGCAGGTCCATTACTGGTATAGATGCTACAGGAGTGAGAATCTCAATCGCGCTGTGGGAGGGCTGACCTGAAACCCTCTACTGTCTGCTTGCACTGCAATCTTACAGCAGGACCATTACTGGTATATATGCTACAGGAGTAAGAATCTCAATTGCGCTGTGGGAGGGCTGACCGGAAACCCTCTACTGTCTGCTTGCACTGCAATCTTCCAGCAGGACCATTACTGGTATAGATGCTACAGGAGTGAGAATCTCAATCGCGCTGTGGGAGGGCTGACCTGAACCCCTCTACTGTCTGCTTGCACTGCAATCTTCCAGCAGGACCATTACTGTATAATGCTACATGAGTGAGAATCTTAATCGCGCTGTGGGAGGGCTGACCCGAAACCCTCTACTGTCTGCTTGCACTGCAATCTTCCAGCAGGACCATTACTGGTATAGATGCTGCGGGAGTGATAATCTTAATCGCGCTGTGTGAGGCTGACCGAACCCTCTACTGTCTGCTTGCACTGCAATCTTCCAGCAGGCATTACTGGTATAGATGCTGCGGGAGTGAATCTTAATGCGCTGTGTGACGGCTGACACGAAACCATCTACTGTCTGCTTGCACTACAATCTTCCAGCAGGCCATTACTGGTATAGATGCTACAGGAGTGAGAATCTTAATCGTGCTGTGTGAGGGCTGACCCGAAACCCTCTACTGTCTGCTTGCACTGCAATCTTCCAGCAGGACCATTACTGGTATAGATGCTACAGGAGTGAGAATCTTAATCGCGCTGTGGGAGGGCTGACCCGAAACCCTCTACTGTCTGCTTGCACTGCAATCTTCCAGCAGGACCATTACTGGTATAGATGCTACAGGAGTGAGAATCTTAATCGCGCTGTGGGAGGGCTGACCCGAAACCCTCTACTGTCTGCTTGCACTGCAATCTTCCAGCAGGACCATTACTGGTATAGATGCTGCGGGAGTGATAATCTTAATAGCGCTGTGTGACGGCTGACACGAAACCATCTACTGTCTGCTTGCACAATACAATCTTCCAGCAGGCCATTACTGGTACAGATGCTACAGGAGTGAGAATCTTAATCGTGCTGTGTGAGGGCTGACCCGAAACCATCTACTGTCTGCTTGCACTGCAATCTTCCAGCAGGACCATTACTGGTATAGATGCTACAGGAGTGAGAATCTTAATCGCGCTGTGGGAGGGCTGACCCGAAACCCTCTACTGTCTGCTTGCACTGCAATCTTCCAGCAGGACCATTACTGGTATAGATGCTACAGGAGTGAGAATCTTAATCGCGCTGTGGGAGGGCTGACCCGAAACCATCTACTGTCTGCTTGCACTGCAATCTTCCAGCAGGACAATTACTGGTATAGATGCTACAGGAGTGAGAATCTCAATCGCGCTGTGGGAGGGCTAGCCCGAAACCCTCTACTGTCTGCTTGCACTGCAATCTTCCAGCAGGACCATTACTGGTATAGATGCTATAGGAGTGAGAATCTCAATCGCGCTGTGGGAGGGCTGGCCCGAAACCCTCTACTGTCTGCTTGCACTGCAATCTTCCAGCAGGACCATTACTGGTATAGATGCTACAGGAGTGAGAATCTCAATCGCGCTGTGGGAGGGCTGGCCCGAAACCCTCTACTGTCTGCTTGCACTGCAATCTTCCAGCAGGACCATTACTGGTATAGATGCTACAGGAGTGAGAATCTCAATCGCGCTGTGGGAGGGCTGGCCCGAAACCCTCTACTGTCTGCTTGCACTGCAATCTTCCAGCAGGACCATTACTGGTATAGATGCTACAGGAGTGAGAATCTCAATCGCGCTGTGGGAGGGCTGGCCCGAAACCCTCTACTGTCTGCTTGCACTGCAATCTTCCAGCAGGACCATTACTGGTATAGATGCTACAGGAGTGAGAATCTCAATCGCGCTGTGGGAGGGCTGGCCCGAAACCCTCTACTGTCTGCTTGCACTGCAATCTTCCAGCAGGACCATTACTGGTATAGATGCTACAGGAGTGAGAATCTCAATCGTGCTGTGGGAGGGCTGGCCCGAAACCCTCTACTGTCTGCTTGCACAATGCACTATGCAAGCTTCCATATGGTTCCAATCTTGCACATAATAATTCATGTTTGAACTGTGTTGTGTGAGAAAATGGAAAATGTACCCAGTCTGATCGTGTATTGTTTGATACTCTTCGATAAACACTATTTACTGAATCAAAGCCTGTGAACTGCCATCTTGAATTGCTCTTTATACCGATGCTCTTTCGCCGCATACAAACACATACAGTGTGCTACATACATATGTGCGGATCTTTAATTGTCCATCGTTGAAACAGATATTTCGTATTTTAAACTGTAATACACTTGTCAATATTGAACATTACCTATTTCACAGTTAGTCCCTGTGTAATCTTCTGCGCATGTGCAAGTGTAACTGTTCACATGATCATGACACGTGGCACCATTCTGACACGGATTACTGGCGCATTCATTCGTGTCTGAAATTACAAAAAGGCAACAAAATAGGGCCTTCGAAATTAATTAGAGAATATATGTCGAATCTTTACTGTGTAATCATATTGATTGACTATTTTACATTATATATATATATATATGTATGTACATAAAATATATAGAAAGTAAGTAAGTTAGCACGCAATCGAGAAAGCAAAGGTACGCATGTCAGTTATAGTTTTTCAATTATCACAATATTTAGGAATGTTGGTACGTTTTCTGTCAAGGCGCATCATTCACACCCTAAAGTATATTCAATACACACACACACGCATATATGTATATGTTGTATACTTAAGAAATAATAAGTATCAACCGTGGTATATCGCAGAATAACCCGAGTTTGAAGTTCTTATGCGTATACATATATCACGAAGGCCGATATATTTCTACGCATAAGAACGACACACGAGGGTTATTCTGCGATATACCACGGTTGATACTTATTATTTCGATTCTAACATGACATACTTCTAATAATTTTAAGAATCAAAGGAGTATTTTCTTCAAACGCCGTTGTACTCCGCTGCATTTGGCTTTCGAAATTTCCTCCCGTGTAAGGGGTAATGACGTTATTTTTTATGGAAAATATCAATCTAGTGCATAAATGAACAAAAGTTGTAACTGATCAATAATTTTATTTATTTTGTCAAATAAAACTGTACAGAATAGTAACTGAAACATTACTTAACAGAAAAACAAGACGGACAAGAGATTATCTGATTCTAAAAATAGCCCACTTCCGCGAATTCCCACGATAGTATTTACAAACATCACGTGACTTTCATTCATAACACTTTACACGCATTGTATAAATGGAATAGCCAAAACACGGTGCGCGCGCAGCATAGTTCAATGTAGGTATATCGCAGAATAACCCGAGGTAGATTTTACTCTACAAGTATGTATGTTATTAGCTGGGTCGTGTTAGAAATACCAAATAACTGACAATATGCCAAACAATATGTAACATCAAATTGTGTATATGCTTAAAGGAACATCACAGTCGGTGATGAATGCCCCCGCCATAGCCGAAGAAGTTACAGCCCGGACTGGACATATTGACTTGGAATGACGGACATACTGACAGTGCGAAAACTATATGCCTCCCCTCGGGGGCATAAACAGGTGAGTTATGCTAGACGCACATGCTTGCGGCAACGAATCTCTGGTCCGATGCGTTATCTTTATCACATGCGATTGCCGGACAGACAATCAAACACAAATACATTGACACTCGCACATGCATGCGGTTTCGATACGAAACTAATCTGCCGTTGCGAATGTTGCCGGACTGAAAATATTTTCCATCCGGTAAAATTCGTCGCTCCGAATGTCATCGTGGGAAACACCATGGTTTAATCATGCCACGATGTCGGTCACTGCCAATTTCGCCATAAGAAGTTGAAAATGTGTGTAATTTGGTGAGACCGCTTGTCTACCTCTACATAAATCAACACACTTCTCATCGTCGCTATAAATTTCTGGCATTAATGAACAAAACTGCACTGGAGGTTAATTTCATGAACCCACATCCATCTCTTCCTCCGTGTCTTCCTTAAGTTCATGTGATAGTGTAGAGCTATCATCACTAACAAACAATCATTGTCAACCTCGTCGATATCCATGTTGAAGATGGCTGAAACGCAACATCATCGGACAGCATGACCACAACGGAATGACTACGCATACATGTGCGGGTAGTTTCGTACGACAAACGCATCCGATGAACGGATCAGCAAATATTCGTTTCAGCAACCGCAACCATGAGCAGCTTTAGAGTAGGGCGGTACGATATCAGTACTGTAAGGGCCTCACTATGAATATAAGTGTCTACCAGATTCATTATTTGAGATGGTGAGACGATTGTCAGATTACAAATGGTCACGGAATGTCTGAAAGTAGTTATTTAGTTATTTATTATGTGAACATGTGATCCTAATAAAATGAACAGTCTTTCAGATGGGACTTTAAACCAAGGTCTCGTGTCGGTGCTTTACAACGTGCACGTAAAAGAACCACAGGATATTCTGGAATGTGTTTCTGTCTATCATTGCACTATCCTCAACAATCTGACTAATCTCTTCAGGGGGCGTCGCTCATATGGGCAACCGGTAGCGACGATAAATCGTAAAACACACAGTAAATCTAGACATCAGGACTATGTGATCATATATATGTATATGTAAGGAATAACATACACTAGCATACAGTGAGGTCGCATTAACTATTAGTCAAGAGAGCAGACAAAGGCGTGGGCATCAGTAAGTTGGTATCCGATCTATAGATGCACGTTTTTTTGGATATTTATGAAAATGTTAACTTTGGTAAACGACCATTTACAGGGTAATTTGTGATTTTTAAATAAATTACTGTCAAACCTGTGTTAGTGGGCATCTCTATTAAGCATCCAACATGTTTTAGGCATCAAGTTACAGATTCTCAATATAGTTTATGTTTTATTATACATTTGCTCTCTATTAAGTAACAACATGTGATTCCCTTGGCCGGCTGCTTAAGACAGGGTTGACTGTATCCGTAAAGGGAGGTAGTTTACTACCAATAATTCAGGGCCTATTATAAAGACCATTCCATGTATGGACATACATGGTCTATACTTGTGCATACTCACTAACACTCCCTGCTCTAACATCAACGTTCATACTAACATTCCCGCCATTTAGCTCACAAGATATAGTACAGCTATAGTTTAGTTTTAACATTATTTATTTCAGTATTTGTACATGTAATCAAGAAATGAACATTTTACATATAATTTAACAGCAGTAGACTGAAAGGGATTAGATACAATATACAGAACAAATCAAATGAACACACTTGTTTATATAATTATGCATAGTATATACGATTTATGTCATTGTTGTGCACACGAATTGTCAATAAATGTTGAAGCAAATGGGTTGGGCCACAAGTTTTAACAATATTAGTTACGGCCCTCCCCCCAAAATACTAGCTTGTAACAAACAAAGTGATGAATATATGAGTTGAGTTGTGCAAATACTAACATTGATGATTACTAATATAAAAGTAAAATGAAGAAGACAATTAACAAAATATAGATAACAAGAATTTAGAACAAAAAACAAACAAAAACAACTAACAATACCATCAAAAAAGGAATTAAGAAATGCAATTGATTATAGCTACTCCAATAAAGTGCTCCGTCGTACATAGTTCCCAGCCAGCCACACCCGTACAGCTATATACCTAGGTTATTCCTATAAACCGACTGCACAATAATCACATTAGTGATACTAGTATGCATTATATGATCCAGTATTGATCGGTCTGTTTTTAATACTGTATCCATATACCCTATTTACATCGATTTATTGCACCGTTGTTGAATTTCACGTGCGCAAACGAAGATAACGTACCTCTTATATTCGGACTGATTTATGCCTAAAACACTGTCGTGACGTCATACCTTTGTATTTGCAGTCCATTATTAATAATATTGGACTGCTTCCAAAAGGTATAGGATATAGGTCGAAAACAATCCAACATGTAAAATAGTGAACAGTGCGAGGCGCGTAGCACAGAACACAGTGTCATTATGTAACATATTGGTTCTTTTTTAGGCTTATATATTACTTAAAACACACACTTATACATGTATAACAAGATCTTACTATATAAAAATAAATGTTCGTTCATGTATGTATAAGATTTGATATAATACCTTGGCCTATTGAGAGTAGTCCAATATTGAAAATCAAATACAGCAAGTACAAATGTATGACGTCATGATAGTGTTTTATCCTCGAAAAGCTCACACTGAGAGACTCCTATAGTTCATTGGTAAGCAAGTGGGAGTATGACTTACTCAACTAGCCTAGCAACAGGCGCTAATATATTTTGCCTGGTCAGTCATATAAATATATTTTAATACCGAGATTATTAATTGGGCCGTATTAAGTTTCTGATAGTATCAATATTTTGCCGGAAGTAAGCTAGTGAAAAATCGACAGACTGGAACCCAAGCTATTACTCAACATTCATACCTGTTTCGCAATTACTGCCCTCGTATCCATCCTTGCAGGAACACGTGTATCTGTTCACGCTGTCATGACACGTGGCACCATTCTGACAAGGGTTACTGGCACATTCATCCTTATCTGTTGAAGTTATTGAACATTTACAACATATCACATGGCAATGAGCACAGGATTAACTATTAAATACCATCTATTTTATGAACTATAGCACAGCTTTGAAGCTCATCATCAGTAGAGCCATATGCAGTCAGTCATATCCTCAATATATTTCTCGCCTGGTACAATAGTCCCGTTATACTTTTATATTTCTACTATATGCACCAATCCAAATTAACTGACCACATATTTCTTTCTGTCTGTATCATTGCACTATCCTCCAAAATCTAAAATGACTAATCTCTTCAGGAGGTGTCGCTCATATGTACAACCGGTAGCGACGATAAATAAACGTAAAACACACAGTAAATCTAGACATCAGGACTATGTGATCATATATATGTATATGTAAGGAATAACATACACTAGCATACAGTGAGGTCGCATTAACTATTAGTCAATAGAGCAGACAAAGGCGTGGGCATCAGTAAGTTGGTATCCGATCTATAGATGCACGTTTATTTGGATATTTATGAAAATGTTAACTTTGGTAAACGACCATTTACAGGGTAATTTGTGATTTTTAAATAAAATACTGTCAAACCTGTGTTAGTGGGCATCTCTATTAAGCATCCAACATGTTTTAGGCATCAAGTTACAGATTCTCAATATAGTTTATGTTTTATTATACATTTGCTCTCTATTAAGTAACAACATGTGATTCCCTTGGCCGGCTGCTTAAGACAGGGTTGACTGTATCCGTAAAGGGAGGTAGTTTACTACCAATAATTCAGGGCCTATTATAAAGACCATTTCATGTATGGGTATACATGGTCTATACTTGTGCATACTCACTAACACTCCCTGCTCTAACATCAACGTTCATACTAACATTCCCGCCATTTAGTTCACAAGGTATAGTACAGCTATAGTTTAGTTTGAACATTATTTATTTCAGTATTTGTACATGTAATCAAGAAATGAATATTTTACATATAATTTAACAGCAGTAGACTGAAAGGGATTAGATACAATATACAGAACAA
Organism: Archivesica marissinica; assembly: GCA_014843695.1. Taxonomy (NCBI): domain Eukaryota; kingdom Metazoa; phylum Mollusca; class Bivalvia; order Venerida; family Vesicomyidae; genus Archivesica; species Archivesica marissinica. The sequence continues at coordinate 36,548,405 of CM026403.1, forward strand.
AACAAATGAACACACTTGTTTATATAATTATGCATAGTATATACGATTTATGTCATTGTTGTGCACACGAATTGTCAATAAATGTTGAAGCAAATGGGTTGGGCCACAAGTTTTAACAATATTAGTTACGGCCCTCCCCCCAAAATACTAGCATGTAACAAACAAAGTGACTGAATATATGAGTTGAGTTGTGCAAATACTAACATTGATGATTACTAATATAAAAGTAAAATGAAGAAGACAATTAACAAAATATAGATAACAAGAATTTAGAACAAAAAACAAACAAAAACAACTAACAATACCATCAAAAAAGGAATTAAGAAATACTAGAGCTACTCCAATAAAGTGCTCCGTCGTACATAGTTCCCAGCCAGCCACACCCGTACAGCTATATACCTAGGTTATTCCTATAAACCGACTGCACAATAATCACATTAGTGATACTAGTATGCATTATATGATCCAGTATTGATCGGTCTGTTTTTAATACTGTATCCATATACCCTATTTACAAATAAATTTTCGTTCATGTATGTATAAGATTTGATATAATACCTTGGCCTATTGAGAGTAGTCCAATATTGTAAATCAAATACAGCAAGTACAAATGTATGACGTCATGATAGTGTTTTATCCTCGAAAAGCTCACACTGAGATACTCCTATAGTTCATTGGTAAGCAAGTGGGAGTATGACTTACTCAACTAGCCTAGCAACAGGCGCTAATATATTTTGCTTGGTCAGTCATATACATATAAATATATTTTAATACCGAGATCATTAATTGGGCCGTATTGAGTTTCTGATAATATCAACATTTTGCCAGAAGTAAGCTAGTGAAAAATCGACAGACTGGAACCCAAGCTATTACTCAACATTCATACCTGTTTCGCAATTACTGCCCTCGTATCCATCCTTGCAGGAACACGTGTATCTGTTCACGCTGTCATGACACGTGGCACCATTCTGACAAGGGTTACTGGCACATTCATCCTTATCTGTTGAAGTTATTGAACATTTACAACATATCACATGGCAATGAGCACAGGATTAACTATTAAATACCATCTATTTTATGAACTATAGCACAGCTTTGAAGCTCATCATCAGTAGAGCCATATGCAGTCAGTCATATCCTCAATATATTTCTCGCCTGGTACAATAGTCCCGTTATACTTTTATATTTCTACTATATGCACCAATCCAAATTAACTGACCACATATTTCTTTCTGTCTGTATCATTGCACTATCCTCCAAAATCTAAAATGACTAATCTCTTCAGGAGGTGTCGCTCATATGTACAACCGGTAGTGACGATAAATAAACGTAAAACACATAGTAAATCTAGACATCAGGACTATGTGATCATATATATGTATATGTAAGGACTAACATACACTAGCATACAGTGAGGTCACATTAACTATTAGTCAAGAGAGCAGACAAAGGCGTGGGCATCAGTATGTTGGTATCCGATCTATAGATGCACGTTTTTTTGGATATTTATGAAAATGTTAACTTTGGTAAACGACCATTTACAGGGTAATTTGTGATTTTTAAATAAATTACTGTCAAACCTGTGTTAGTGGGCATCTCTATTAAGCAGCCAACATGTTTTAGGCATCAAGTTACAGATTCTCAATATAGTTTATGTTTTATTATACATTTGCTCTCTATTAAGTAACAACATGTGATTCCCTTGGCCGGCTGCTTAAGACTGTATCCGTAAAGGCAGGTAGTTTACTACCAATAATGCAGGGCCTATTATAAAGACCATTCCATGTATGGGCATACATGGTCTATACTTGTGCATACTCACTAACACTCCCTGCTCTAACATCAACGTTCATACTAACATTCCCGCCATTTAGCTCACAAGGTATAGTACAGCTATAGTTTAGTTTGAACATTATTTATTTCAGTTGTTACACTTGTTTATATAATTATGCATAGTATATACTATTTATAGCATTGTTGTGCACACGAATTGTCAATACAATTAATATTGAAGCAAATGGGTTGGGCCACAAGTTGTAACAATATTAGTTACGGCCCTCCTCCCCAAGATACTAGATTGTAACAAGCAAAGTGACTGAATATATGAGCTGAGTTGTGCAAATACTAAACTTGATGATTACTAATATAAAAGGAAAATGAAGAAGAAAATTAGCAAAATATAGATAACAAGAATTTAGAACAAAAAACAAACAAAAACAACTAACAATACCATCAAAAAAGGGATTAAGAAATGCAATTGATTATAGCTACTCCAATAAAGTGCTCCGTCGTACATAGTTCCCAGCCAGCCACACCCGTACAGCTATATACCTAGGTTATTCCTATAAACCGACTGCACAATAATCACATTACTGATACTAGTATGCATTATATGATCCAGTATTGATCGATCGGTTTTTAATACTGTATCCATATACCCTATTTACATCGATTTATTGCACCGTTGTTGAATTTCACGTGCGCAAACGAAGATAACGTACCTCTTATATTCGGACTGATTTATGCCTAAAACACTGTCGTGACGTCATATCTTTGTACTTGCAGTCCATTATTAATAATATTGGACTGATTCCAAAAGATATAGGATATAGGTCGAAAACAATCCAACATGTAAAATAGTGAACAGTGCGAGGCGCGTATCACAGAACACAGTGTCACTATTTAACATATTGGATCTTTGTTAGGCTTATATATTACTTAAAACACACACTTATACATGTATAATAAGATCTTACTATATAAAAATGATACTTTCGTTCATTTATGTATACGATTTGATATAATACCTTGGCCTATTGAGAGTAGTCCAAAATTGAAAATAAAATACAGCAAGTACAAATGTATGACGTCATGATAGTGTTTTATCCTCGAAAAGTTCACACTGAGAGACTCATATAGTCATTGGTAAGTAAGTGGGAGTATGACTTACTCAACTAGCCTAGCAACAGGCGCTAATATATTTTGCCTGGTCAGTCATATAAATATATTTTAAAACCGAGATCATTAATTGGGCCGTATTGAGTTTCTGATAATATCAACATTTTGCCAGAAGTAAACTAGTGAAAAATCGACAGACTGGAACATTCATACCTGTTTGGCAATTACTGCCCACGTATCCATTCTTGCAGGCACACGTGTATCTGTTCACGCTGTCATGACACGTGGCACCATTCTGACAAGGGTTACTGGCACATTCATCCTTATTATCTGTTGAAGTTATTGAAAATTTACAATATATCACATGGCAATGAGCACAGGATTAACTATTAAATACCATCTATTTTATGAACTATAGCACAGCTTTGAAGCTCATCATCAGTAGAGCCATATGCAGTCAGTCATATCCTCAATATATTTCTCGCCTGGTACAATAGTCCCGTTATACTTTTAAATTTCTATTATATGCACCAATCCAAATTAACTGACCACCTATTTCTTTTTTTCCTTTCCAATGCATGATTTGTTTTCTCAGTGAAAGAAAACTCCAGCTTCCACTATTTTCAAACAGTGAAGTATGGCATTTTCTCTGCCGCTTGTTGCGTGTCTTATTTGGTTAGATGTAATGAATTTGTTTTGTCTGTAGTTTTTAATTTTGACAGCGAACCGAAACTAGCTTGAAAAAATGTGCAAGTATAAGCATAGCATTGCAGTTGTATCAGTTTGCTTATATATTTCACAGGGATTCGGCACATTTGAGGGTACTAGTATATATATTTAAGTACAGGGATTCTACTCTGTGGGATGTCAGATTTCGCATCGATCAGTAAAATGGCCCTATCTGAAACAATGTTGTACAAATCTGTCCAAATATAATGCCTATCCCGAGTCTTTATATTGTTCCTCAAATAAAACAAAACTTTAAGCTGCATGCATGTATACTTTGCAAACAATTGCCACAGACATTGGCTATAGCAGGTCACATTTCCATACTAGGACACGGGTTCTGTCAGCAACAACAACAAATCTTCGACGGGAGAGTTTTAACTGTGAATAACATTATCAATAAAATGTGTTTCCACTAACGTGTAGATTTATTCGGCAAAAATGTACGTCAAAAAGAGATTTCGTATCATTTTCAATTTGTTTAGAAAATTTCTAAAGCGGTGCAATTCGCGTTGAAACGAGCGTTGAAACGAGCGTTCTGATTGGATTATTAGAATGTAACAAGATGTGTTTTTTTTATAGGGGTCTGCCTTCACCAATAACAGCGGGAGGCCGTTCTAACCGGCTGTCCGTCCGTGCCTCTAGATGTACTGCTTGGGGGGGGGACACCAGGGGTCTGCCTTCACCAATAACAGCGGGAGGCCGTTCTAACCGGCTGTCCGTCCATGCCTCTAGAAGTACTGCTTGGGGAACACCAGGGGCCTGCCTTCACCAATAACAGCGGGAGGCAGTTCTAACCGGCTGTCCGTCCATGCCTCTAGATGTACTGCTTGGGGGGGACACCAGGGGTCTGCCTTCACCAATAACAGCGGGAGGCCGTTCTAACCGGCTGTCCGTCCATGCGTCTAGAAAGTACTGCTTGGAGGGACACCAGGGGTCTGCCTTCACCAATAACAGCGGGAGGCCGTTCTAACCGGCTGTCCGTCCATGCGTCTAGAAAGTACTGCTTGGAGGGACACCAGGGGTCTGCCTTCACCAATAACAGCGGGAGGCCGTTCTAACCGGCTGTCCGTCCATGCGTCTAGAAAGTACTGCTTGGAGGGACACCAGGGGTCTGCCTTCACCAATAACAGCGGGAGGCCGTTCTAACCGGCTGTCCGTCCGTGCCTCTAGAAAGTACTGCTTGGAGGGACACCAGGGGTCTGCCTTTACATATAACAGCGGGAGAGTCGCCATATGACCTAAGTTGTCCGTGCGACGTTAAATTCAAAAAACAAATGATAGAAACAGTACTGTATGTTTCGGTATTTCTCTATTGTAATTTACTTATAATGAACCCATTACTTGCAAAAATAATTTAAATAAAACTATCGTATATATGAATTCATACCTTCACAATTGTCCCCTTGGTATCCTGGAATGCATTTACATGTGTAACCTGCTGTTGTATCTGTGCACGTGCCACCATTATTGCAGGGCAAACCTTTACATGCGTTATCTAAGCATGATGAAACAATATAAATAATATTCAGGTATATATCAAAATTCACATTCTATTTGGCCATTGGAGAGATTCCGGTGAGTATATTTTGTGTATATACATATACTGTAGAGCGGGTATTGTAAAGTATATCCTGTAATGTAGCATCCGAGACATACTGTAATGTAGCGTCCGAGACATACTATAATGTAGCGTCCGAGACATACTGTAATATAGCGTCCGGGACATACTGTAATATAGCGTCCGGGACATACTGTAATATAGCGTCCTGTTCATACGGTAATGTAGCGTCCGGGACATACGGTAATGTAGCGTCCTGTTCATACGGTAATGTAGCGTCCGAGACATACTGTAATGTAGCGTCCGGGACATACTGTAATGTAGCATCCGAGATATACGGTAATGTAGCGTCCGGGACATACTGTAATGTAGAGTCCGGGACATACTGTAATGTAGCGTCCTGTACATACTGTAATGTAGCGTCCTGTTCATACGGTAATGTAGCGTCCGGGACAGACGGTAATGTAGCGTCCTGTTCATATGGTAATGTAGCGTCCGGGACATACGGTAATGTAGCGTCCTGTTCATACTGTAATGTAGCGTCCTGTTCATACGGTAATGTAGCGTCCGGGACATACTGTAATGTAGCGTCCTGTACATACGGTAATGTAGCGACCGGGACATACTGTAATGTAGCGTCCGGGATATACGGTAATGTAGCGTCCGGGACATACTGTAATGTAGCATCCTGTACATACGGTAATGTAGCGTCCGGGATATACGGTAATGTAGCGTCCGGGATATACGGTAATGTAGCGTCCGGGACATACGGTAATGTAGCATCCGGGACATACTGTAATGTAGCGTCCGGCATATACGGTAATGTAGCGTCCGGGACATACTGTAATGTAGTGTCCGGGATATACGGTAATGTAGCGTCCTGTTCATACGGTAATGTAGCGTCCTGTTCATATGGTAATGTAGCGTCCGAGACATACTGTAGTAATGTAGGGTCCTGTACATACGGTAATGTAGCGTCCGGGACATACGGTAATGTAGCGTCCAGGACATACGGTAATGTAGCGTCCGGGACATACGGTAATGTAGAGTCCAGGACATACGGTAATGTAGCGTCCGGGACATACGGTAATGTAGCGTCCGGGACATACGGTAATGTAGCGTCCGGGACATACTGTAATATAGCGTCCGGGACATACGGTAATGTAGCATCCGGGACATACTGTAATGTAGAGTCCGGGACATACTGTAATGTAGCGTCCGGGACATACGGTAATGTAGCATCCGGGACATACTGTAATGTAGAGTCCGGGACATACTGTAATGTAGCGTCCTGTACATACGGTAATGTAGCGACCGGGACATACTGTAATGTAGCGTCCGGGATATACGGTAATGTAGCGTCCGGGACATACTGTAATGTAGCGTCCTGTACATACGGTAATGTAGCATCCGGGATATACGGTAATGTAGCGTCCGGGATATACGGTAATGTAGCGTCCGGGACATACGGTAATGTAGCATCCGGGACATACTGTAATGTAGAGTCCGGGGATATACTGTAATGTAGCGTCCGGCATATACGGTAATGTAGCGTCCTGTACATTCTGTAATGTAGCGTCCGGGACATACGGTAATGTAGAGTCCAGGACATACTGTAATGTAGTGTCCGGGACATACGGTAATGTAGCATCCGGGACATACTGTAATGTAGAGTCCGGGACATACTGTAATGTAGCGTCCTGTACATATACGGTAATGTAGCATCCGGGACATACTGTAATGTAGCGTCCTGTACATACGGTAATGTAGCGACCGGGACATACTGTAATGTAGCGTCCGGGATATACGGTAATGTAGCGTCCGGGACATACTGTAATGTAGCGTCCTATACATATGGTAATGTAGCGTCCGGGATATACGGTAATGTAGCGTCCGTGATATACGGTAATGTAGCGTCCGGGACATACGGTAATGTAGCATCCGGGACATACTGTAATGTAGCGTCCGGCATATACGGTAATGTAGCGTCCGGGACATACTGTAATGTAGCGTCCGGGATATACGGTAATGTAGCGTCCTGTTCATACGGTAATGTAGCGTCCTGTTCATACGGTAATGTAGCGTCCGAGACATACTGTAGTAATGTAGGGTCCTGTACATACGGTAATGTAGCGTCCGGGACATACGGTAATGTAGCGTCCAGGACATACGGTAATGTAGCGTCCGGGACATACGGTAATGTAGAGTCCAGGACATACGGTAATGTAGCATCCGGGACATACGGTAATGTAGCGTCCGGGACATACGGTAATGTAGCGTCCGGGACATACTGTAATATAGCGTCCGGGACATACGGTAATGTAGCATCCGGGACATACTGTAATGTAGAGTCCGGGACATACTGTAATGTAGCGTCCTGTACATACGGTAATGTAGCATCCGGGACATACTGTAGTGTAGCGTCCTGTACATACGGTAATGTAGCGTCCGGGACATACTGTATTGTAGCGTACGGGATATACGGTAATGTAGCGTTCGGGACATACGGTAATGTAGCATCCGGGACATACTGTAATGTAGCGTCCGGGATATACGGTAATGTAGCGTCCGGGAAATACTGTAATGTAGCGTCCTGTTCATACGGTAATGTAGCGTCCGGGACATACGGTAATGTAGCGTTCTGTTCATACGGTAATGTAGCGTCCGAGACATACTGTAATGTAGGGTCCTGTACATACGGTAATGTAGCGTCCGAGACATACGGTAATGTAGCATCCGAGATATACGGTAATGTAGCGTCCGGGACATACTGTAATGTAGAGTCTGGGACATACTGTAATGTAGCGTCCTGTACATACGGTAATGTAGCGTCCGGGACATACTATAATGTAGCGTCCGGGACATACGGTAATGTAGCGTCCGGGACATACGGTAATGTAGCATCCGGGACATACTGTAATGTAGAGTCCGGGACATACTGTAATGTAGCATCCGGCATATACGGTAATGTAGCGTCCAGGACATACTGTATTGTAGCGTCCTGTTCATACGGTAATGTAGCGTCCTGTACATACTGTAATGTAGCGTCCTGTACATACTGTAATGTAGCGTCCGGGATATACTGTAATGTAGCGTCCGGGACATACGGCAATGTAGCTTCCAGGACATACGGCAATATAGCGTCCGGGACATACGGCAATATAGCGTCCGGGACATACGGTAATGTAGCATCCGGGACATACGGTAATGTAGCATCCGGGACATACTGTAATGTAGAGTCCGGGACATACTGTAATGTATCGTCCGGCATATACGGTAATGTAGCGTCCAGGACATACTGTAATGTAGCGTCCTGTTCATACGGTAATGTAGCATCCAGGACATACTGTAATGTAGCGTCCGGGACATACGGTAATGTAGCATCCTGTTCATACGGTAAGGTAGCATCCGAGACATACTGTAATGTAGGGTCCTGTACATACGGTAATGTAGCGTCCGGGACATACTGTAATGTAGAGTCCGGGACATACTGTAATGTAGAGTCCTGTACATACTGTAATGTAGATTCCGGAACATACTGTAATGTAGCGTCCTGTACATACTGTAATGTAGCGTCCTGTACATACGGGAATGTAGCATCCGGGACATCCGGTAATGTAGAGTCCTGTACATTCTGTAATGTAGCGTCCGGGACATACGGTAATGTAGAGTCCAGGACATACTGTAATGTAGCCCACAACAAACACCACAACAAAACCGGGACATACGTAATGTAGCTCCTGTCATACGGTAAGTAGCATCCGGACATACTGTAATGTAGGTCCTGTACATACGGTAATGTAGCGTCCGGGACATACTGTAATGTAGAGTCCGGGACATACTGTAATGTAGAGTCCTGTACATACTGTAATGTAGATTCCGGAACATACTGTAATGTAGCGTCCTGTACATACTGTAATGTAGCGTCCTGTACATACGGGAATGTAGCATCCGGGACATCCGGTAATGTAGAGTCCTGTACATTCTGTAATGTAGCGTCCGGGACATACGGTAATGTAGAGTCCAGGACATACTGTAATGTAGCGTCCGGGACATACGGTAATGTAGCATCCGGGACATACTGTAATGTAGAGTCCGGGACATACTGTAATGTAGCGTCCTGTACATACGGTAATGTAGCATCCGGGACATACTGTAATGTAGCGTCCTGTACATACGGTAATGTAGCGACCGGGACATACTGTAATGTAGCGTCCGGGATATACGGTAATGTAGCGTCCGGGACATACTGTAATGTAGCATCCTGTACATACGGTAATGTAGCGTCCGGGATATACGGTAATGTAGCGTCCGGGATATACGGTAATGTAGCGTCCGGGACATACGGTAATGTAGCATCCGGGACATACTGTAATGTAGCGTCCGGCATATACGGTAATGTAGCGTCCGGGACATACTGTAATGTAGTGTCCGGGATATACGGTAATGTAGCGTCCTGTTCATACGGTAATGTAGCGTCCTGTTCATATGGTAATGTAGCGTCCGAGACATACTGTAGTAATGTAGGGTCCTGTACATACGGTAATGTAGCGTCCGGGACATACGGTAATGTAGCGTCCAGGACATACGGTAATGTAGCGTCCGGGACATACGGTAATGTAGAGTCCAGGACATACGGTAATGTAGCGTCCGGGACATACGGTAATGTAGCGTCCGGGACATACGGTAATGTAGCGTCCGGGACATACTGTAATATAGCGTCCGGGACATACGGTAATGTAGCATCCGGGACATACTGTAATGTAGAGTCCGGGACATACTGTAATGTAGCGTCCGGGACATACGGTAATGTAGCATCCGGGACATACTGTAATGTAGAGTCCGGGACATACTGTAATGTAGCGTCCTGTACATACGGTAATGTAGCGACCGGGACATACTGTAATGTAGCGTCCGGGATATACGGTAATGTAGCGTCCGGGACATACTGTAATGTAGCGTCCTGTACATACGGTAATGTAGCATCCGGGATATACGGTAATGTAGCGTCCGGGATATACGGTAATGTAGCGTCCGGGACATACGGTAATGTAGCATCCGGGACATACTGTAATGTAGAGTCCGGGGATATACTGTAATGTAGCGTCCGGCATATACGGTAATGTAGCGTCCTGTACATACTGTAATGTAGCGTCCGGGACATACGGTAATGTAGAGTCCAGGACATACTGTAATGTAGTGTCCGGGACATACGGTAATGTAGCGTCCAGGACATACGGTAATGTAGCGTCCGGGACATACGGTAATGTAGAGTCCAGGACATACGGTAATGTAGCATCCGGGACATACGGTAATGTAGCGTCCGGGACATACGGTAATGTAGCGTCCGGGACATACTGTAATATAGCGTCCGGGACATACGGTAATGTAGCATCCGGGACATACTGTAATGTAGAGTCCGGGACATACTGTAATGTAGCGTCCTGTACATACGGTAATGTAGCATCCGGGACATACTGTAGTGTAGCGTCCTGTACATACGGTAATGTAGCGTCCGGGACATACTGTATTGTAGCGTACGGGATATACGGTAATGTAGCGTTCGGGACATACGGTAATGTAGCATCCGGGACATACTGTAATGTAGCGTCCGGGATATACGGTAATGTAGCGTCCGGGAAATACTGTAATGTAGCGTCCTGTTCATACGGTAATGTAGCGTCCGGGACATACGGTAATGTAGCGTTCTGTTCATACGGTAATGTAGCGTCCGAGACATACTGTAATGTAGGGTCCTGTACATACGGTAATGTAGCGTCCGAGACATACGGTAATGTAGCATCCGAGATATACGGTAATGTAGCGTCCGGGACATACTGTAATGTAGAGTCTGGGACATACTGTAATGTAGCGTCCTGTACATACGGTAATGTAGCGTCCGGGACATACTATAATGTAGCGTCCGGGACATACGGTAATGTAGCGTCCGGGACATACTGTAATGTAGCATCCGGGACATACTGTAATGTAGAGTCCGGGACATACTGTAATGTAGCATCCGGCATATACGGTAATGTAGCGTCCAGGACATACTGTATTGTAGCGTCCTGTTCATACGGTAATGTAGCGTCCTGTACATACTGTAATGTAGCGTCCTGTACATACTGTAATGTAGCGTCCGGGATATACTGTAATGTAGCGTCCGGGACATACGGCAATGTAGCTTCCAGGACATACGGCAATATAGCGTCCGGGACATACGGCAATATAGCGTCCGGGACATACGGTAATGTAGCATCCGGGACATACGGTAATGTAGCATCCGGGACATACTGTAATGTAGAGTCCGGGACATACTGTAATGTATCGTCCGGCATATACGGTAATGTAGCGTCCAGGACATACTGTAATGTAGCGTCCTGTTCATACGGTAATGTAGCATCCAGGACATACTGTAATGTAGCGTCCGGGACATACGGTAATGTAGCATCCTGTTCATACGGTAAGGTAGCATCCGAGACATACTGTAATGTAGGGTCCTGTACATACGGTAATGTAGCGTCCGGGACATACTGTAATGTAGAGTCCGGGACATACTGTAATGTAGAGTCCTGTACATACTGTAATGTAGATTCCGGGACATACTGTAATGTAGCGTCCTGTACATACTGTAATGTAGCGTCCTGTACATACGGGAATGTAGCATCCGGGACATCCGGTAATGTAGAGTCCTGTACATACGGTAATGTAGCGTCCTGTACATACGGTAATGTAGCGTCATGTACATACGGTAATGTAGAGTCCGGGACATACTGTAATGTAGAGTCCGGGACATACTGTAATGTAGAGTCCGGGACATACTGTAATGTAGCGTCCTGTACATCCGGTAATGTAGCGTCCGTGACATACTGTAATGTAGCGTCCGAGACATACGGCAATGTAGCGTCTGGTACATACTGACTGTAATATAGAGTCCGGGACATACTGTAATGTAGCGTCCTGTACATACTGTAATGTAGCGTCATGTACATACTGTAATGTAGCGTCCGGGACATACTGTAATGTAGCGTCCTGTACATACTGTAATGTAGCGTCCGGGATATACTGTAATGTAGCGTCCGGGACATACGGCAATGTAGCTTTCGGGACATACGGCAATATAGCGTCCGGGACATACGACAATATAGCGTCCGGGACATGCGGTAATGTAGAGTCCGGGACATACTGTAATGTAGCGTCCTGTACATATTGTAATGTAGCGTCCTGTTCATACGGTAATGTAGCGTCCGGGACATACGGTAATGTAGCGTCCTGTTCATACGGTTATGTAGCGTCCGGGACATACGGTAATGTAACGTCCTGTTCATACGGTAATGTAGCGTCCTGTTCATACGGTAATGTAGCGTCCGGGACATACGGTAATGTAGCGTCCTGTTCATACGGTAATGTAGCATCCGAGATATACGGTAATGTAGCTTCCGGGACATACTGTAATGTAGCGTCCGGGACATACTGTAATATAGCGTCCTGTACATACGATAATGTAGGGTCCGCGACATACGGTAATGTAGCGTCCGGGACATACGGTAATGTAGCGTCCGGGACATACGGTAATGTAGCGTCCGGGACATACGGTAATGTAGAGTCCAGGACATACTGTAATGTAGCGTCCGGGACATACGGTAATGTAGCATCCGGGACATACTGCAATGTAGAGTCCGGGACATACTGTAATGTAGCGTCCTGTACATACGGTAATGTAGCATCCGGGACATACTGTAAAGTAGCGTCCTGTACATACGGTAATGTAGCGACCGGGACATACTGCAATGTAGCGTCCGGGATATACGGTAATGTAGCGTCCGGGACATACTGTAATGTAGCGTCCTGTACATACGGTAATGGTAATGTAGCGTCCGGGATATACGGTAATGTAGCGTCCGGGATATACGGTAATGTAGCGTCCGGGACATACGGTAATGTAGCATCCGGGACATACTGTAATGCAGAGTCCGGGACATACTGTAATGTAGCGTCCGGCATATACGGTATTGTAGCGTCCTGTACATTCTGTAATGTAGCGTCCGGGACATACGGTAATGTAGAGTCCAGGACATACTGTAATGTAGCGTCCGGGACATACGGTAATGTAGCATCCGGGACATACTGTAATGTAGAGTCCGGGACATACTGTAATGTAGCGTCCTGTACATACGGTAATGTAGCAACCGGGACATACTGTAATGTAGCGTCCTGTACATACGGTAATGTAGCGACAGGGACATACTGTAATGTAGCGTCCGGGATATACGGTAATGTAGCGTCCGGGACATACTGTAATGTAGCGTCCGGTACATACGGTAATGTAGCGTCCGGGATATACGGTAATGTAGCGTCCGGGATATACGGTAATGTAGCGTCCGGGACATACGGTAATGTAGCATCAGGGACATACTGTAATGTAGAGTCCGGTACATACTGTAATGTAGCATGCGGCATATATGGTAATGTAGCGTCCGGGACATACTGTAATGTAGCGTCCTGTTCATACGGTAATGTAGCGTCCGGGACATACGGTAATGTAGCGTCCTGTTCATACGGTAATGTAGCGTCCTGTTCATACGGTAATGTAGCGTCCGAGACATACTGTAGTAATGTAGGGTCCTGTACATACGGTAATGTAGCGTCCGGGACATACGGTAATGTAGCGTCCGGGACATACGGTAATGTAGCGTCCGGGACAAACGGTAATGTAGCGTCCGGGACATACGGTAATGTAGAGTCCAGGACATACGGTAATGTAGCGTCCGGGACATACGGTAATGTAGCGTCCGAGACATACGATAATGTAGCGTCCGGGACATACTGTAATATAGCGTCCGGGACATACGGTAATGTAGCATCCGGGACATACTGTAGTGTAGCGTCCTGTACATACGGTAATGTAGCGTCCGGGACATACTGTATTGCAGCGTCCGGGATATACGGTAATGTAGCGTCCGGGACATACGGTAATGTAGCGTCCGGGACATACTGTACTGTAGCGTCCGGGATATACGGTAATGTAACGTCCGGGAAATACGGTAATGTAGCTTCCTGGACATACTGTAATGTAGCGATCTGTACATACGGTAATGTAGCGTCCGGGATATACTGTAATGTAGAGTCCGGACATACTGTAATGTAGCGTCCGGGGTATACGGTAATGTAGCGTCCGGGACATACTGTAATGTAGCGTCCTGTTTATACGGTAATGTAGCGTCCGGGACATACGGTAATGTAGCGTCCTGTTCATACGGTAATGTATCGTCCTGTTCATACGGTAATGTAGCGTCCGGGACATACGGTAATGTAGCGTCCTGTTCATACGGTAATGTAGCGTCCGAGACATACTGTAATGTAGGGTCCTGTACATACGGTAATGTAGCGTCCGGGACATACTGTAATGTAGCGTCCTGTACATACTGTAATGTAGCGTCCTGTTCATACGGTAATGTAGCGTCCGGGATATACGGTAATGTAGCGTCCTGTTCATACGGTAATGCAACGTCCGGGATATACGGTAATGTAGCATCCTGTTCATACGGTAATGTAGCGTCCTGTTCATACGGTAATGTAGCATCCTGTTCATACGGTAATGTAGCGTCCGGGGCATACTGTAATGTAGCGTCCGGGACATACTGTAATATAGTGTCCTGTACATACGATAATGTAGCGTCCGCGACATACGGTAATGTAGAGTCCAAGACATACTGTAATGTAGCGTCCGGGACATACGGTAATGTAGCATCCGGGACATATTGTAATGTAGAGTCTGGGACATACTGTAATGTAGCGTCCTGTACATACGGTAATGTAGCGTCCGGGACATACTATAATGTAGCGTCCGGGAAATACGGTAATGTAGCGTCCGGGAAATACGGTAATGTAGCGTCCGGGACATACTGTAATGTAGCATCCTGTACATACGGTAATGTAGCGTCCGGGATATACGGTAATGTAGCGTCCGGGACATACGGTAATGTAGCGTCCGGGACATACGGTAATGTAGCATCCGGGACATACTGTAATGTAGAGTCCGGGACATACTGTAGTGTAGCATCCGGCATATACGGTAATGTAGCGTCCAGGACATACTGTATTGTAGCGTCCTGTTCATACGGTAATGTAGCGTCCTGTACATACTGTAATGTAGCGTCCTGTACATACTGTAATGTAGCGTCCGGGATATACTGTAATGTAGAGTCCGGGACATACGGCAATGTAGCTTCCAGGACATACAGCAATATAGCGTCCGGGACATACGGCAATATAGCGTCCGGGACATACGGTAATGTAGCATCCGGGACATACGGTAATGTAGCATCCGGGACATACTGTAATGTAGAGTCCGGGACATACTGTAATGTATCGTCCGGCATATACGGTAATGTAGCGTCCGGGACATACTGTAATGTAGAGTCCGGGACATACTGTAATGTAGAGTCCTGTACATACTGTAATGTAGAGTCCGGGACATACTGTAATGTAGCGTCCTGTACATACTGTAATGTAACGTCCTGTACATACGGGAATGTAGCATCCGGGACATCCGGTAATGTAGAGTCCTGTACATACGGTAATGTAGCGTCCTGTACATACGGTAATGTAGCGTCATGTACATACGGTAATGTAGAGTCCGGGACATACTGTAATGTAGCGTCCTGTACATACTGTAATGTAGAGTCCGGGACATACTGTAATGTAGAGTCCGGGACATACTGTAATGTAGCGTCCTGTACATCCGGTAATGTAGCGTCCGTGACATACTGTAATGTAGCGTCCGAGACATACGGCAATGTAGCGTCCGGTACATACTGACTGTAATATAGAGTCCGGGACATACTGTAATGTAGCGTCCTGTACATACTGTAATGTAGCGTCATGTACATACTGTAATGTAGCGTCCGGGACATACTGTAATGTAGCGTCCTGTACATACTGTAATGTAGCGTCCGGGATATACTGTAATGTAGCGTCCGGGACATACGGCAATGTAGCTTCCGGGACATACGGCAATATAGCGTCCGGGACATACGACAATATAGCGTCCGGGACATACGGTAATGTAGCGTCCTGTACATTCTGTAATGTAGCCTCCGGGACATACTGTAATGTAGCGTCCGGGACATACTGTAATGTAGCGTCCGAGACATACGGCAATGTAGCGTCCAGGACATACTGTAATGTAACGTCCAAGACATACGGTAATGTAGCGTCCGGGACATACGGTAATGTAGCGTCCGGGACATACGGTAATGTAGCATCCGGGAAATATGATAATGTAGCTTCCGGGACATATGATAATGTAGAGTCCTTTACATCCGGTAATGTAGAGTCCGGGAAATACGGTAATGTAGCGTCCAGGACATAAGGTAATGTAGCGTCCGGGACATATGATAATGTAGAGTCCTGTACATCCGGTAATGTAGAGTCCGGGACATACTGTAATGTAGCATCCGAGATATACGGTAATGTAGCGTCCGAGACATACGGTAATGTAGCATCCGGGACATACTGTAATGTAGCGTCCGGGACATACTGTAATGTAGCGTCCTGTACATACGGTAATGTAGCGTCCGGGACATACGGTAATGTAGTATCCGGGACATACGGTAATGTAGCGTCCGGGACATACGGTAATGTAGCATCCGGGAAATACGGTAATGTAGCGTCCGGGATATACGGCAATGTAGCGTCCGGTATATATGGTACAGTAACGTCAGGGACACATGGTAATGTAGCGTCCGGGATATACGACAATGTAGCGTCCGGTATATACGGTACAGTAACGTCAGGGACACAGGGTAATGTAGCTTCCGGGATATACTGTAATGCAATGTCAGGGATTTACGGTAATGTAGCGTCCGGGATATACGGTAATGTAGCGTCTGGGATATATGGTAATGTAGCGTCCAGGATTTACGGTAATGTAGCATCCGGGACATACGGTAATGTAGCGTTCGGGATATACTGTAATGTAGCGTCCTGTTCATACGGTAATGTAGCGTCCGGGACATACGATAATGTAGCATCCTGTTCATACGGTAATGTAGCGTCCGGGACATACGGTAATGTAGCGTCCTGTTCATACGGTAATGTAGCGTCCGAGACATACTGTAATGTAGGGTCCTGTACATACGGTAATGTAGCGTCCAAGACATACGGTAATGTAGCATCCAAGATATACTGTAATGTAGCGTCCGGGACATATTGTAATGTAGAGTCCGGGACATACGGTAATGTAGCGTCCGGGACATACTGTAATGTAGCGTCCGGGACATACTGTAATGTAGCGTCCTGTACATACTGTAATGTAGAGTCCGGAACATACTGTAATGTAGCATCCGAGATATACGGTAATGTAGCGTCCGAGACATACGGTAATGTAGCATCCGGGACATACTGTAATGTAGCGTCCTGTACATACGGTAATGTAGCGTCCGGGACATACAGTAATGTAGTATCCGGGACATACGGTAATGTAGCGTCCGGGACATACGGTAATGTAGCATCCGGGAAATACGGTAATGTAGCGTCCGGGATATACGGCAATGTAGCGTCCGGTATATACGGTACAGTAACGTCAGGGACACATGGTAATGTAACGTCCGGGATATACGACAATGTAGCGTCCGGTATATACGGTACAGTAACGTCAGGGACACAGGGTAATGTAGCTTCCGGGATATACTGTAATGCAATGTCAGGGATTTACGGTAATGTAGCGTCCGGGATATACGGTAATGTAGCGTCTGGGATATATGGTAATGTAGCGTCCATGATTTACGGTAATGTAGCATCCGGGACATACGGTAATGTAGCGTTCGGGATATACTGTAATGTAGCGTCCTGTTCATACGGTAATGTAGCGTCCGGGACATACGGTAATGTAGCATCCTGTTCATACGGTAATGTAGCGTCCGGGACATACGGTAATGTAGCGTCCTGTTCATACGGTAATGTAGCGTCCGGGACATACGGTAATGTAGCGTCCTGTTCATACGGTAATGTAGCGTCCAAGACATACGGTAATGTAGCGTCCTGTACATACTGTAATGTAGAGTCCGGGACATACTGTAATGTAGCGTCCTGTACATACTGTAATGTAGCGTCCTGTACATACGGGAATGTAGCATCCGGGACATACTGTAATGTAGAGTCCTGTACATACTGTAATGTAGCGTCCTGTACATACTGTAATGTAGCATCCGGGACATCCGGTAATGTAGCGTCCTGTACATACTGTAATGTAGCGTCCTGTACATACTGTAATGTAGCAGCCTGTACATACTGTAATGTAGAGTCCGGGATATACGGTAATGTAGCGTCCTGTACATACTGTAATATAGCGTCCTGGATATACGGTAATGTAGCGTCCTGTACATCTGGTAATGTAGCGTCCGGGACATACTGTAATGTAGCGTCCTGTACATACTGTAATGTAGCGTCCTGTACATACTGTAATGTAGCGTCCGGGACATACTGTAATGTAGCGTCCTGTACATACTGTAATGTAGCGTCCGGGATATACTGTAATGAAGCGTCCGGGACATACGGCAATGTAGCGTCCGGGACATACGGTAATGTAGCGTCCTGTACATACTGTAATGTAGTGTCCGAGACATACGGTAATGTAGCGTCCGGGACATACTGTAATGTAGCGTCCGAGACATACGGTAATGTAGCGTCCGGGACATACTGTAATGTAGCGTCCAAGACATACTGTAATATAGCGTCCGGGACATACGGTAATGTAGCATCCGGGATATATGATAATGTAGCTTCCGGGACATATGATAATGTAGATTCCTGTACATCCGGTAATGTAGAGTCCGGGACATACGGTAATGTAGCGTCCAGGACATACGGTAATGTAGCGTCCGGGACATATGATAATGTAGAGTCCTGTACATCCGGTAATGTAGAGTTCGGGACATACTGTAATGTAGCATCCGAGATATACGGTAATGTAGCGTCCGAGACATACGGTAATGTAGCATCCGGGACATACTGTAATGTAACCTCCGGGACATACGGTAATATAGCGTCCGGGACATACGGTAATGTAGCATCCGGGACATACGGTAATGTAGCGTCCGGGACATACGGTAATGTAGCGTCCGGGACATACGGTAATGTAGCATCCGGGACACAGGGTAATGTAGCGTCCGGGATATACGATAATGTAGCGTCCGGTATATACGGTACAGTAACGTCAGGGACACAGGGTAATGTAGCGTCCGGGATATACTGTAATGCAATGTCAGGGATTTACGGTAATGTAGCGTCCGGGACATACGGTAATGTAGCATCCGGGATATATGGTAATGTAGCGTCCAGGATTTATGGTAATGTAGCATCCGGGACATACCGTAATATAGCGTCCGGCATATACGGTAATGTAGCGTCCAGGACATACCGTAATGTAGCGTCCTGTTCATACGGTAATGTAGCGTCCGGGACATACTGTAATGTAGCATCCTGTTCATACGGTAATGTAGCGTCCGGGAAATACGGTAATGTAGCGTCCGGGACATACTGTAATGTAGCGTCCTGTTCATACGGTAATGTAGCGTCCGAGAAATACGGTAATGTAGCGTCCGAGACATACTGTAATGTAGGGTCCTGTACATACGGTAATGTAGCGTCCAAGACATACGATAATGTAGCATCCGAGATATACTGTAATGTAGCGTCCGGGACATACTGTAATGTAGAGTCCGGGACATACTGTAATGTAGCGTCCTGTACATACTGTAATGTAGAGTCCGGAACATACTGTAATGTAGCGTCCTGTACATACTGTAATGTACAGTCCGGGACATACTGTAATGTAGCGTCCTGTACATACTGTAATGTAGCGTCCTGTACATACGGGAATGTAGCATCCGGGACATCCGGTAATGTAGAGTCCTGTACATACGGTAATGTAGCGTCCTGTACATACGGTAATGTAGCGTCTTGTTCATACGGTAATGTAGAGTCCGGGACATACGGTAATGTAGCGTCATGTACATACGGTAATGTAGCTTCCGGGACATACTCTAATGTAGCGTCCGAGACATACGGCAGTGTAGCGTCCGGTACATACTGACTGTAATGTAGAGTCCGGGACATACTGTAATGTAGCGTCCTGTACATACTGTAATGTAGCGTCATGTACATACTGTAATGTAGCGTCCGGGACATACTGTAATGTAGCGTCCTGTACATACTGTAATGTAGCGTCCGGGATATACTGTAATGTAGCGTCCGGGACATACGGCAATGTAGTCTCCGGGACATACGGCAATATAGCGTCCGGGACATACGGCAATATAGCGTCCGGGATATATGATAATGTAGCTTCCGGGACATATGATAATGTAGAGTCCTGTACATCCGGTAATGTAGAGTCCGGGACATACGGTAATGTAGCGTCCAGGACATACGGTAATGTAGCGTCCGGGACATATGATAATGTAGAGTCCTGTACATCCGGTAATGTAGAGTTCGGGACATACTGTAATGTAGCATCCGAGATATACGGTAATGTAGCGTCCGAGACATACGGTAATGTAGCATCCGGGACACAGGGTAATGTAGCGTCCGGGATATACGATAATGTAGCGTCCGGTATATACGGTACAGTAACGTCAGGGACACAGGGTAATGTAGCGTCCGGGATATACTGTAATGCAATGTCAGGGATTTACGGTAATGTAGCGTCCGGGACATACGGTAATGTAGCATCCGGGATATATGGTAATGTAGCGTCCAGGATTTATGGTAATGTAGCATCCGGGTCATACGGTAATGTAGAGTCCGGGATATACGGTAATGTAGCGTCCGGGATATACTGTATGTAGCGTCCTGTACATACAGTAATGTAGCATCCGGGATATACAGTAAAGTTGAGTCCGGAACAACCGGTAATGTGGCGTCTGGGACATCCGGTAATGTGGTGTCCGAGATATAAGGTACTGCAGATTCATGGATATACGGTAATGTAGAGTCAAATCATAATATTTGCATTCCTTGTTACTGATCTGATCACTGCCATGACTGTTAATCTCGCGGACAGAGTAGTACCATTATATGTTTTAAGTAGTATGACAGATACCTGATAATGCAGGAACATAGTTTCCAGGATACAATATGTCACCTTGATATGCTGGTTGCAATACACACCAATATAGTGTCCGGAACAATAACACACGAATGTAGTGTCCGGGACAATACACAGGAATATAGTGTCCGGGACAATAACACACGAATGTAGTGTCAGGAACAATAACACACGAATGTAGTGTCCGGGACATACTGTAATGTATAGTCTGGGACATACTGTAATGTAGCGTCCTGTACATACGGTAATGTAGCGTCCGGGACATACTATAATGTAGCGTCCGGGAAATACGGTAATGTAGCGTCCGGGAAATACGGTAATGTAGCGTCCGGGACATACTGTAATGTAGCATCCTGTACATACGGTAATGTAGCGTCCGGGATATACGGTAATGTAGCGTCCGGGATATACGGTAATGTAGCGTCCGGGACATACGGTAATGTAGCATCCGGGACATACTGTATTGTAGAGTCCGGGACATACCGTAATGTAGCGTCCGGCATATACGGTAATGTAGCGTCCAGGACATACTGTAATGTAGCGTCCTGTTCATACGGTAATGTAGCGTCCGGGACATACTGTAATGTAGCATCCTGTTCATACGGTAATGTAGCGTCCGGGAAATACGGTAATGTAGCGTCCGGGACATACTGTAATGTAGCGTCCTGTTCATACGGTAATGTAGCGTCCGAGAAATACGGTAATGTAGCGTCCGAGAAATACTGTAATGTAGGGTCCTGTACATACGGTAATGTAGCGTCCAAGACATCCGATAATGTAGCATCCGAGATATACTGTAATGTAGCGTCCGGGACATACTGTAATGTAGAGTCCGGGACATACTGTAATGTAGCGTCCTGTACATACTGTAATGTAGAGTCCGGAACATACTGTAATGTAGCGTCCTGTACATACTGTAATGTACAGTCCGGGACATACTGTAATGTAGCGTCCTGTACATACTGTAATGTAGCGTCCTGTACATACGGGAATGTAGCATCCGGGACATCCGGTAATGTAGAGTCCTGTACATACGGTAATGTAGCGTCCTGTACATACGGTAATGTAGCGTCTTGTTCATACGGTAATGTAGAGTCCGGGACATACGGTAATGTAGCGTCATGTACATACGGTAATGTAGCTTCCGGGACATACTCTAATGTAGCGTCCGAGACATACGGCAGTGTAGCGTCCGGTACATACTGACTGTAATGTAGAGTCCGGGACATACTGTAATGTAGCGTCCTGTACATACTGTAATGTAGCGTCATGTACATACTGTAATGTAGCGTCCGGGACATACTGTAATGTAGCGTCCTGTACATACTGTAATGTAGCGTCCGGGATATACTGTAATGTAGCGTCCGGGACATACGGCAATGTAGTCTCCGGGACATACGGCAATATAGCGTCCGGGACATACGGCAATATAGCGTCCGGGACATACGGTAATGTAGCGTCCTGTACATTCTGTAATGTAGCGTCCGGGTCATACTGTAATGTAGCGTCCGGGACATACTGTAATGTAGCGTCCGAGACATACGGTAATGTAGCGTCCGGGACATACTGTAATGTAACGTCCAAGACATACTATAATGTAGCGTCCGGGACATACGGTAATGTAGCGTCCGGGACATACGGTAATGTAGCATCCGGGATATATGATAATGTAGCTTCCGGGACATATGATAATGTAGAGTCCTGTACATCCGGTAATGTAGAGTTCGGGACATACTGTAATGTAGCATCCGAGATATACGGTAATGTAGCGTCCGAGACATACGGTAATGTAGCATCCGGGACACAGGGTAATGTAGCGTCCGGGATATACGATAATGTAGCGTCCGGTATATACGGTACAGTAACGTCAGGGACACAGGGTAATGTAGCGTCCGGGATATACTGTAATGCAATGTCAGGGATTTACGGTAATGTAGCGTCCGGGACATACGGTAATGTAGCATCCGGGATATATGGTAATGTAGCGTCCAGGATTTATGGTAATGTAGCATCCGGGACATACGGTAATGTAGAGTCCGGGATATACGGTAATGTAGCGTCCGGGATATACTGTATGTAGCGTCCTGTACATACAGTAATGTAGCATCCGGGATATACAGTAAAGTTGAGTCCGGAACAACCGGTAATGTGGCGTCTGGGACATCCGGTAATGTGGTGTCCGAGATATAAGGTACTGCAGATTCATGGATATACGGTAATGTAGAGTCAAATCATAATATTTGCATTCCTTGTTACTGATCTGATCACTGCCATGACTGTTAATCTCGCGGACAGAGTAGTACCATTATATGTTTTAAGTAGTATGACAGATACCTGATAATGCAGGAACATAGTTTCCAGGATACAATATGTCACCTTGATATGCTGGTTGCAATACACACCAATATAGTGTCCGGAACAATAACACACGAATGTAGTGTCCGGGACAATACACAGGAATATAGTGTCCGGGACAATAACACACGAATGTAGTGTCAGGAACAATAACACACGAATGTAGTGTCCGGGACATACTGTAATGTATAGTCTGGGACATACTGTAATGTAGCGTCCTGTACATACGGTAATGTAGCGTCCAGGACATACTATAATGTAGCGTCCGGGAAATACGGTAATGTAGCGTCCGGGAAATACGGTAATGTAGCGTCCGGGACATACTGTAATGTAGCATCCTGTACATACGGTAATGTAGCGTCCGGGATATACGGTAATGTAGCGTCCGGGATATACGGTAATGTAGCGTCCGGGACATACGGTAATGTAGCATCCGGGACATACTGTATTGTAGAGTCCGGGACATACCGTAATGTAGCGTCCGGCATATACGGTAATGTAGCGTCCAGGACATACTGTAATGTAGCGTCCTGTTCATACGGTAATGTAGCGTCCGGGACATACTGTAATGTAGCATCCTGTTCATACGGTAATGTAGCGTCCGGGAAATACGGTAATGTAGCGTCCGGGACATACTGTAATGTAGCGTCCTGTTCATACGGTAATGTAGCGTCCGAGAAATACGGTAATGTAGCGTCCGAGAAATACTGTAATGTAGGGTCCTGTACATACGGTAATGTAGCGTCCAAGACATACGATAATGTAGCATCCGAGATATACTGTAATGTAGCGTCCGGGTCATACTGTAATGTAGAGTCCGGGACATACTGTAATGTAGCGTCCTGTACATACTGTAATGTAGAGTCCGGAACATACTGTAATGTAGCGTCCTGTACATACTGTAATGTACAGTCCGGGACATACTGTAATGTAGCGTCCTGTACATACTGTAATGTAGCGTCCTGTACATACGGGAATGTAGCATCCGGGACATCCGGTAATGTAGAGTCCTGTACATACGGTAATGTAGCGTCCTGTACATACGGTAATGTAGCGTCTTGTTCATACGGTAATGTAGAGTCCGGGACATACGGTAATGTAGCGTCATGTACATACGGTAATGTAGCTTCCGGGACATACTCTAATGTAGCGTCCGAGACATACGGCAGTGTAGCGTCCGGTACATACTGACTGTAATGTAGAGTCCGGGACATACTGTAATGTAGCGACCTGTACATACTGTAATGTAGCGTCATGTACATACTGTAATGTAGCGTCCGGGACATACTGTAATGTAGCGTCCTGTACATACTGTAATGTAGCGTCCGGGATATACTGTAATGTAGCGTCCGGGACATACGGCAATGTAGTCTCCGGGACATACGGCAATATAGCGTCCGGGACATACGGCAATATAGCGTCCGGGACATACGGTAATGTAGCGTCCTGTACATTCTGTAATGTAGCGTCCGGGTCATACTGTAATGTAGCGTCCGGGACATACTGTAATGTAGCGTCCGAGACATACGGTAATGTAGCGTCCGGGACATACTGTAATGTAGCGTCCAAGACATACTATAATGTAGCGTCCGGGACATACGGTAATGTAGCGTCCGGGACATACGGTAATGTAGCATCCGGGATATATGATAATGTAGCTTCCGGGACATATGATAATGTAGAGTCCTGTACATCCGGTAATGTAGAGTCCGGGACATACTGTAATGTAGCATCCGAGATATACGGTAATGTAGCGTCCGAGACATACGGTAATGTAGCATCCGGGACATACTGTAATGTAGCGTCCGGGACATACGGTAATGTAGCGTCCGGGACATACGGTAATGTAGCATCCGGGACATACGGTAATGTAGCGTCCGGGACATACGGTAATGTAGCGTCCTGTACATACTGTAATGTAGCGTCATGTACATACTGTAATGTAGCGTCCGGGACATACTGTAATGTAGCGTCCTGTACATAATGTAATGTAGCGTCCGGGATATACTGTAATGTAGCGTCCGGGACATACGGCAATGTAGTCTCCGGGACATACGGCAATATAGCGTCCGGGACATACGGCAATATAGCGTCCGGGACATACGGTAATGTAGCGTCCGGGACATACTGTAATGTAGCGTCCGGGACATACGGTAATGTAGCATCCGGGATATATGATAATGTAGCTTCCGGGACATATGATAATGTAGAGTCCTTTACATCCGGTAATGTAGAGTCCGGGACATATGGTAATGTAGCGTCCAGGACATACGGTAATGTAGCGTCCGGGACATATGATAATGTAGAGTCCTGTACATCCGGTAATGTAAAGTCCGGGACATACGGTAATGTAGCGTCCAGGACATACGGTAATGTAGCGTCCGGGACATTCGGTAATGTAGCATCCGGGACATATGGTAATGTAGCGTCCCAGACATACGGTAATGTAGCGTCCGGGACATACGGTAATGTAGCATCCGGGACACAGGGTAATGTAGCGTCCGGGGGATATACGACAATGTAGCGTCCGGTATATACGGTACAGTAACGTCCGGGACACAGGGTAATGTAGCTTCCGGGATATACTGTAATGCAATGTCAGGGATTTACGGTAATGTAGCGTCCGGGATATACGGTAATGTAGCGTCCGGGATATATGGTAATGTAGCGTCCAGGATTTACGGTAATGTAGCATCCGGGACATACGGTAATGTAGCATTCGGGATATACTGTAATGTAGCGTCCTGTTCATATGGTAATGTAGCGTCCGGGACATACGGTAATGTAGCGTCCTGTACATACTGTAATGTAGAGTCCGGGACATACGGTAATGTAGCGTCCAGGACATACAGTAATGTAGCGTCCGGGACATATGATCATGTAGAGTCCTGTACATCCGGTAATGTAGAGTCCGGGACATACTGTAATGTAGCATCCGAGATATACGGTAATGTAGCGTCCGAGACATACGGTAATGTAGCATCCGGGACATACTGTAATGTAGCGTCCGGGACATACGGTAATATAGCGTCCGGGACATACGGTAATGTAGCATCCGGGACATACGGTAATGTAGCGTCCCGGACATACGGTAATGTAGCGTCCGGGACATACGGTAATGTAGCATCCGGGACACAGGGTAATGTAGCGTCCGGGATATACGACAATGTAGTGTCCGGTATATACGGTACAGTAACGTCAGGGACACAGGGTAATGTAGCGTCCGGGATATACTGTAATGCAATGTCAGGGATTTACGGTAATGTAGCGTCCGGGACATACGGTAATGTAGCGTCCGGGATATATGGTAATGTAGCGTCCAGGATTTACGGTAATGTAGCATCCGGGACATACGGTAATGTAACGTCCGGGATATACTGTAATGTAGCGTCCGGGACATACTGTATGTAGCGTCCTGTACATACGGTAATGTAGCGTCCGGGATATACGGTAAAGTTGAGTCCGGGACATCCGGTAATGTGGCGTCTGGGACATCCGGTAATGTGGTGTCCGAGATATAAGGTACTGCAGATTCATGGATATACGGTAGTGTAGAGTCAAATCATAATATTTGCATTCCTTGTTACTGATCTGATCACTGCCATGACTGTTAATCTCGCGGACAGAGTAGTCCCATTATATGTTTTAAGTAGTATGACAGATACCTGATAATGCAGGAACATAGTTTCTAGGAAACAATATGTCATCTTGATATGCTGGTTGCAATACACACCAATATAGTGTCCGGAACAATAACACACGAATGTAGTGTCAGGAACAAATAACACACGAATGTAGTGTCCGGGACAATAACACACGAATGTAGTGTCTAGGACAATACACAGGAATATAGTGTCCAGGACAATAACACACGAATGTAGTGTCCGGGATAGTACACACGAATATAGTGTCATGGACAATAACACACGAATGTAGTATCCGGGATAATACACATGAATATAGTGTCATGGACAATAACACACGAATGTAGTGTCCGGGACAATAACACAGGAATGTAGTGTCAGGGACAATAACGCACGGACGTAGTATCCGGGACAATACACACGAATGTAGTTTCCGGGACAATACACACGAATGTAGTGTCCGGGGCAATAACACAGGAATATAGTGTCCGGGACAATACACACGAATATAGTGTCAGGGACAATAACGCACGGACGTAGTATCCGGGACAATACACACGAATTTAGTGTCCGGGACAATAACACACGAATGTAGTGTCCGGGACAATACACACGAATATAGTGTCAGGGACAATAACGCACGGACGTAGTATCCGGGGCAATACACACGAATGTAATGTCCGGGACAATAAAAGACGAATGTAATGTCCTGGGCAATAACGCACGGACATAGTGTCCGGGACAATAACACAGGAATATAGTGTCCGGGACAATAACACAGGAATATAGTGTTCTGGATAATAACACAGGAATGTACTGTCCGGGACAATAACACATGAATGTAGTGTCCGTGACAATAACGCACGGACGTAGTGTACGGGACAATAACACAGGAATTTATTGTCCGGGACAATAACACACGAATGTAGTGTCCGGAACAATAACACAGGAATATATTGTCCGGGATAATAACACAGGAATATAGTGTCCGTGACAATAACACAGGAATATAGTGTCCGTGACAATAACACAGGAATACAGTGTCCGTGACAATTGCACAGGAATTTAGTGTCCGGGACAATAACACAGGAATATAGTGTCCGTGACAATAACACAGGAATATAGTGTCCGTGACAATAACACAGGAATATAGTGTCCGTGACAATAACACAGGAATATAGTGTCAGGGACAATAACACAGGAATATAATGTCCAGGACAATAACACAGGAATATAGTGTCCAGGACAATAACACAGGAATGTAGTGTCCGGGACAATAACACAGGAATGTAGTGTCCGGGACAATAACACAGGACTATTGTGTCCGAGACAATAACACAGGAATATAGTGTCCGGGACAATAACACAGGACTATTGTGTCCGGGACAATAACACAGGAATACAGTATCCAGGAAAATAACACAGGAATGTAGTGTCCGGGACAATAACATAGGAATGTAGTGTCCATGACAATAACACAGGAATATAGTGTCCAGGACAATAACACAGGAATGTAGTGTCCGGGACAATAACACAGGACTATTGTGTCCGAGACAATAACACAGGAATATAGTGTCCGGGACAATAACACAGGACTAATGTGTCTGTGACAATAACACAGGAATATAGTGTCCGGGACAATAACACACGGACACTTCAATAACACATGCATGTAGTATACAGAACAATCGAGTATGAATATAGTTCCCGGGGCAATAACACATGCATGTAGTATACAGAACAATCGAGTACGAGTATAGTTCCCGGGGCAATAACACATGCATGTAGTATACAGAACAATCGAGTACGAGTATAGTTCCCAGGGCAATAACACATGCATTTAGTATACAGAACAATCGAGTACGAGTATAGTTCCCGGGGCAATAACACATGCATGTAGTATACAGAACAATCGAGTATGAGTATAGTTCCCGGGGCAATAACACATGCATGTAGTATACAGAACAATCGAGTACGAGTATAGTTCCCAGGGCAATAACACATGCATGTAGTATACAGAACAATCGAGTACGAGTATAGTTCCCGGGGCAATAACACATGCATGTAGTATACAGAACAATCGAGTATGAGTATAGTTCCCGGGGCAGTAACACATGCATGTAGTATACAGAACAATCGAGTATGAGTATAGTTCCCGGGGCAGTAACACATGCATGTAGTATTCAGAACAATCGAGTACGAATATAGTTCCCGGGGCAATAACACATGCATGTAGTATACAGAACAATCGAGTACGAATATAGTTCCCGGGGCAATAACACATGCATGTAGTATACAGAGCAATAGAGTACGAGTATAGTTCCCGGGGCAATAACACATGCATGTAGTATACAGAACAATCGAGTACGAGTATAGTTCCCGGGGCAATAACACATGCATGTAGTATACAGAACAATCGAGTACGAGTATAGTTCCCGGGGCAATAACACATGCATGTAGTATACAGAACAATCGAGTACGAGTATAGTTCCCGGGGCAATAACACATGCATATGTAGCAGTACCGTAGCCATAGGCAAATTTCAACCGAGGCAATATAGGGGGCCCGGGGTCATTTTCCAACTTTAAATGGTTGGGGATAGAAGCAATTCCTGCGTTTTCTGATTTTATGCGTATAATTATGTACTGTCCTTTCAGCTCACTACTCTAGCTGTCAATATTTTATACAGCAAAGGGATATTTTTTCATTTTATTTATTTAATTTTCCATTTTTTTTACTATTGAAATTTTAACCGCGGCAACTGCCTCGATGTGCCTCAGTGTGGCTACGGGCCTGTGTAGTGTCCGTGAAAATCACATGCGGATGTAGGGTCTGGGGAAATCACACACGGATGTAGGGTCTGGGGAAATCACACACGGATGTAGGGTCTGGGGAAATCACACACGGATGTAGGGTCTGGGGAAATCACACACGGATGTAGGGTCTGGGGAAATCACACACGGATGTAGGGTCTGGGGAAATCACACACGGATGTAGGGTCTGGGGAAATCACACACGGATGTAGGGTCTGGGGAAATCACACACGGATGTAGGGTCTGGGGAAATCACACACGGATGTAGGGTCTAGGGAAATCAAACACGAATGTAGGGTCCGGGACAATCAAACACGAATGTAGGGTCCGGGACAATCAAACACGAATGTAGGGTCCGGGACAATCAAACACGAATGTAGGGTCCGGGACAATCAAACACGAATGTAGGGTCCGGGACAATCAAACACGAATGTAGGGTCCGGGACAATCAAACACGAATGTAGGGTCCGGGACAATCAAACACGAATGTAGGGTCCGGGACAATCAAACACGAATGTAGGGTCCGGGACAATCAAACACGAATGTAGAGTCCGGGACAATCAAACACGAATGTAGAGTCCGGGACAATCAAA
This sequence comes from Archivesica marissinica, assembly GCA_014843695.1. NCBI lineage: Eukaryota > Metazoa > Mollusca > Bivalvia > Venerida > Vesicomyidae > Archivesica > Archivesica marissinica. The sequence continues at coordinate 36,579,106 of CM026403.1, forward strand.
CACGAATGTAGGGTCCGGGACAATCAAACACGAATGTAGAGTCCGGGACAATCAAACACGAATGTAGAGTCCGGGACAATCAAACACGAATGTAGAGTCCGGGACAATCAAACACGAATGTAGGGTCCGGGACAATCAAACACGAATGTAGAGTCTGAGACAATAATACGCAACTTTAGTATCCGGAACGATTACAAACGATTGTAGGGTCCGGCGCACGGCTCATCGGTTGATGGTACCCATATAATGTCGGTTAGGTAATGTCCGACATATAATGTCGGTTAGGTAATGTCCGACATATAATGTCGGTTAGGTAATGTCCGGCATATAGTGTCGGTTAGGTAATGTCCGACATATAATGTCGGTTAGGTAATGTCCGATATATAATGTCGGTTAGGTAATGTCCGACATATAGTGTCGGTTAGGTAATGTCCGATATATAGTGTCGGTTAAGTAATGTCCGGCATAGAGTGTCGGTTAAGTAATGTCCGACATATAGTGTCGGTTAAGAAATGTCCGGCATATAGTGTCGGTTAGGTAATGTCCGCGACATATAGTGTCGATTAAGTAATGTCCGACATATAGTGTCGGTTAGGTAATGTCCGACATATAGTGTCGGTTAGGTAATGTCCAACATATAGTATTTGTTAGGTAATGTCCGACATATAGTGTTTGTTACGTAATGTCCGACATATAGTGTCGGTTAGGTAATGTCCGACATATAGTGTCGGTTAGGTAATGTCCGACATATAGTGTCGGTTACGTAATGTCCGACATATAGTGTCGGTTAGGTAATGTCCGATATATAGTATCGGTTAGGTAATGTCCGGCATATAGTGTCGGTTAAGTAATATCCGACATATAGTGTCGGTTAATTAATGTCCGACATATAGTGTTTGTTACGTAATGTCCGGCATATAGAGTCGGTTAGGTAATGTCCGACATATAGTGTCGGTTAGGTAATGTCCGGCATATAGTGTCGGTTAGGTAATGTCCGACATATAGTGTAGGTTAAGTAATGTCCGGCATATAGTGTCGGTTAGGTAATGTCCGACATATAGTGTCGGTTAAGTAATGTCCGACATATAGTGTCGGTTAAGTAATGTCCGGCATATTGTGTCGGTTAATTAATGTCCGACATATAGTGTCGGTTAAATAATGTCCGACATATAGTGTCGGTTAAGTAATGTCCGACATATAGTGTCGGTTAAGTAATGTCCGACATATAGTGTCGGTTAAGTAATGCCGACATAGTGTCGGTAAGTAATGTCCGCATATAGTGTCGGTTAAGTAATGTCCGACATATAGTGTTGGTTAAATAATGTCCGGCATATAGTGTCGGTTAGGTAATGTCCGACATATAGTGTCGGTTAGGTAATGTCCGATATATAGTGTCGGTTAAGTAATGTCCGGCATATAGTGTCGGTTAGGTAATGTCCGATATATAGTGTCGGTTAGGTAATGTCCGACATATAGTGTCGGTTACGTAATGTCCGACATATAGTGTCGGTTAGGTAATGTCCGGCATATAGTGTCGGTTAAGTAATATCCGACATATAGTGTCGGTTAAGTAATGTCCGACATATAGTGTTTGTTACGTAATGTCCGGCATATAGCGTCGGTTAGGTAATGTCTGACATATAGTGTCGGTTAGGTAATGTCCGGCATATAGTGTCGGTTAGGTAATGTCCGACATATAGTGTAGGTTAAGTAATGTCCGACATATAGTGTCGGTTAAGTAATGTCCAACATATAGTGTCGGTTAAGTAATGTCCGACATATAGTGTCGGTTATGTAATGTCCGACATATAGTGTCGGTTAAGTAATGTCCGACATATAGTGTCGGTTAAGTAATGTCCGACATATAGTGTCGGTTAAGTAATGTCCGACATATAGTGTTGGTTACGTAATGTCCGGCATATAGTGTTTGTTACGTAATGTCCGACATATAGTGTTTGTTACGTAATGTCCGACATATAGTGTTTGTTACGTAATGTCCGACATATAGTGTTTGTTACGTAATATCCGACATATAGTGTTTGTTACGTAATGTCCGATATATAGTGTTTGTTAAGTAATGTCCGGCATATAGTGTCGGTTAAGTAATGTCCGACATATAGTGTTGGTTATTGACGACATCACATTCACCTGATTGACTAGGTTGACAGTGACTCGCACTAATATATGACTGGTTGCGCGTGGCCGAGTGGTTAAGGTATTTTACTCCAGTTCGCTTGAACCTATGTGTGTTCGAATCCCAATGGTGGAGTCGAATTCTTCATGTGAGGAAGTTAATCAGCTGGCCAGTAGAAAGTCATCGGTTCTACCTGGGTGCTCGTAAGTAATACTTCCTTCACCATTAATATTTGAAGAGTTGCCATATGACCTAAGCTGTTAGTGAGACTTTAGATCACCGAAACAAACAAATAAATGACTGACTGATTTACGTTGTTACCTGTACATCCGGTTTCGAAGTGACCGGGACAAGGTGTTGCTAAGTAACATGTTTGTCCTGAACTGCAAGCACTTGTCTGGCAATACTTCTCTCTATCACTCTCTTGCTGTTGTATGTAGAAATGAAGAAAATACATATATACTTAACGTGCATGCAATAGTGAACTGGATTACTGTGGATAAGATATGCCGAGTAATGGAATGGTTATATCTGGATTACTGTGGATGAGATAAACCGAGTAATGGTATGGTTAGAACTGGATTACTGTGGATGAGATATGTCGAGTAATGGTATGGTTAGATCTGGATTACTGTGGATGAGATATGTCGAGTAATGGAATGGTTATATCTGGATTACTGTGGATGAGATATACCGAGTAATGGTATGGTTAGAACTGGATTACTGTGGATGAGATAAACCGAGTAATGGTATGGTTAGAACTGGATTACTGTGGATGAGATATGTCGAGTAATCGAATGGTTAGAACTGGATTACTGTGGATGAGATATGCCGAGTAATGGAATGGTTAGAACTGGATTACTGTGGATGAGATAAACCGAGTAATGAAATGATTAGAACTGGATTACTGTGGATGAGATATGTCGAGTAATGGAATGGTTATATCTGGATTACTGTGGATGAGATATGTCGAGAAATGGAATGGTTAGAACAGGATTACTGTGGATGAGATATGCCGAGTAATGGTTTGGTTGGATCTGGATTACTGTGGATGAGATATGTCGAGTAATGTTATGGTTAGAACTGGATTACTGTGGATGAGATATGTCGAGTAATGGTATGGTTAGAACTGGATTACTGTGGATGAGATATGTCGAGTAATGGTATTGTTAGAACTGGATTACTGTGAATGAGATATGTCGAGTAATGGAATGGTTAGATCTGGATTACTGTGGATGAGATATACCGAGTAATGGAATGGTTAGATCTGGATTACTGAGGATGAGATATACCGAGTAATGGAATGGTTAGAACTGGATTACTGTGGATGAGATATTTCGAGTAATGGAATGGTTAGAACAGGATTACTGTGGATGAGATATGCCGAGTAATGGTATGATTAGAACTGGATTTTTGTGGCTGATGTTGCTAAGCAACATAATGATCAATACTGATTGAGGTAATAGAACTGGTCAGTGGAGCGAAACAATATGACCAGAAACTATAACAGAAACTATATGACCAGAAAGTATATGATCAGAAACTATACCAGAAACTATATGATCAGAAACTATATGACCAGAAACTATACCAGAAACTATATGATCAGAAACTAAATGACCAGAAACTATATGATCAGAAACTATATGATCAGAAACTATATGACCAGAAACTATATGATCAGAAACTATATGATCAGAAACTATATGATCAGAAACTATATGACCAGAAACTATACCAGAAACTATATGATCAGAAACTATATGATCAGAAACTATATGACCAGAAACTATATGATCAGAAACTATATGATCAGAAACTATATGACCAGAAACTATATGATCAGAAACTATATGATCAGAAACTATATGATCAGAAACTATATGACCAGAAACTATACCAGAAACTATATGATCAGAAACTATATGACCAGAAACTATATGACCAGAAACTATATGATCAGAAACTATACCAGAAACTATATGACCAGAAACTATATGACCAGAAACTATATGACCAGAAACTATATGACCAGAAACTATATGACCAGAAACTATACCAGAAACTATATGACCAGAAACTATACCAGAAACTATATGACCAGAAACTATATGACCAGAAACTATATGATCAGAAACTATATGACCAGAAACTATATGACCAGAAACTATACCAGAAACTATATGACCAGAAACTATACCAGAAACTATATGACCAGAAACTATATGACCAGAAACTATATGACCAGAAACTATATGACCAGAAACTATATGACCAGAAACTATATGACCAGAAACTATATGATCAGAAACTATATGATCAGAAACTATATGACCAGAAACTATATGATCAGAAACTATATGACCAGAAACTATATGACCAGAAACTATACCAGAAACTATATGACCAGAAACTATACCAGAAACTATACCAGAAACTATATGACCAGAAACTATATGACCAGAAACTATATGATCAGAAACTATATGACCAGAAACTATACCAGAAACTATATGACCAGAAACTATATGACCAGAAACTATACCAGAAACTATATGACCAGAAACTATATGACCAGAAACTATATGACCAGAAACTATATGACCAGAAACTATATGACCAGAAACTATACCAGAAACTATATGACCAGAAACATACCAGAAACTATATGACCAGAAACTATACCAGAAACTATATGACCAGAAACTATATGACCAGAAACTATATGATCAGAAACTATATGATCAGAAACTATACCAGAAACTATATGATCAGAAACTATATGACCAGAAACTATATGATCAGAAACTATATGACCAGAAACTATATGACCAGAAACTATATGACCAGAAACTATATGACCAGAAACTATATGACCAGAAACTATATGATCAGAAACTATATGATCAGAAACTATATGACCAGAAACTATATGATCAGAAACTATATGATCAGAAACTATACCAGAAACTATATGACCAGAAACTATATGACCAGAAACTATATGATCAGAAACTATATGATCAGAAACTATATGACCAGAAACTATATGACCAGAAACTATATGATCAGAAACTATATGATCAGAAACTATATGACCAGAAACTATACCAGAAACTATATGATCAGAAACTATACCAGAAACTATATGACCAGAAACTATATGACCAGAAACTATACCAGAAACTATATGACCAGAAACTATACCAGAAACTATATGACCAGAAACTATACCAGAAACTATATGATCAGAAACTATACCAGAAACTATATGACCAGAAACTATATGACCAGAAACTATATGATCAGAAACTATATGACCAGAAACTATATGACCAGAAACTATACCAGAAACTATATGACCAGAAACTATACCAGAAACTATATGACCAGAAACTATATGACCAGAAACTATATGACCAGAAACTATATGACCAGAAACTATATGACCAGAAACTATATGACCAGAAACTATATGATCAGAAACTATATGATCAGAAACTATATGACCAGAAACTATATGATCAGAAACTATATGACCAGAAACTATATGACCAGAAACTATACAGAAACTATATGACCAGAAACTTTACCAGAAACTATACCAGAAACTATATGACCAGAAACTATATGATCAGAAACTATATGACCAGAAACTATATGACCAGAAACTATATGACCAGAAACTATATGACCAGAAACTATATGATCAGAAACTATATGACCAGAAACTATATGACCAGAAACTATATGATCAGAAACTATATGACCAGAAACTATATGATCAGAAACTATACCAGAAACTATATGATCAGAAACTATATGACCAGAAACTATATGATCAGAAACTATATGACCAGAAACTATATGACCAGAAACTATATGATCAGAAACTATATGATCAGAAACTATATCAGAAACTATATGATCAGAAACTATATGACCAGAAACTATATGATCAGAAACTATATGATCAGAAACTATATGATCAGAAACTATATGATCAGAAACTATATGATCAGAAACTATATGACCAGAAACTATATGATCAGAAACTATACCAGAAACTATATGACCAGAAACTATATGACCAGAAACTATATGATCAGAAACTATATGACCAGAAACTATATGATCAGAAACTATACCAGAAACTATATGACCAGAAACTATATGACCAGAAACTATACCAGAAACTATATGATCAGAAACTATACCAGAAACTATATGACCAGAAACTATATGACCAGAAACTATATGACCAGAAACTATATGACCAGAAACTATATGACCAGAAACTATATGACCAGAAACTATATGATCAGAAACTATATGATCAGAAACTATATGACCAGAAACTATACCAGAAACTATATGATCAGAAACTATACCAGAAACTATATGACCAGAAACTATATGACCAGAAACTATATGACCAGAAACTATATGACCAGAAACTATATGATCAGAAACTATATGACCAGAAACTATATGATCAGAAACTATATGACCAGAAACTATATGACCAGAAACTATATGATCAGAAACTATATGATCAGAAACTATATGATCAGAAACTATATGATCAGAAACTATATGATCAGAAACTATATGACCAGAAACTATATGATCAGAAACTATATGACCAGAAACTATATGATCAGAAACTATATGACCAGAAACTATATGACCAGAAACTATACCAGAAACTATATGACCAGAAACTATACCAGAAACTATATGACCAGAAACTATATGACCAGAAACTATATGACCAGAAACTATATGACCAGAAACTATATGACCAGAAACTATATGACCAGAAACTATATGACCAGAAACTATATGACCAGAAACTATATGACCAGAAACTATATGATCAGAAACTATATGACCAGAAACTATATGACCAGAAACTATAACAGAAACTATATGACCAGAAACTATACCAGAAACTATACCAGAAACTATATGACCAGAAACTATATGATCAGAAACTATATGACCAGAAACTATATGACCAGAAACCAGAAACTATATGACCAGAAACTATATGACCAGAAACTATATGATCAGAAACTATATGACCAGAAACTATATGACCAGAAACTATATGATCAGAAACTATATGACCAGAAACTATATGATCAGAAACTATATGACCAGAAACTATATGATCAGAAACTATACCAGAAACTATATGACCAGAAACTATATGACCAGAAACTATATGATCAGAAACTATATGACCAGAAACTATATGACCAGAAACTATATGATCAGAAACTATATGATCAGAAACTATATGACCAGAAACTATATGATCAGAAACTATATGATCAGAAACTATATGATCAGAAACTATATGATCAGAAACTATATGATCAGAAACTATATGACCAGAAACTATATGATCAGAAACTATATGATCAGAAACTATACAGAAACTATATGACCAGAAACTATATGACCAGAAACTATATGATCAGAAACTATATGACCAGAAACTATATGACCAGAAACTATACCAGAAACTATATGACCAGAAACTATATGACCAGAAACTATATGACCAGAAACTATATGATCAGAAACTATATGACCAGAAACTATATGACCAGAAACTATATGACCAGAAACTATACCAGAAACTATATGACCAGAAACTATATGACCAGAAACTATATGACCAGAAACTATATGACCAGAAACTATATGATCAGAAACTATATGACCAGAAACTATATGACCAGAAACTATATGATCAGAAACTATATGACCAGAAACTATATGATCAGAAACTATATGACCAGAAACTATATGACCAGAAACTATATGATCAGAAACTATATGACCAGAAACTATACCAGAAACTATATGACCAGAAACTATATGACCAGAAACTATATGATCAGAAACTATATGACCAGAAACTATACCAGAAACTATATGACCAGAAACTATATGACCAGAAACTATATGACCAGAAACTATATGATCAGAAACTATATGACCAGAAACTATATGACCAGAAACTATATGACCAGAAACTATATGACCAGAAACTATATGACCAGAAACTATATGACCAGAAACTATATGACCAGAAACTATATGATCAGAAACTATATGATCAGAAACTATATGACCAGAAACTATACCAGAAACTATATGACCAGAAACTATATGACCAGAAACTATATGATCAGAAACTATATGACCAGAAACTATATGACCAGAAACTATATGACCAGAAACTATATGACCAGAAACTATATGATCAGAAACTATATGACCAGAAACTATATGATCAGAAACTATACCAGAAACTATATGACCAGAAACTATACCAGAAACTATATGACCAGAAACTATACCAGAAACTATATGACCAGAAACTATATGATCAGAAACTATATGACCAGAAACTATATGACCAGAAACTATATGACCAGAAACTATATGACCAGAAACTATATGACCAGAAACTATATGACCAGAAACTATATGACCAGAAACTATATGATCAGAAACTATATGACCAGAAACTATATGACCAGAAATAATACCAGAAACTATATGACCAGAAACTATATGACCAGAAACTATATGATCAGAAACTATATGACCAGAAACTATATGATCAGAAACTATATGACCAGAAACTATACCAGAAACTATATGACCAGAAACTATATGACCAGAAACTATATGATCAGAAACTATATGACCAGAAACTATATGATCAGAAACTATACCAGAAACTATATGACCAGAAACTATACCAGAAACTATATGACCAGAAACTATATGACCAGAAACTATATGACCAGAAACTATATTACCAGAAACTATATGACCAGAAACTATATGACCAGAAACTATATGATCAGAAACTATATGATCAGAAACTATATGACCAGAAACTATATGACCAGAAACTATATGACCAGAAACTATACAAGAAACTATATGACCAGAAACTATACAGAAACTATACCAGAAACTATATGACCAGAAACTATATGATCAGAAACTATATGACCAGAAAATATATGACCAGAAACCAGAAACTATATGACCAGAAACTATATGACCAGAAACTATATGATCAGAAACTATATGATCAGAAACTATATGACCAGAAACTATATGATCAGAAACTATATGATCAGAAACTATATGACCAGAAACTATATGATCAGAAACTATATGATCAGAAACTATATGACCAGAAACTATATGATCAGAAACTATATGACCAGAAACTATATGATCAGAAACTATATGATCAGAAACTATATGACCAGAAACTATACCAGAAACTATACAGAAACTATATGACCAGAAACTATATGACCAGAAACTATATGACCAGAAACTATATGATCAGAAACTATATGACCAGAAACTATATGACCAGAAACTATATGATCAGAAACTATATGATCAGAAACTATATGACCAGAAACTATATGATCAGAAACTATATGATCAGAAACTATATGATCAGAAACTATACCAGAAACTATACCAGAAACTATATGACCAGAAACTATATGACCAGAAACTATATGATCAGAAACTATATGATCAGAAACTATATGACCAGAAACTATATGACCAGAAACTATATGATCAGAAACTATATGACCAGAAACTATATGACCAGAAACTATATGACCAGAAACTATACGATATACCAGAAACTATATGACCAGAAACTATATGACCAGAAACTATATGACCAGAAACTATACCAGAAACTATATGACCAGAAACTATACCAGAAACTATATGACCAGAAACTATATGACCAGAAACTATATGACCAGAAACTATATGACCAGAAACTATATGACCAGAAACTATATGACCAGAAACTATATGACCAGAAACTATATGACCAGAAACTATATGACCAGAAACTATATGACCAGAAACTATGACCAGAAACTATATGACCAGAAACTATATGACCAGAAACTATATGACCAGAAACTATATGACCAGAAACTATATGATCAGAAATAAAACTATATGACCAGAAACTATATGACCAGAAACTATACCAGAAACTATATGACCAGAAACTATATGACCAGAAACTATACCAGAAACTATATGACCAGAAACTATATGATCAGAAACTATATGATCAGAAACTATACCAGAAACTATATGACCAGAAACTATATGACCAGAAACTATATGATCAGAAACTATATGACCAGAAACTATATGACCAGAAACTATATGACCAGAAACTATATGACCAGAAACTATATGACCAGAAACTATATGACCAGAAACTATATGACCAGAAACTATATGACAGAAACTATATGACCAGAAACTATATGATCAGAAACTATATGACCAGAAACTATATGACCGCAGAAACTATATGACCAGAAACTATATGACCAGAAACTATATGATCAGAAACTATATGACCAGAAACTATATGAAACTATATGACCAGAAACTATATGACCAGAAACTATATGATCAGAAACTATATGACCAGAAACTATATGATCAGAAACTATATGACCAGAAACTATATGATCAGAAACTATACCAGAAACTATATGACCAGAAACTATATGATCAGAAACTATATGACCAGAAACTATATGACCAGAAACTATATGACCAGAAACTATATGACCAGAAACTATATGACCAGAAACTATATGACCAGAAACTATATGATCAGAAACTATATGACCAGAAACTATATGACCAGAAACTATATGACCAGAAACTATATGATCAGAAACTATATGACCAGAAACTATATGATCAGAAACTATATGACCAGAAACTATATGACCAGAAACTATATGATCAGAAACTATATGACCAGAAACTATACCAGAAACTATATGATCAGAAACTATATGACCAGAAACTATATGATCAGAAACTATATGACCAGAAACTATACCAGAAACTATATGACCAGAAACTATATGACCAGAAACTATATGACCAGAAACTATATGACCAGAAACTATATGATCAGAAACTATATGACCAGAAACTATATGACCAGAAACTATATGACCAGAAACTATATGACCAGAAACTATATGACCAGAAACTATATGACCAGAAACTATATGACCAGAAACTATATGACCAGAAACTATACCAGAAACTATATGACCAGAAACTATACCAGAAAATATGACCAGAAACTATATGACCAGAAACTATATGACCAGAAACTATATGACCAGAAACTATATGACAGAAACCAAAGAAACTATATGACCAGAAACTATATGACCAGAAACTATATGACCAGAAACTATATGACCAGAAACTATATGACCAGAAACTATATGACCAGAAACTATATGACCAGAAACTATATGACCAGAAACTATATGATCAGAAACTATATGACCAGAAACTATATGACCAGAAACTATATGACCAGAAACTATATGACCAGAAACTATATGACCAGAAACTATATGACCAGAAACTATATGACCAGAAACCAGAAACTATATGACCAGAAACTATATGACCAGAAACTATATGATCAGAAACTATATGATCAGAAACTATATGACCAGAAACTATATGATCAGAAACTATATGACCAGAAACTATATGATCAGAAATATACCAGAAACTATATGATCAGAAACTATATGACCAGAAACTATATGACCAGAAACTATATGACCAGAAACTATATGACCAGAAACTATACCAGAAACTATATGATCAGAAACTATACCAGAAACTATATGACCAGAAACTATATGACCAGAAACTATACCAGAAACTATATGACCAGAAACTATATGACCAGAAACTATATGACCAGAAACTATATGACCAGAAACTATACCAGAAACTATATGACCAGAAACTATATGACCAGAAACTATACCAGAAACTATATGACCAGAAACTATACCAGAAACTATATGACCAGAAACTATATGACCAGAAACTATATGACCAGAAACTATATGACCAGAAACTATATGACCAGAAACTATATGACCAGAAACTATATGACCAGAAACTATATGACCAGAAACTATATGACCAGAAACTATATGACCAGAAACTATACCAGAAACTATATGACCAGAAACTATATGACCAGAAACTATATGACCAGAAACTATATGACCAGAAACTATATGACCAGAAACTATATGATCAGAAACTATGCCAGAAACTATATGACCAGAAACTATATGACCAGAAACTATACCGAAACTATATGACCAGAAACTATATGACCAGAAACTATATGACCAGAAACTATATGATCAGAAACTATATGACCAGAAACTATACCAGAAACTATATGACCAGAAACTATATGACCAGAAACTATATGATCAGAAACTATATGACCAGAAACTATACCAGAAACTATATGACCAGAAACTATATGACCAGAAACTATATGACCAGAAACTATATGACCAGAAACTATATGATCAGAAACTATATGACCAGAAACTATATGACCAGAAACTATATGACCAGAAACATATACCAGAAACTATATGACAGAAACTATATGACCAGAAACTATATGACCAGAAACTATATGACCAGAAACTATATGACCAGAAACTATATGACCAGAAACTATACCAGAAACTATATGACCAGAAACTATATGACCAGAAACTATATGACCAGAAACTATATGACCAGAAACTATACCAGAAACTATATGACCAGAAACTATATGACCAGAAACTATATGACCAGAAACTATATGACCAGAAACTATATGATCAGAAACTATATGACTAGAAACTATATGACCAAAAACTATATGACCAGAAACTATATGACCAGAAACTATATGACCAGA
>CM026403.1:36593106-36647066 GCA_014843695.1 Archivesica marissinica
GGATCTTTTTGAGGCTTATATTCAACAATTCAATTCAACTTATTTATTGCATAAAGCATATACATGCTAAGAGCAAAGCATAATTATGCATAATTACATACACAGGCAATACATGGACTTTTACAGAAGAGTTATTCAAGTGTAAATGGAAAACCAAACTAAATGTCTGACTGTTTATTACATTTGTTTTGTTCGCATTCTGGCTGCTGAATAAATAAACTTTGCCAAGTTGACTAATGACGTTTCCGATGTTTGATTCATTAATGTTATGTATTTATTAGATGTTGGCCATTTGCAAAAATAAGATTTGAAATATAGTGATCTTAACTGTCTATATATATTACTTAAAGCACACACTTATACATGTATAACAAGATCTTACTATATAAAAATGATACTTTCGTTCATTTATGTATAAGATTTGATATAATACCTTGGCCTATTGAGAGTAGTCCAATATTGAAAAGCAAATACAGCAAGTACAAATATATGACGTCATGATAGTGTTTTATCCTCGATAAGCTCACACTGAGAGATTCCTATAGTTCATTGGTAAGCAAGTGGGAGTATGACTTACTCAACTATCCTAGCAACAGGCGCTAATATATTTTGCCTGGTCAGTCATATAAATATATTTTAATACCGAGATCATTAATTGGGCTGTATTGAGTTTCTGATAATATCAACATTTTGCCAGAAGTAAACTAGTGAAAAATCGACAGACTGGAACCCAAGCTATTACTCAACATTCATACCTGTTTCGCAATTACTGCCCTCGTATCCATCCTTGCAGGAACACGTGTATCTGTTCACGCTGTCATGACACGTGGCACCATTCTGACAAGGGTTACTGGCACATTCATCCTTATTATCTGTTGAAGTTATTGAACATTTACAACATATCACATGGCAATAAGCACAGGATTAACTATTAAATACCATCTATTTTATGAACTTTAGCACAGCTTTGAAACTCATCATCAGTATAGCCATATGCAGTCAGTCATGTCCTCAATATATTTCTCGCCTGGTACAATAGTCCCGTTATACTTTTATATTTCTACTATATGCACCAATCCAAATTAACTGACCACCTATTTCTTTTTTTCCTTTCCAATGCATGATTTGTTTTCTCAGTGAAAGAAAACTCCATCTTCCACTATTTTTAAACAGTGAAGTATGGCATTTTCTCTGCCGCTTGTTGCGTTTCTTATTTGGTTAGATGTAATGCGAACCGAAACTAGCTTGAAAAAATGTGCAAGTATAAGCATAGCATTGCAGTTGTATCAGTTTGCTTATATATTTACTATGTTTATAATTGTATTGTATATAAATAAGCAATAAAATATGATTAAACTAAAGCTTGAAAATTATACAGGAACTATTTCTTATTACAGACATTCACACTAACATAAGAGGTTGCACGGTTGCCGATGGAATGTTGTGAAATGAGGCTCCCGACAGGGGCAGTTAAAATGCATTACGTTTGGTAACAACTATTATATTAGCCAAAATCATTAGAAATCATCACTCTCTAAACAATGTTTTATTGTAGATTTAAACACGGTAAATTCCTTTTTTGCGTATACAGACAAAATGCCGAGTCATGTTGGAATATTACATAACTACTGTTACTACATGTAAGGATCTAAATATAACGAAGAAATACATTTAATATATTTATTATCAACGGAAAAACATTCCTACACTACTTGTACATTTCAAGTTGGTGCAGCTAAAAACAAAACAAACAAAAACAATCTGATATTCAGTTGGCTTGCAGAAGATCGACCGTTCTAACCGGCTGTCCGTCCATGCCTCTAGAAAGTACTGCTTGTGGGGACACCAGGGGTCTGCCTTCACCAATAACAGCGGGAGGCCGTTCTAACCGGCTGTCCGTCCATGCCTCTAGAAAGTACTGCTTGGGGGGGACACCAGGGGTCTGCCTTCACCAATAACAGCGGGAGGCCGTTCTAACCGGCTGTCCGTCCACGCCTCTAGAAAGTACTGCTTGGGGGGACACCAGGGGTCTGCCTTCACCAATAACAGCGGGAGGCCGTTCTAACCGGCTGTCCGTCCATGCCTCTAGAAAGTACTGCTTGTGGGGACACCAGGGGTCTGCCTTCACCAATAACAGCGGGAGGCCGTTCTAACCGGCTGTCCGTCCACGCCTCTAGAAAGTACTGCTTGGGGGGACACCAGGGGTCTGCCTTCACCAATAACAGCGGGAGGCCGTTCTAACCGGCTGTCCGTCCATGCCTCTAGAAAGTACTGCTTGGGGGGACACCAGGGGTCTGCCTTCACCAATAACAGCGGGAGGCCGTTCTAACCGGCTGTCCGTCCATGCCTCTAGAAAGTACTGCTTGGGGGGACACCAGGGGTCTTCCTTCACCAATAACAGCGGGAGGCCGTTCTAACCGGGTGTCCGTCCGTGCCTCTAGAAAGTACTGCTTGGGGGGACACCAGGGGTCGTCCTTCACCAATAACAGCGGGAGGCCGTTCTAACCGGGTGTCCGTCCGTGCCTCTAGAAAGTACTGCTTGGGGGGACACCAGGGGTCTGCCTTCACCAATAACAGCGGGAGGCCGTTCTAACCGGCTGTCCGTCCATGCCTCTAGAAAGTACTGCTTGGGGGGACACCAGGGGTCTGCCTTCACCAATAACAGCGGGAGGCCGTTCTAACCGGCTGTCCGTCCATGCCTCTAGAAAGTACTGCTTGGGGGGACACCAGGGGTCTTCCTTCACCAATAACAGCGGGAGGCCGTTCTAACCGGGTGTCCGTCCGTGCCTCTAGAAAGTACTGCTTGGGGGGACACCAGGGGTCGTCCTTCACCAATAACAGCGGGAGGCCGTTCTAACCGGGTGTCCGTCCGTGCCTCTAGAAAGTACTGCTTGGGGGGACACCAGGGGTCTGCCTTCACCAATAACAGCGGGAGGCCGTTCTAACCGGCTGTCCGTCCATGCCTCTAGAAAGTACTGCTTGTGGGGACACCAGGGGTCTGCCTTCACCAATAACAGCGGGAGGCCGTTCTAACCGGCTGTCCGTCCATGCCTCTAGAAAGTACTGCTTGGGGGGACACCAGGGGTCTGCCTTCACCAATAACAGCGGGAGGCCGTTCTAACCGGCTGTCCGTCCATGCCTCTAGAAAGTACTGCTTGGGGGGGGACACCAGGGGTCTGCCTTCACCAATAACAGCGGGAGGCCGTTATAACCGGCTGTCCGTCCATGCCTCTAGAAAGTACTGCTTGGGGGGACACCAGGGGTCTGCCTTCACCAATAACAGCGGGAGGCCGTTCTAACCGGCTGTCCGTCCACGCCTCTAGAAAGTACTGCTTGGGGGGACAACAGGGGTCTGCCTTCACCAATAACAGCGGGAGGGTCGCCATATGACCTAAGTTGTCCGTGCGACGTTAAATTCAAAAAACAAATGATAGAAACAGTACTGTATGTTTATATACTATTTATAATAGACTAGAAGCACTTTAATTTTGCTTAATGTTGAATAAATGTTGTTGTTGTTGTTGTTTTAGTATTTCTCTATTGTAATTTACTTATAATGAACCCATTACTTGCAACAATAATTTAAATAAAACTATCGTATATATAAATTCCTACCTTCACAATTGTCCCCTTGGTATCCTGGAATGCATTTACATGTGTAACCTGCTGTTGTTTCTGCGCACGTGCCACCATTCTTGCAGGGCAAACCTTTACACGCGTTATCTAAGCATGATGAAACAATATAACTAATATTCAGGTATATATCAAAATTCGCATTCTATTTGGCCATTGGAGAGATTCCGGTGAGTATATTTTGTGTATATACATATACTGTAGAGCGGGTATTGTAAAGCCCGGTATATCCTGTAATGTAGAGTATGGGACATCCGGTAATGTAGCGTCCGGGACATCTGATAATGTAGAGTCCGGGACATCCGGTAATGTAAAGTCCGGGACATCCGATAATGTAGAGTCCGGGACATACTGTAATAGAGCGTCCGGAATATACGGTAATGTAGAGTCCGGGATATACGGTAATGTAGCGTCCGGGACATCCGGTAATGTAGCGTCCGGGACATCCGGTAATGTAGCGTCCGGGACATACTATAATGTAGCGTCCTGTACATCCGGTAATGTAGGTTCCGGGATATACTGTAATATAGAGTCCTGTACATCCGGTAATGTAGGGTCCGGGATATACTGTAATGTAGCGTCCTGTACATACTGTAATGTAACGTCCTGTACATACTGTAATGTAGCGTCCTGTACATACGGCAATGTAGCGTCCGGGACATACTGTGATGTAGCGTCCTGTACATACTGTAATGTAGCGTCCTGTACATACGGTAATGTAGCGCCCGGGACATACTGTAATGTAGCGTCCTGTACATACTGTAATGTAGCGTCCGGGACATACTGTAATGTAGCATCCTGTACATACTGTAATGTAGCGTCCGGGACATACGGTAATGTAGCGTCCTGTACATACGGTAATGTAGCTACCGGGACATACTGTAATGTAGCGTCCGGGACATACTGTAATGTAGCGTCCGGGACATACGGTAATGTAGCGTCCGGGACATACGGTAATGTAGCGTCCGGGACATACTGTAATGTAGCGTCCGGGACATACGGTAATGTAGCGTCCAGGACATACTGTAATGTAGGGTCATTGACATACTGTAATGTAGCGTCCTGTACATACTGTAATGTAGCGTCCAGGACATACGGTAATGTAGCGTCCTGTACATACTGTAATGTAGCGTCCTATACATACTGTAATGTAGCGTCCTGTACATACTGTAATGTAGCGTCCAGGACATACTGTAATGTTGCGTCCAGGACATACTGTAATGTAGCGTCCTGTACATACTGTAATGTAGCGTCCTGTACATACGGTAATGTAGCGTCCTGTACATACTGTAATGTAGCGATCTGTACATACGGTAATGTAGCGTCCTGTACATACGGTAATGTAGCTTCCTGTACATACTGTAATGTAGCGTCCTGTACATACGGTAATGTAGCGTCCTGTACATACTGTAATGTAGCGTCCTGTACATACGGTAATGTAGCGTCCTGTACATACGGTAATGTAGCGTCCTGTACATACTGTAATGTAGCGTCCTGTACATACGGTAATGTAGCGTCCTGTACATACGGTAATGTAGCGTCCTGTACATACTGTAATGTAGCGTCCTGTACATACGGTAATGTAGCGTCCTGTACATACTGTAATGTAGCGTCCTGTACATACTGTAATGTAGCGTCCTGTACGTACGGTAATGTAGCGTCCTGTACATACGGTAATGTAGCGTCCTGTACATACTGTGATGTAGCGTCCTGTACATACTGTAATGTAGCGTCCTGTGCATACTGTAATGTAGCGTCCTGTACATACTGTAATGTAGTGTCCTGTACATACTGTAATGTAGCGTCCTGTACATACTGTAATGTAGCGTCCTGTACATACGGTAATGTAGCGTGCTGTACATACTGTAATGTAGCGTCCTGTACATACGGTAATGTAGCGTCCGGGACATACTGTAATGTAGCGTCCTGTACATACTGTAATGTAACGTCCTGTACATACGGTAATGTAGCGTCCTGTACATACTGTAATGTAGCGTCCTGTACATACTGTAATGTAGCGTCCTGTACATACTGTAATGTAGCGTCCTGTACATACGGTAATGTAGCGTCCTGTACATACTGTAATGTAGCGTCCTGTACATACGGTAATGTAGCGTCCTGTGCATACGGTAATGTAGCGTCCGGGACATACTGTAATGTAGCGTCCGGGACATACTGTAATATAGCGTCCTGTACATACGGTAATGTAGCGTCCGGGACATACGGTAATGCAGCGTCCGGGACATACTGTAATGTAGCGTCCGGGACATACTGTAATATAGCGTCCTGTACATACGGTAATGTAGCGTCCGGGACATACTGTAATGTAGCGTCCAGGACATAATGTAATGTAGCGTCCTGTACATACGGTAATGTAGCGTCCGGGACATACTGTAATATAGCGTCCTGTACATACGGTAATGTAGCGTCCAGGACATACGGTAATATAGCCCCGGGACATACTGTAAGGTAGCGTCCAGGACATACGGTAATGTAGCGTCATGTACATACTGTAATGTAGCGTCCTATACATACTGTAATGTAGCGTCCTGTACATACTGTAATGTAGCGTCCTGTACATACGGTAATGTAGCGTCCTGTACATACTGTAATGTAGCGTCCTGTACATACGGTAATGTAGCGTCCTGTACATACTGTAATGTAGCGTCCTGTACATACTGTAATGTAGCGTCCTGTACATACGGTAATGTAGCGTCCTGTACATACTGTAATGTAGCGTCCTGTACATACTGTAATGTAACGTCCTGTACATACTGTAATGTAGCGTCCTGTACATACTGTAATGTAACGTCCTGTACATACGGTAATGTAGCGTCCTGTAAATACTGTAATGTAGCGTCCTGTACATACTGTAATGTAGCGTCCTG
Organism: Archivesica marissinica; assembly: GCA_014843695.1. Classification (NCBI taxonomy): domain Eukaryota; kingdom Metazoa; phylum Mollusca; class Bivalvia; order Venerida; family Vesicomyidae; genus Archivesica; species Archivesica marissinica. Next base: position 36,599,628 of record CM026403.1, read on the forward strand.
TACATACGGTAATGTATCGTCCTGTACATACTGTAATGTAGCGTCCGGGACATACTGTAATATAGCGTCCTGTACATACGGTAATGTAGCGTCCGGGACATACGGTAATGCAGCGTCCGGGACATACTGTAATGTAGCGTCCGGGACATACTGTAATATAGCGTCCTGTACATACGGTAATGTAGCGTCCGGGACATACTGTAATATAGCGTCCTGTACATACGGTAATGTAGCGTCCAGGACATACGGTAATATAGCCCCGGGACATACTGTAAGGTAGCATCCAGGACATACGGTAATGTAGCGTCCTGTACATACGGTAATGTAGCGTCCTGTACATACTGTAATGTAGCGTCCTACACATACTGTAATGTAGCGTCCTGTACATACTGTAATGTAGCGTCCAGGACATACTGTAATGTAGCGTCCAGGACATACTGTAATGTAGCGTCCGGGATATACTGTAATGTAGCGTCCTGTACATACTGTAATGTAGCGTCCGGGACATACTGTAATGTAGCGTCCTGTACATACTGTAATGTAGCGTCCGGGACATACTGTAATGTAGCGTCCGGGATATACGATACAGTAACGTCAGTGACACAGGGTAATGTAGCGTCCTGTACATACTGTAATGTAGCGTCCTGTACATACTGTAATGTAGCGTCCTGTACATACTGTAATGTAACGTCCTGTACATACTGTAATGTAGAGTCATGTACATACGGTAATGTAGCGTCCTGTACATACTGTAATGTAGCGTCCTGTACATACTGTAATGTAGCGTCCGGGACATACTGTAATGTAGCGTCCGGGATATACGGTACAGTAACGTCAGTGACACAGGGTAATGTAACGTCCGGGATATACGATACAGTAACGTCAGTGACACAGGGTAATGTAACGTCCGGGATATACGATACAGTAACGTCAGTGACACAGGGTAATGTAACGTCCGGGATATACGATACAGTAACGTCAGTGACACAGGGTAATGTAACGTCCGGGATATACGATACAGTAACGTCAGTGACACAGGGTAATGTAACGTCCGGGATATACGATACAGTAACGTCAGTGACACAGGGTAATGTAACGTCCGGGATATACGATACAGTAACGTCAGTGACACAGGGTAATGTAACGTCCGGGATATACGATACAGTAACGTCAGGGACACAGGGTAATGTAACGTCCGGGATATACGATACAGTAACGTCAGTGACACAGGGTAATGTAACGTCCGGGATATACGATACAGTAACGTCAGTGACACAGGGTAATGTAACGTCCGGGATATACGATACAGTAACGTCAGTGACACAGGGTAATGTAGCGTCCGGGATATACGATACAGTAACGTCAGTGACACAGGGTAATGTAACGTCCGGGATATACGATACAGTAACGTCAGGGACACAGGGTAATGTAACGTCCGGGATATACGATACAGTAACGTCAGTGACACAGGGTAATGTAACGTCCGGGATATACGATACAGTAACGTCAGTGACACAGGGTAATGTAACGTCCGGGATATACGATACAGTAACGTCAGTGACACAGGGTAATGTAACGTCCGGGATATACGATACAGTAACGTCAGTGACACAGGGTAATGTAACGTCCGGGATATACGATACAGTAACGTCAGTGACACAGGGTAATGTAACGTCCGGGATATACGATACAGTAACGTCAGTGACACAGGGTAATGTAACGTCCGGGATATACGATACAGTAACGTCAGTGACACAGGGTAATGTAACGTCCGGGATATACGATACAGTAACGTCAGTGACACAGGGTAATGTAACGTCCGGGATATACGATACAGTAACGTCAGTGACACAGGGTAATGTAACGTCCGGGATATATCATACAGTAACGTCAGTGACACAGGGTAATGTAACGTCCGGGATATACGATACAGTAACGTCAGTGACACAGGGTAATGTAGCGTCCGGGATATACGATACAGTAACGTCAGTGACACAGGGTAATGTAACGTCCGGGATATACGATACAGTAACGTCAGTGACACAGGGTAATGTAACGTCCGGGATATACGGTAATGTAGTATCCAGAAATTTACGGTTATGTAGTGTCCCGGATTTACGGTAATAATGTACAGTTTGCACTTAAAACATAAACTATCTAGCTATCTACAAAGTCTGGGAGATACGGTAAAGTTGAGTCCGGGATATCCGGTAATGTGGCGTCTGGGACATCCGGTAATGTGGCGTCCGGGACATCCTGTAATGTGGTGTCCGAGATATAAGGTACTGTAGATGCATGGATATACGGTAATGTAGAGTCAAATCATAATATTTGCATTCCTTGTTACTGATCTGTTGACTGCCATGACTGTTAATCTCGCGGACAGAGTAGTACCATTATATGTTTTAAGTAGTATGACAGATACCTGATAATGCAGGAACATAGTTTCCAGGAAACAATATTCCATCTTGATTGCAAGACTCACCGATATAGTGTCCGGGACAATAACACACGAATGTAGTGTCCGGGACAATAACACAGGAATGTAGTGTCCGGGACAATACCACAGGCATATAGTGTCCGAGACAATAACACACGAATGTAGTGTCCGGGACAATAACACAGGAATATAGTGTATGGGACAATAACACAGGAATGTAGTGTCCGGGACAATAACACACGGACGTAGTGTCCGGGACAATAACACAGGAATATAATGTCCGGGACAATAACACACGAATGTAGTGTCCGGAACAATAACACACGAATGTAGTGTCCGGGACAATAACACAGGAATATAGTGTCCGAGACAATAACACACGGACGTAGTGTCCGGGACAATAACACAGGCATATAGTGTCTGGGACAATAACACACGGACATAGTGTCCGGGATAATAACACAGGAATATAGTGTTCGGGACAATAACACACGAATGTAGTGTCCGGGACAATAACACAGGAATATAGTGTCCGGGACAATAACACACGAATGTAGTGTCCGGAACAATAACACACGGACGTAGTGTCCTGGATAATAACACATGAATATAGTGTCCGGGACAAAAACACACGAATGTAGTGTCCGGGACAATAACACAGGAATATAGTGTCCGGGACAATAACACACGAATGTAGTGTCCGTAACAATAACACACGAATGTAGTGTCCGAGACAATAACACAGGAATGTAGTATCCGGGACAATAACACAGGAACATAGTGTCCTGGACATTAACACAGGAATGTAGTGTCCGGGACAATAACACAAGGACGTAGTGTCCGGGAAAATGACTATAGTGTCCAGAACAATAACACAGGAATATAGTGTCCCTGACAATAACACAGGAATATAGTGCCCGGGACATTAACACAGGAATGTAGTGTCAGGGACAATAACACAGGAATATAGTGTCCTGGACAATAACACATGAAAATAGTGTTCAGGACAATAACGCACGGACGTTGTGTCCGAGACAATAACACATGAATATAGTGTCCGGGACAATAACACAGGAATGTAGTGTTCGGGACAATAACAGGAATATAGTGTCAGGGACAATAACACAGGAATATAGTGTCCGGGACAATACCACAGAAATATAGTGTCAGGGACAATAACACAGGAATATAGTGTACGGGATAATAACACAGAACTATAGTGTCCGGGACAATAACACAGAACTATAGTGTCAGGGACAATAACACAGGAATATAGTGTCCGGGACAATAACACAGAACTATAGTGTCCGGGACAATAACACAGAACTATAGTGTCAGGGACAATAACACAGGAATATAGTTTCAGGGACAATAACACAGAAGTATAGTGTCAGGGGCAATAACACAGAACTATAGTGTCAGGGACAATAACACAGAACTATAGTGTCAAGGACAATAACACAGGAATATAGTGTCCGGGACAATAACACAGAACTATAGTGTTCGGGACAATAATACAGGAATATAGTGTACGGGACAATAACACAGAACTATAGTGTCCGGGACAATAACAAAGAACTATAGTGTCAGGGACAATAACACAGAACTATAGTGTCCGGGACAATAACACAGGAATATAGTGTCAGGGACAATAACACAGGAATTTAGTGTCAGGGTCAATAACACAGGAATGTAGTGTCCGGGACAATAACACAGAAATATAGTGTCCGGGACAATAACACAGAACGTTGTTTCAATGACAATAACACAGAACTATAGTGTCAGGGACAATAACACAGAACTATAGTGTCCGGGACAATAACACAGAACTATAGTGTCCGGGATAATAACACAGGAATATAGTGTCAGGGACAATAACACAGGAATATAGTGTTCAGGACAATAACGCACGGATGTTGTGTCCGGGACAATAACACAGAATTATAGTGTCCGGGACAATAACACAGGAATATAGTGTCAGGGACAATAACACAGGAATATAGTGTCCGGGACAATAACACAGGAATATAGTGTCCGGGACAATAACACAGGAATGTAGTGTCCGGGACATTATCACAGGAATGTAGTGTCTGGGACAATAACACACGGACGTAGTATCCGGGACAATAACACAGGAATATAGTGTCCGGGACAATAACACAGGAATATAGTGTCTTGGACAATACCACAGGAATATAGTGTCCGGGTCAGTAATTCACGGACGTTGTGTCCGGGACAATAACACAGGAATATAGTGTCAGGGACAATAACACAGGAATATAGTGTCCGGGACAATAACACAGGAATATAGTGTCCGGGACAATAACACAGGAATGTAGTGTCCGGGACATTATCACAGGAATGTAGTGTCCGGGACAATAACACACGGACGTAGTATCCGGGACAATAACACAGGAATATAGTGTCCGGGACAATAACACAGGAATATAGTGTCTTGGACAATACCACAGGAATATAGTGTCCGGGTCAGTAATTCACGGTCGTTGTGTCCGGGACAATAACACAGGAATATAGTGTCCGGGACAATAACACAAGAATATAGTGTCCGGGACAGTAATGCACGGACGTTGTGTCCGGGACAATAACTCAGGAATATAGTGTTCGGGACAATTACCCATGAATATAGTGTCCGGGACAATAACACAGGAATATAGTGTCCGGGACAATAACACGGGATTGTAGTGTCCGGGACAATAACACACGAATATAGTGTCCGGGACAGTAATGCACGGAAGTTGTGTCCGGGACAATAACACAGGAATATAGTGTCCGGGACAATTACCCACGAATATATTGTCCGGGACAATAACACAGGAATATAGTGTCCGGGACAATAACACGGGATTGTAGTGTCCGGGACAATAACATAGGAATGTAATGTCCGGGACAATAACACAGAACTATAGTGTCAGGGACAATAACACAGGAATATAGTGTACGGGACAATAGCACAGAACTATAGTGTCAGGGACAATTACACAGAACTATAGTGTCAGGGACAATAATACAGGAATATAGTGTCCTGGACAATAACACAGGAATATTGTGTCAGGGAAAATAACACAGGAATATAGTGTCAGGGACAATAACACAGAACTATAGTGTCAGGGACAATAACACAGTACTATAGTGTCAGGGACAATAAAACAGAACTATAGTGTCATGGACTATAACACAGGAATATAGTGTCCCGGAAAATAACACAGAACTATGGTGTCAGGGACAATAACACAGGAATATAGTTTCCGGGACAATAACACAGGAATATAGTGTCCGGGACAATAACACAGAACTATAGTGTCCGGGACAATAACACAGGAATACAGTGTCCGGGACAATAACACAGAACTATAGTGTCAGGGACAATAACACAGGAATATAGTGTACGGGACAATAACACAGAACTATAGTGTCCGGGACAATAACACAGAACTATAGTGTCAGGGATAATAACACAGAACTATAGTGTCAGGGACAATAACACAGGAATATAGTGTCAGGGACAATAACACAGGAATATAATGTCCCGGACAATAACACAGGAATATAGTGTCCGGGACAATAACACACGAATATAGTGTCCGGGACAATAACACACAAAGTGTCCGGAACAATAACACAGGAACATAGTGTCCGGGACAATAACACACGAATATAGTGTCCGGGTCAATAACACACTGACGTAGAGTCCGTGACAATAACACAGGAATATAGTGTCCGTGACAATAACACACGAATATAGTGTCCGAGACAAATGAATGTAGTGTCCGGGACAATAATACAGGCATATAGTGTCCTGGACATTAACACAGGAATGCAGTGTCCGGGAAAATAACACACAAATATAGTGTCCGAAACAATAACACAGGAATGTAGTGTCCGGGCCAATAACATAAGGACGTATTGTCCGGGAAAATAACACATGACTATAGTGTCCAGATCAATAACACAGGAATATAGTGTCCCTGACAATAACACAGGAATATAGTGCCCGGGACATTAACACAGGAATGTAGTGTCCGGGACAATAACACAGGAATATAGTGTCCTGGACAATAACACATGAAAATAGTGTCCAGGACAATAACGCACGGACGGTGTGTCCGAGACAATAACACATGAATATAGTGTCCGGGACAATAACACAGGAATGTAGTGTTCGGGACAATAACAGGAATATAGTGTCAGGGAAAATAACACAGAAATATAGTGTCCGGGACAATACCACAGAAATATAGTGTCCGAGACAATAACACAAGAATATAGTGTCCGGGACAATAACACAGGAATATAGTGTCCGGGACAATAACACAGGAATATAGTGTCCGGGACAATAACACAGAACTATAGTGTCCGGGATAATAACACAGGAATATTGTGTCAGGGACAATAACACAGGAATATAGTGTTCAGGACAATAACGCACGGATGTTGTGTCCGGGACAATAACACAGAACAATAGTGTCCGGGACAATAACACAGGAATATAGTGTCAGGGACAATAACACAGGAATATAGTGTCCGGGACAATAACACAGGAATATAGTGTCCGGGACAATAACACAGGAATGTAGTGTCCGGGACAATATCACAGGAATGTAGTGTCCGGGACAATAACACACGGACGTAGTATCCGGGACAATAACACAGGAATATAGTGTCCGGGACAATAACACAGGAATATAGTGTCTTGGACAATACCACAGGAATATAGTGTCCGGGACAGTAATTCACGGACGTTGTGTCCGGGACAATAACACAGGAATATAGTGTCCGGGACAATAACACACGAATATAGTGTCCGGGACAGTAATGCACGGACGTTGTGTCCGGGACAATAACACAGGAATATAGTGTTCGGGACAATTACCCATGAATATAGTGTCCGGGACAATAACACAGTAATATAGTGTCCGGGACAATAACACGGGATTGTAGTGTCCGGGACAATAACACACGAATATAGTGTCCGGGACAGTAATGCACGGACGTTGTGTCCGGAACAATAACACAGGAATATAGTGTCCGGGACAATTACCCACGAATATAGTGTCCGGGACAATAACACAGGAATGTAGTGTCCGGGACAATAACACGGGATTGTAGTGTCCGGGACAATAACATAGGAATGTAGTGTCCGGGACAATATCACAGAACTATAGTGTCAGGGACAATAACACAGGAATATAGTGTACGGGACAATAGCACAGAAATATAGTGTCAGGTACAATAACACAGAACTATAGTGTCAGGGACAATAACACAGAACTATAGTGTCAGGGACAATAACACAGGAATATAGTGTCAGGGACAATAACACAGGAATATAGTGTCAGGGACAATAACACAGTACTATAGTGTCAGGGACAATAAAACAGAACTATAGTTTCATGGACTATAACACAGGAATATAATGTCCCGGAAAATAACACAGAACTATGGTGTCAGGGACAATAACACAGGAATATATTTTCCGGGACAATAACACAGGAATATAGTGTCCGGGACAATAACACAGAACTATAGTGTCCGGGACAATAACACAGGAATATAGTGTCCGGGACAATAACACAGGAATATAGTGTACGGGACAATAACACAGAACTATAGTGTCCTGGACAATAACACAGAACTATAGTTTCAGGGATAATAACACAGAACTAAAGTGTCAGGGACAATAACACAGGAATATAGTGTCAGGGACAATAACACAGGAATATAATGTCCCGGACAATAACACAGGAATATAGTGTCCGGGACAATAACACACGAATATAGTGTCAGGGACAATAACACACAAAGTGTCCGGAACAATAACACAGGAACATAGTGTCCGGGACAATAACACACGAATATAGTGTCCGGGACAATAACACACGGACGTAGAGTCCGTGACAATAACACAGGAATATAGTGTCCGTGACAATAACACACGAATATAGTGTCCGAGACAAATGAATGTAGTGTCCGGGACAATAATACAGGCATATAGTGTCCTGGACAATAAAACAGGAATGTAGTGTCCGGGACAATAACACAAGGACGTAGTGTCCGGGAAAATAACACATGACTATAGTGTCCAGAATAATAACACAGGAATATAGTGTCCCTGACAATAACACAGGAATATAGTGCCCGGGACATTAACACAGGAATGTAGTGTCCGGGACAATAACACAGGAATATAGTGTCCTGGACAATAACACATGAAAATATTGTTCAGGACAATAACGCACGGACGTTGTGTCCGAGACAATAACACATGAATATAGTGTCCGGGACAATAACACAGGAATGTAGTGTTCGGGACAATAACAGGAATATAGTGTCAGGGACAATAACACAGGAATATAGTGTCCGGGACAATACCACAGAAATATAGTGTCCGAGACAATAACACAAGAATATAGTGTCCGGGACAATAACACAGGAATATAGTGTCCGGGACAATAACACGGGAATGTAGTGTTCGGGACAATAACACTGGAACTTAGTGTCCGGGACAATAACACAGTAATGTAGTGTCAGGGAAAATAACACAGGAATATAGTGTCCGGGACACTAAAACAGGAATATAGTGTCCGGGACAATAACACAGGAATATAGTATACGGGACAATAACACAGGAATGTAGTGTCCGGGACAATAACACAGAACTATTGTGTCAGGGACAATAACACAGAACTATAGTGTCAGGGACAATAACACAGGAATATAGTGTCAGGGACAATAACACAGGAATATAGTGTACGGGATAATAACACAGAACTATAGTGTCCGGGACAATAACACAGAACTATAGTGTCAGGGACAATAACACAGGAATATAGTATCCGGGACAATAACACAGAACTATATTGTCCGGGACAATAACACAGGAATATAGTGTCAGGGACAATAGCACAGAATTATAGTGTCAGGGGCAATAACACAGAACTATAGTGTCAGGGACAATAACACAGAACTATAGTGTCAAGGACAATAACACAGGAATATAGTGTCCGGGACAATAACACAGAACTATAGTGTTCGGGACAATAATACAGGAATATAGTGTACGGGACAATAACACAGAACTATAGTGTCCGGGACAATAACAAAGAACTATAGTGTCAGGGACAATAACACAGAACGATAGTGTCCGGGACAATAACACAGGAATATAGTGTCAGGGACAATAACACAGGAATATAGTGTCAGGGTCAATAACACAGGAATGTAGTGTCCGGGACAATAACACAGAAATATAGTGTCCGGGACAATAACACAGAACTATAGATTCAGGGACAATAACACAGAACTATAGTGTCAGGGACAATAACACAGGAATATAGTGTCCGGGATAATACCACAGAACTATAGTGTCCGGGACAATAACACAGAACTATAGTGTCAGGGACAATACCACAGGAATATAGTGTACGGAACAATAACACAGAACTATAGTGTCCGGGACAATAACACAGAACTATAGTGTCAGGGACAATAACACAGAACTATAGTGTCCGGGACAATAACACAGGAATATAGTGTCAGGGACAATAACACAGGAATATTGTGTCAGGGACAATAACACAGGAATGTAGTGTCCGGGACAATAACACAGAACTATAGTGTCCGGGACAATAACACAGAACGTTTGTTTCAATGACAATAACACAGAACTATAGTGTCAGGGACAATAACACAGAACTATAGTGTCCGGGACCATAACACAGAACTATAGTGTCCGGGACAATAACACAGGAATATAGTGTCAGGGACAATAACACAGGAATATAGTGTTCAGGACAATAACGCACGGATGTTGTGTCCGGGACAATAACACAGAACTATAGTGTCCGGGACAATAACACAGGAATATAGTGTCAGGGACAATAACACAGGAATATAGTGTTCAGGACAATAACGCACGGACGTTGTGTCCGGGACAATAACACAGGAATATAGTGTCCGGGACAATAACACAGGAATGTAGTGTCCGGGACAATATCACAGGAATGTAGTGTCCGGGACAATAACACACGGACGTAGTATCCGGGACAATAACACAGGAATATAGTGTCCAGGACAATAACACAGGAATAGAGTGACTTGGACAATACCACAGGAATATAGTGTCCGGGACAGTAATTCACGGACGTTGTGTCCGGGACAATAACACAGGAATATAGTGTCCGGGACAATAACACACGAATATAGTGTCCGGGACAGTAATGCACGGACGTTGTGTCCGGGACAATAACACAGGAATATAGTGTTCGGGACAATTACCCACGAATATAGTGTCCGGGACAATAACACAGGAATATAGTGTCCGGGACAATAACACGGGATTGTAGTATCCGGGACAATAACACACGAATATAGTGTCCGGGACAGTAATGCACGGACGTTGTTTCCGGGACAATAACACAGGAATATAGTGTCCGGGACAATTACCCACGAATATAGTGTCCGGGACAATAACACTGGAATATAGTGTCCGGGACAATAACACGGGATTGTAGTGTCCGGGACAATAACACACGAATATAGTGTCCGGGACAGTAATGCACGGACGTTGTGTCCGGGACAATAACACAGGAATATAGTGTCCGGGACAATTACCCACGAATATAGTTTCCGGGACAATAACACAGGAATATTGTGTTCAGGACAATAACGCACGGACGTTGTGTCCGGGACAATAACACAGAAAATAGTGTCCGGGACAATAACACAGGAATGTAGTGTCCGGGACAATATCACAGGAATGTAGTGTCCGGGACAATAACACACGGTCGTAGTATCCGGGACAATAACACAGGAATATAGTGTCCAGGACAATAACACAGGAATAGAGTGTCTTGGACAATACCACAGGAATATAGTGTCCGGGACAGTAATTCACGGACGTTGTGTCCGGGACAATAACACAGGAATATAGTGTCCGGGACAATAACACACGAATATAGTGTCCGGGACAGTAATGCACGGACGTTGTGTCCGGGACAATAACACAGGAATATAGTGTTCGGGACAATTACCCACGAATATAGTGTCCGGGACAATAACACAGGAATATAGTGTCCGGGACAATAACACGGGATTGTAGTATCCGGGACAATAACACACGAATATAGTGTCCGGGACAGTAATGCACGGACGTTGTTTCCGGGACAATAACACAGGAATATAGTGTCCGGGACAATTACCCACGAATATAGTGTCCGGGACAATAACACAGGAATATTGTGTCCGGGACAATAACACGGGATTCTAGTGTCCGGGACAATAACACAGGAATGTAGTGTCCGGGACAATAACACAGAACTATAGTGTCAGGGACAATAACACAGGAATATAGTGTACGGGACAATAGCACAGAACTATAGTGTCAGGGACAATAACACAGAACTATAGTGTCAGGGACAATAACACAGAACTATAGTGTCAGGGACAATAATACAGGAATATAGTGTCCTGGACAATAACACAGGAATATAGTGTCAGGGACAATAACACAGGAATATAGAGTCAGGGACAATAACACAGTACTATAGTGTCAGAGACAATAAAACAGAACTATAGTGTCATGGACTATAACACAGGAATATAGTGTCCCGGAAAATAACACAGAACTATGGTGTCAGGGACAATAACAGAGGAATATAGTTTCCGGGACAATAACACAGGAATATAGTGTCCGGGACAATAACACAGAACTATAGTGTCCGGGACAATAACACAGGAATATAGTGTCCGGGACAATAACACAGAACTATAGTGTCCGGGACAATAACACAGACCTATAGTGTCAGGGACAATAACACAGGAATATAGTGTACGGGACAATAAAACAGAACTATAGTGTCCGGGACAATAACACAGAACTATAGTGTCAGGGACAATAACACAGAACTATAGTGTCAGGGACAATAACACAGGAATATAGTGTCAGGGACAATAACACAGGAATATAGTGTTCGGGACAATAACACAGGAAATTAGTGTCCGGGACAATAACACAGGAATGTAGTGTCAGGGACAATAACACGGGAATGTAGTGTCCGGGACAATAACACAGAACTATAGTGTCCGGGACAATAACACAGAACTATAGTGTCAGGGACAATAACACATAACTATAGTGCCAGGGACATTAACACAGGAATATAGTGTCCGGGACAATAACACAGGAATGTAGTGTCCGGGACAATTACCCACGAATATAGTGTCCGGGACAATAACACGGGATTGTAGTATCCGGGACAATAACACAGGAAATTAGTGTCCGGGACAATAACACAGGAATGTAGTGTCAGGGACAATAACACAGGAATATGGTGTCCGGGACAATAACACAGGAATATAGTGTCCTGGACAATAACACAGGAATGTAGTGTCCGGGACAATAACACAGAACTATAGTGTCAGGGACAATAACACAGGAATATTGTGTACGGGACAATAAAACAGAACTATAGTGTCAGGGACAATAACACAGAACTATAGTGTCAGGGACAATAACACAGGAATATAGTGTCAGGGACAATAACACAGGAATATAGTGTCAGGGACAATAAGACAGGAATGTAGTGTCCGGGACAATAACACAGAACTATTGTGTCCGGGACAATAACACAGAACTATAGTTTCAGGGACAATAACACAGAACTATAGTGTCAGGGACAATAACACAGAACTATAGTGTCCGGGACAATAACACAGGAATATAATGTCAGGGACAATAACACAGAACTATAGTTTCAGGGACAATAACACAGAATTATATTTTCAGGGACAATAACACAGAACTATAGTGTCCGGGACAATAACACAGAAATATAGTGTCAGGGACAATAACACAGAACTATAGTGTCAGGGACAATAACACAGGAATATAGTGTTCAGTACAATAACGCACGGACGTTGTGTCCGGGACAATAACACAGGAATATAGTGTCCGGGACAATAACACAGGAATGTAGTGTCCGGGACAATAACACAGGAATGTAGTATCCGGGACAATAACACAGGAATATAGTGTTCGGGACAATAACACAGGAAATTAGTGTCCGGGACAATAACACAGGAATGTAGTGTCAGGGACAATAACACGGGCATGTAGTGTCCGGGACAATAACACAGAACTATAGTGTCCGGGACAATAACACAGAACTATAGTGTCAGGGACAATAACACATAACTATAGTGTCAGGGACAATAACACAGGAATATAGTGTCCGGGACAATAACACAGAAATGTAGTGTCCGGTACAATAACACACGGACGTAGTATCCGGGACAATAACACAGGAATATAGTGTCCGGGACAATAACACAGGAATATAGTGTCCTGGAAAATACCATAGGAATATAGTGTCCGGGACAGTAATGCACGGACGTTGTGTCCGGGACAATAACACAGGAATATAGTGTCCGGGACAATAACACACGAATAGAGTGTCCGGGAAAGTAATGCACGGACGTTGTGTCCGGGACAATAACACAGGAATATAGTGTCCGGGACAGTTACCCACGAATATAGTGTCCGGGACAATAACACGGGATTGTAGTATCCGGGACAATAACACAGGAAATTAGTGTCCGGGACAATAACACAGGAATGTAGTGTCAGGGACAATAACACAGGAATATGGTGTCCGGGACAATAACACAGGAATATAGTGTCCTGGACAATAACACAGGAATGTAGTGTCCGGGACAATAACACAGAACTATAGTGTCAGGGACAATAACACAGGAATATAGTGTACGGGACAATAAAACAGAACTATAGTGTCCGGGACAATAACACAGAACTATAGTGTCAGGGACAATAACACAGAACTATAGTGTCAGGGACAATAACACAGGAATATAGTGTCAGGGACAATAACACAGGAATATAGTGTCAGGGACAATAACACAGGAATGTAGTGTCCGGGACAATAACACAGAACTATAGTGTCCGGGACAATAACACAGAACTATAGTGTCAGGGACAATAACACAGGAATATAGTGTACGGGACAATAGCACAGAACTATAGTGTCAGGGACAATAACACAGAACTATAGTGTCAGGGACAATAACACAGAACTATAGTGTCAGGGACAATAATACAGGAATATAGTGTCCTGGACAATAACACAGGAATATAGTGTCAGGGACAATAACACAGGAATATAGAGTCAGGGACAATAACACAGTACTATAGTGTCAGAGACAATAAAACAGAACTATAGTGTCATGGACTATAACACAGGAATATAGTGTCCCGGAAAATAACACAGAACTATGGTGTCAGGGACAATAACACAGGAATATAGTTTCCGGGACAATAACACAGGAATATAGTGTCCGGGACAATAACACAGAACTATAGTGTCCGGGACAATAACACAGGAATATAGTGTCCGGGACAATAACACAGAACTATAGTGTCCGGGACAATAACACAGACCTATAGTGTCAGGGACAATAACACAGGAATATAGTGTACGGGACAATAAAACAGAACTATAGTGTCCCGGACAATAACACAGAACTATAGTGTCAGGGACAATAACACAGAACTATAGTGTCAGGGACAATAACACAGGAATATAGTGTCAGGGACAATAACACAGGAATATAGTGTTCGGGACAATAACACAGGAAATTAGTGTCCGGGACAATAACACAGGAATGTAGTGTCAGGGACAATAACACGGGAATGTAGTGTCCGGGACAATAACACAGAACTATAGTGTCCGGGACAATAACACAGAACTATAGTGTCAGGGACAATAACACATAACTATAGTGTCAGGGACAATAACACAGGAATATAGTGTCCGGGACAATAACACAGGAATGTAGTGTCCGGGACAATAACACACGGACGTAGTATCCGGGACAATAACACAGGAATATAGTGTCCGGGACAATAACACAGGAATATAGTGTCCTGGAAAATACCATAGGAATATAGTGTCCGGGACAGTAATGCACGGACGTTGTGTCCGGGACAATAACACAGGAATATAGTGTCCGGGACAATAACACACGAATAGAGTGTCCGGGACAGTAACGCACGGACGTTGTGTCCGGGACAATAACACAGGAATATAGTGTCCGGGACAATTACCCACGAATATAGTGTCCGGGACAATAACACGGGATTGTAATATCCGGGACAATAACACAGGAAATTAGTGTCCGGGACAATAACACAGGAATGTAGTGTCAGGGACAATAACACAGGAATATGGTGTCCGGGACAATAACACAGGAATATAGTGTCCTGGACAATAACACAGGAATGTAGTGTCCGAGACAATAACACAGATCTATAGTGTCAGGGACAATAACACAGGAATGTAGTGTCCGGGACATTAACAGGAATATAGTGTCTGGGACAATAACACAGGAATGTAATGTCCGGGACAATAACACAGGAATATAGTGTCCGGGACAATAACACAGGTATATAGTGTCCGGGACAATAACACATGAATATAGTGTCCGGGAAAATAACACACGGACGTAGTGTCCGTGACAATAACACAGGAATATAATGTCCGTGACAATAACACAGGAATATAGTGCCCGGGACAATAACACAGGAACATAGTGTCCAGGACATTAACACAGGAATGTAGTGTCCGGGACAATAACACAGGAATATAGTGTCTGGGACAATAACACAGGAATATAATGTCTGGGACAATAACACAGGAATATAGTGTCCGGGACAATAACACATGAATATAGTGTCCGGGACAATAACGCACGGACGTAGTGTCCGGGAAAATAACACAGGCATATAGTGTCCGGAACAATAACACAGGAATATAGTTTTCCGGGACAATAGCACACGAATATAGTGTCCGGGACAATAACACACGGACGTAGTGTCCGTGACAATAACACAGGAATATAGTGTCCGTGACAATAACACAGCAATATAGTGTCCGGGACAAACGAATGTAGTGTCCGGGACAATAACACAGGAATATAGTGTGGGTGGTTGTGTGTGACAATAACACAGGAATATAGTGCCCGGGACAATAACACAGGAATGTAGTATCCGGGACAATAACACAGGAATATAGTGTCCTGGACAATAACACATGACAATAGTTTCCGGGACAATAACACAGGAATATAGTGTCCGGGACGATAACACAGGAATATAGTGTCCGGGACAATAACACGGGAATATAGTGTCCGGGACAATTACCCACGAATATAGTGTCCGGGACAATAACACGGGAATGTAGTGTCCGGGACAATAACACAGGAAATTAGTGTCCGGGACAATAACACAGGAATGTAGTGTCAGGGACAATAACGCAGGAATATAGTGTCCGGGACAATAACACAGAACTATAATGTCAGGGACAATAACACAGGAATATAGTGTCCGGGGCAATAACACAGGAATATAGTGTCCGGGACAATAATGCACAGACACTTCAATAACACATGAATGTAGTATACTGAACAATCGAGCATGAATATAGTTCCCGGGGCAATAACACATGCATATGTAGCAGTACCGTAACCATAGGCAAATTTCAACCGAGGCAATATAGGGGGCCCGGGGTCATGTTCCCACTTTTCTGATTTTATATGTATAATTATGTACTGTCCTTTCAGCTCACTACTCTAGCAGTCAATATTTTATACAGCAAAGGGATATTTTGCATTTTATTTATTTAATTTTCCATTTTCTTTGCTGTTGAAATTTTAACCACGGCAACTGCCTCGATGTGCCACATGTTCCTTTATGTTCCTTTAATGTCAAACCCCTCTCGGGGACTTAGACATGTTTTCCTGGGCAGGCTTAGCCGACCTAAGCGATTAACCAGTACTAAGCAATGTGTGTGAGGTGCCTTGCTCAAAGACACTACATACGTGGCCTGTCCGAGTATCGAACCCGGGACCGATCGATTCCAAATCCGACGCTCTACCACTGGGCCACGGACGCCTCAGTGTGGCTACGGGCCTGTGTAGTGTCCGTGAAAATCACACACGGATGTAGGGTCTGAGGAAATCACACACGGATGTAGGGTCTGGGGAAATCACACACGGATGTAGTGTCTGGGGAAATCACACACGGATGTAGGGTCTCGGGAAATCACACACGGGTGTAGGGTCTGGGGAAATCAAACATGAATACAGAGCCCGAGACAATACTAAAAACTGTAGGGTCCGGGACAATCAAACACGAATGTAGAGTCTGAGACAATAATACGCAACTTTAGTATCCGGAACGATTACAAACGATTGTATGGTCCGGCGTACGGCTCATCGGTTGATGGTACTCATATAGTGTCGGTTAGGTAATGTCCGGCATATAATGTCGGTTAGGTAATGTCCGGCATATAATGTCGGTTAGGTAATACCCGGCATATAGTGTCGGTTAGGTAATGTCCGACATATAGTGTCGGTTAGGTAATGTCCGACATATAGTGTCGGTTAGGTAATGTCCGTCATATAGTGTCGGTTAAGTAATGTCCGGCATATAGTGTCGGTTAGGTAATGTCCGACATATAGTGTTGGTTAGGTAATGTCCGGCATATAATGTCGGTTAGGTAATGTCCGGCATATAATGTCGGTTAGGTAATACCCGGCATATAGTGTCGGTTAGGTAATGTCCGACATATAGTGTCGGTTAGGTAATGTCCGACATATAGTGTCGGTTAGGTAATGTCCGTCATATAGTGTCGGTTAAGTAATGTCCGACATATAATGTCGGTTAGGTAATGTCCGACATATAATGTCGGTTAGGTAATGTCCGACATATAATGTCGGTTAGGTAATGTCCGGCATATAGTGTCGGTTAGGTAATGTCCGACATATAGTGTTGGTTAGGTAATGTCCGGCATATAGTGTCGGTTAGGTAATGTCCGGCATATAGTGTCGGTTAGGTAATGTCCGACATATAGTGTCCGTTAGGTAATGTCCGACATATAGTGTCGGTTAGGTAATGTCCGACATATAGTGTCGGTTAGGTAATGTCCGACATATAGTGTCGGTTAGGTAATGTCCGTCATATAGTGTCGGTTAAGTAATGTCCGACATATAATGTCGGTTAGGTAATGTCCGACATATAATGTCGGTTAGGTAATGTCCGGCATATAATGTCGGTTAGGTAATGTCCGGCATATAATGTCGGTTAGGTAATGTCCGGCATATAGTGTCGGTTAGGTAATGTCCGACATATAGTGTCGGTTAGGTAATGTCCGACATATAGTGTCGGTTAGGTAATGTCCGTCATATAGTGTCGGTTAAGTAATGTCCGACATATAATGTCGGTTAGGTAATGTCCGACATATAATGTCGGTTAGGTAATGTCCGACATATAATGTCGGTTAGGTAATGTCCGGCATATAGTGTCGGTTAGGTAATGTCCGACATATAGTGTTGGTTAGGTAATGTCCGGCATATAGTGTCGGTTAGGTAATGTCCGGCATATAGTGTCGGTTAGGTAATGTCCGACATATAGTGTCCGTTAGGTAATGTCCGACATATAGTGTCGGTTAGGTAATGTCCGACATATAGTGTCGGTTAGGTAATGTCCGACATATAGTGTCGGTTAGGTAATGTCCGTCATATAGTGTCGGTTAAGTAATGTCCGACATATAATGTCGGTTAGGTAATGTCCGACATATAATGTCGGTTAGGTAATGTCCGGCATATAGTGTCGGTTAGGTAATGTCCGGCATATAGTGTCGGTTAGGTAATGTCCGACATATAGTGTCCGTTAGGTAATGTCCGACATATAGTGTGTCGGTTAGGTAATGTCCGACATATAATGTCGGTTAGGTAATGTCCGGCATATAGTGTCGGTTAGGTAATGTCCGACATATAGTGTCGGTTAGGTAATGTCCGACATAAAGTGTCGGTTAAGTAATGTCCGACATATAATGTCGGTTAGGTAATGTCCGACATATAATGTCGGTTAGGTAATGTCAGACATATAGTGTCGGTTAGGTAATGTCCGAAATATAGTGTCGATTAGGTAATGTCCGACATATAGTGTCGGTTAAATAATATCCGACATATAATGTCGGTTAGGTAATGTCCGATATATAATGTCGGTTAGGTAATGTCCGACATATAGTGTAGGTTAGGTAATGTCCGACATATAGTGTCGGTTAGGTAATGTCCGAAATATAGTGTCGGTTAGGTAATGTCCGACATATAGTGTCGGTTAAGTAATTTCCGACATATAATGTCGGTTAGGTAATATCCGATATATAATGTCGGTTAGGTAATGTCCGACATATAGTGTCGGTTAGGTAATGTCCGACATATAGTGTCGGTTAGGTAATGTCCGGCATATAGTGTCGGTTAGGTAATGTCCGACATATAATGTCGGTTAGGTAATGTCCGGCATATATTGTCGGTTAGGTAATGTCCGGCATATAGTGTCGGTTAAGTAGTGTCCGACATATAGTGTCAATTAAGTAATGACCGACATATAGTGTCGGTTAAGTAATAACCGACATATAGTGTCGGTTAGGTAATGTCCGACATATAGTGTCAATTAAGTAATGACCGACATATAGTGTCGGTTAGGTAATGTCCGACATATAGTTTCAATTAAGTAATGACCGACATATAGTGTCGGTTAAGTAATGTCCGGCATATAGTGTCGGTTAGGTAATGTCCGACATATAGTGTCGGTTAAGTAATGTCCGGCATATAGTGTCGGTTAGGTAATGTCCGACATATAGTGTCGGTTAGGTAATGTCCGACATATAGTGTCGGTTAGGTACTGTCCGGCATATAGTGTCGGTTAGGTAATGTCCGACATATATTGTCAATTAAGTAATGTCCTACATATAGTGTCGGTTAGGTAATATCGGACATATAGTGTCGGTTAGGTAATGTCCGACATATAGTGTCGGTTAGGTAATGTCCGACATATAGTGTCGGTTAGGTAATGTCCGACATATAATGTCGGTTAGGTAATGTCCGACATATAATGTCGGTTAGGTAATGTCCGACATATAATGTCGGTTAGGTAATGTCTGACATATAGTGTCGGTTAGGTAATGACCGACATATAGTGTCGGTTAGGTAATGTCCGACATATAGTTTCAATTAAGTAATGACCGACATATAGTGTCGGTTAAGTAATGTCCGGCATATAGTGTCTGTTAGGTAATGTCCGACATATAGTGTCGGTTAAGTAATGTTCGGCATATAGTGTCGGTTAGGTAATGTCCGACATATAGTGTCGGTTAGGTAATGTCTGACATATAGTGTCGGTTAGGTACTGTCCGGCATATAGTGTCGGTTAGGTAATGTCCGACATATAGTGTAAATTAAGTAATGTCCTACATATAGTGTCGGTTAGGTAATATCCGACATATAGTGTCGGTTAGGTAATGTCCGACATATAGTGTCGGTTAGGTAATGTCCGACATATAGTGTCGGTTAGGTAATGTCCGACATATAATGTCGGTTAGGTAATGTCCGACATATAATGTCGGTTAGGTAATGTCCGACATATAATGTCGGTTAGGTAATGTCCGACATATAGTGTGGGTTAGGTAATGTCCGACATATAGTGTGGGTTAAGTAATGTCCGACATATAGTGTCGGTTAGGTAATGTCCGACATATAGTGTCGGTTAAGTAATGTCCGACATATAGTGTCGGTTAAGTAATGTCCGACATATAGTGTCGGTTAGGTAATGTCCGACATATAATATCGGTTATGCAATGTCCGACATATAGTGTCAATTAAGTAATGCCCGGCATATAGTGTCGGTTAAGTAATGTCCGACATATAGTGTTGGTTATTGACGACATCACATTCACCTGATTGACTAGGTTGACAGTGACTCGCACTAATATATGACTGGTTGCGCGTGGCCGAGTGGTTAAGATATTTTACTCCAGTTCGCTTGAACCTATGTGTGTTCGAATCCCAATGGTGGAGTCGAATTCTTCATGTGAGGAAGTTATTCAGCTGGCCTGTAGAAAGTCAGCGGTTCTACCTGGGTGCCCGTAAGTAATACTTCCTTCATCATTAATATTTGAAGAGTTGCCATATGACCTAAACTGATAGTGAGACCTTAGATCACCGAAACAAACAAATAAATGACTGACTGATTTACGTTGTTACCTGTACATCCGGTTTTAAATTTACCGGAACAAGGTGTTGCTAAGTAGCATGTTTGTCCTGAACTGCAACCAGGTGGACTTTCCTTGCAATTCTTCTCTCTATCACTCTCTTGCTGTTGTATGTAGAAATGAAGAAAATACATATATACTTAACGTGCATGCAATAGTGAACTGGATTATGGTGAGTAGTAAAGTCAGCTCTTTGCATGTAAACAAACGGGCGCCATTTTGAATACGCTTTATAGTAACTCATTTGCATATAAGGGAATATAAAGTAGGTCACGCGCGTGCGCGAGACTATAGAGCCTATTGATGAAGTATCGCGCAACTACCGCGCTCTTTGCTTTTTTGGTAAACCCAGCTCTTTGCATATAAGGTAATATAAGTAGGTCACGCGCGTGCGCGTTTATTGATGACGTATCGCGCAACTACCGAGTACGATGTCCATCTCGGACGATCTAGTAACAAGTCTCTACGCGGCGTCCATTTTGGATGACCTCACGATTATGTCCGGGCTTATCGGATAATGTACATCGAACATATGCGACATATGTACGCTATTACATATACGGAGCGTCGTCGCATACAAATGTTCTTCGAAGACACTAGTCAGAATAATCGGTGGCCCCGCCACGTACCCTGATGACACCCTCATGCTTCCAGTCGGATCCGTTCTCGGGTCAATAACATCCATTCAGAGCCGCTTCCAACTGGTCCGTACCGGGGGGTACCTACATTCTCCGCCCACACACGGATTCAGATCCGGGCTGGCCGGGGTAGAGTTGTCACTGCATCGACCCTCATGTACGGTAAATGAGGCCTGTCGTCCGTGTAGCTAGTGAGTGGTTGTCGCGGGACAACGACTGGCTGTCACGGATGTCCGGTTACCCGGTGGTGACCAAATCCAGCTCGCAATCATGGGTCGCCACACCCGTACGACGGGAAATCGCGATAGCGCAGCTTCAGGTCCGGAGTTCGAGCCCCGCTGGAGCCGTTACGAGCGTGCCCTCGGCATTTGAATTCCCTCTCCATCAGGAACGAGGTCTCGAGAGTCGGAATAACTCGTTTCGCGATCGAGCTAAAATAAATGTGTATAAAAACCGGATGAAGTTAAGCGAACTGACGTTATTTTACGACATCGATATACCGATAGGTACAGTAACAGAGTGAAAGTGGTGTATAAGAAAACGAAGCGACTACACTACACTACATACCCGATTGCACCGACCAATGAGAGACACCAATGGGAACGAACCGCTCTATAAATAGCGAGCGCGTACGTTTCTATAAATAACGACTACGAACGCTTCTATAAATATCGACTACGAACCTATCCATAAATAACGACTACGAACGCTTCTATAAATATCGACTACGTACGCTTCTATAAATAGCGACCGATTAGAAGAGTAATGTACGTAGATATGGTGAGATAGTGCGTATATATTGTAGTAATGTACGTAGATATGGTGAGATAGTGCGTATATCTTGTAGTAATGTATGTAGATATGGTGCGACAGTGTGTAGTTATTGTAGTAATGTACGTATATATGGGGAGATAGTGTGTATATCTTGTAGAAATGTACGTAGATATGGTGAGATAGTGGATATATATTGTTGTAATGTACGTAGATATGGTGAGATACTGCGTATATCTTGTAGTAATGTACGTAAATATGGTGAGATAGTGGATATATCTTGTAGTAATGTAGGTATATATAGTGAGATAGTGTGTATATCTTGTAGTAATGTACGTAGATATGGTGAGATAGTGCGTATTTCTTGTAGTAATGTACGTAGATATGGTGAGATAGTGCGTATATCTTGTAGTAATGTACGTAGATATGGTGAGACAGTGTGTAGTTATTGTAGTAATGTACGTAAATATGGTGAGATAGTGGATATATCTTGTAGTAATGTAGGTATATATAGTGAGATAGTGTGTATATCTTGTAGTAATGTACGTAGATATGGTGAGATAGTGCGTATATCTTGTAGTAATGTACGTAGATATGGTGAGATAGTTCGTATATCTTGTAGTAATGTACGTAGATATGGTGAGACAGTGTGTAGATATTGTAGTAATGTACGTAGATATGGTGCGATAGTGTATATATCTTGTAGTAATGTACGTCGATATGTTGAGATAGTGCGTATATATTGTAGTAATGTACGTAAATATGGTGCGATAGTGCGTATATTTTGTAGCAATGTACGTAGATATGGTGACATAGTGCGTATATCTTGTAGTAATGAACGTATATATGGTGCGATAGTGCGTAGATCTTGTAGTAATGAATGTATGTATGGTGAGATAGTGAATAATTTCTTGTAGTAATGTACGTAGATATGGTGAGATACTGTGTATATCTTGTAGTAATGTACGTAAATATTGTGAGATAGTGGATATATCTTGTAGTAATGTACGTATATTTGGTGAGATAGTGGATATATCTTGTAGTAATGTACGTAGATTTGGTGAGATAGTGCGTATATTTAGTAGCAATGTACGTATATATGGTGAGATAGTGCGTATATCTTGTAGAAATGTACGTAGATATGGTGAGATAGTGGATATATATTGTTGTAATATACGTAGATATGGTGATATAGTGCGTATATATTGTAGTAATGTACGTAGATATGGTGAGATAGTGTGTATATTTAGTAGCAATGTACGTATATATGGGGAGATAGTGCGTATATCTTGTAGAAATGTACGTAGATATGGTGAGATAGTGGATATATATTGTTGTAACAATTTATTTTTTTATCGGATTAACGACACAACAATGCGACTGTAGCGTCGCATATCGAAACGACGGAGACAAAAACTGAAATAACAATGACAAAAACTGAAACGCGTGTGTCAGAAACTGAAACGCTAGTGTCAGAAACTGAAACGCTCGTGTCAGAAATTGAAACGCTCGTGTCAGAAACTGAAACACTCGTGTCAGAAACTGAAACGGACTCTACGGAGAATTACGTGTTAACGGGTAAACGACATCGATATACCGATCGGTACAGTAACAGAGTGAAAGTGGTGTATAAGAAAACGAAGCGACTACACTACACTACATACCCGATTGCACCGACCAATGAGAGACACCAATGGGAACGAACCGCTCTATAAATAGCGAGCGCGTACGTTTCTATAAATAACGACTACGAATCAATCCATAAATAACGATCGCGTACCATTCTATAAATATAGACTACGAACCGATCCATAAATAACGATTACGAACGCTTCTATATATATAGACCGTATACAACGGACTTAGACCTCAATCAGCTTCACGAACTTCAACGAATATACGGGTAAGTTCATTATATTATTCAAACTAGGCGTACGTTTTTATCGAGTAAGAAATCCTAATTATACGCTATATACAAACTTAACCTATGTACTTTAGCGAAAATGAATAATATATATCTTACATCGTTACGTATAATTCCATAAAAACGCGATAAATTATTAATAATCCGTAATGTACGTTTTAGAGGGCGATGGATTCCATCAGGAATGAGATATCCAGAGCGATAAGTCGTAACAACTTGTTTCGCGATCGAGCAAATATAAATTTGTAATAAAATAATATTATCCATCCAATATGAGACGCGGGATGGAACGATTAATATAAATGTCTAATACTCGGTGTTCAATGCCCGTTAACATAATTAACTGAATCCAAGCGGTATGTCTGCTTGTATGTTTGTCAGTTGGCCCTAAATAACCTTATCTGGGAATGCGAGAAATATTTCTAGCCCATCTGACGCAGTTAATTATAAATATCGCGTGGCAAATTGTTTCATGATTCTAAAGTAATTAATACGTTTACATACCGATGTTGTCAATGCCATCCTTTAAAAGCTAAAGGTATGACCAATAACATTTCTCATAACGGATTAACTGATAAGCCCGGAGCGCGTACATAACTTAATCCTCAGCTAATTGGTTCTAATTGACGCGGAGATATCCCAACGATGTTGAAGACAGGGCTTTATTAATGGACAATATTTTATTAACACCCAAACAAGATTGTCTTTAAGACGTATCTGCAAATAATTAAAATCGCTTTCGTTCGCTAAATGTATGCGTACTTGCCGTGGGGAATTCTTGTAATCACTGCCTGCCTGTCCATCGAGCTAACATAAATTTGTATAAACTAATTACATCCCCGGTTCAATAAAATAATCCACGCGTTCATAAAATATTAAGTTCTTGATTGAGGTAGCAGATCAGCTGTCTGCCTGCCTGCCGGTCGGTCGGTCGGTCGGTCTGTCTGTCTGTCTGTCTGTCTGTCTGTCTGTCTGTCTGTCCGTCCGTCCGTATGTCCGTCTGTCTGTATGTCCGTCTGTCCGTCCGTCCGTCTGTCTGTCCGTCCGTCTGGCGGTCTGTCTGTAGGTGGAGCATCTTCTGTCTTGTGCACTGTCCTCCAAAACAACGGCTTTGATGTTTTCATGATGGATATGTAATGGTCATTTAGCGTGCATATGTCGCATTACGCTCGAAACAGAATTATAAGATGTACATGTATGTAAATGCTGCATGTAGGCCTACAGCGGTACTCAAAT
The DNA here is from genome assembly GCA_014843695.1 of Archivesica marissinica. NCBI lineage: Eukaryota > Metazoa > Mollusca > Bivalvia > Venerida > Vesicomyidae > Archivesica > Archivesica marissinica. Next base: position 36,625,782 of record CM026403.1, read on the forward strand.
CAATCTAAAAACAGCAACAATTATGGGGCGATGTTTCGCTATTTCTTTAGTATTTATACGGATATCCATAATTCGATTATTAGATATAGGGGTAGCGCCGCGTAGGTTCGATCCCTGGATTACCCTAATAAAATTAATGGTCTTTCAGATGGGACCGAGGTATCGTGTCTGTGCACGTAAAGGAACCAGAGGAGACTCTGTAATGGGTCTCTGTCTGTATCATCGCACTATCCTCCAAAATTACTAATCTCTTCAGGAGAGCGACGCTCGTACGGGTAACCGGTAGCGACGATAAATAAACGTAAATACACCATTTGTACTAAGGGCATATAGGTTCAACACGCCAGTCTAACAGTAACTGAAGTACACATCAGTTCATATGGTGCTGTTGTCATTTCAAATCAGTCATAAAATGACATATTGGCTCATTAATTTAAGATGAAATGGCGGGGAATGAAATTAAAAGATGGAATTAACCAGACCAGACAATCAAGGGCAACACGAGGACATACTTTGGTAGTAGCGTTAAGCTTAGTGGTACAGACGGATCTGTAGTCCAGCGGTAACACGCTGGACCGGTAATCCAGGGATCGCGGGTTCGATCCCCCGTCTGACCCTAATAAAATTAACGGTCTTTCAGATGGGACCGAGGTATCGTGTCTGTGCACGTAAAGGAACCAGATGAGACTCTGGAATGGGTCTGTATCATCGCACTATCCTCCAAAATTACTAATCTCTTCAGGAGAGCGACGCTCGTACGGGTAACCGGTAGCGACGATAAATAAACGTAAAACATACAGAAACTATCGACGAATTATTCAACGCAGTGGTGTGAAATTATCAATGCATTGTGTTTGTTTATTATAGCGTCACCCTATTTTATTTCTGACTTATGATACACCACTTATTATGAACATCAGTACTTCCCGAATCCTATGCTCGTAATGAAAATGAAAAATATTTAAACGTAACTATACGTTAGTTCTAATATACGCGTATCGTCGTCACGAGTCCGACGCTACCCTTCATTTTGATCTATCATTATTCGATATATCTATAATACTGATTATCTCCCTTTAATCGTAACTAAGTTTGAAGAAAAATGAACGTTCGAGGAAACTGGCCTTGTTTGGTATCGTCGGAAAGATCTCGAAGAGACAATGACGAATCCGCGACTCAATTAATGGTCCGACCTCATACCGGAAGTAGTGATCCGAAAAACCGGAAATACCGATATAAATTCGTTATATAATCTTTATTATAGGTCTATCTATCCGGGGGTTTCGATAAACGATTATACGTTCCGCGCCTACGATTTTCAAAATGGAGGATAAAAATGGCGGCAAAACACTATCTCTCTTATTAATGGTCCATTCGACTCGGTGTGTGTCGCTCCATTTCTGTCCTTACCTACCCTTAATTCTAGTTACGTAGCTAATGTCCGTACACACTCCCTCTACACATTCTCATTATACCGATTATATTTATTATCGTCATTTCGATCGTAAGATGTTGATATTATATAATTCGTATAGGTACCTAAATATCCTTACACTTTGGCATCCGATACTTAAGTCGCTGAGCGTGTTTATAGTTTCCGGAATATTGCATCAGTCAGTCGTTGGCGTCACGAAATCATGTCCAGACACGTATAGACCTATCCTATAAATGACCTAAGGTACTATAAATAGAAAACTAGTTGGAACGGGCTATTTATATTCATCCGAGGAGAACGTATTGCTATAAATAACAATGACATACGTTACTATAAATAGAAAACTAGTTAGAACCGGTATTGCTATTGTTATTTATCCGAGGAGAGCGTATTGCTATAAATAACAATTACCTACGTTACTATAAATAGAAAACTAGTTAGAACCGGTATTGCTATTTTTAGTTATCCAATGACGTTATAACCGACCAATCAGAATCCAGGATAGTGACGTACGTTACTAAAAATAACCGACCGATGAAACGAGAGAACGTAGTATATAAAAAGGATCTCTGCTCTATAAATTCATTCTTTTACAAGAAACCAAGCCTTCAAGATGAATTCGGTAAACGATATTATAAATTCGTTCGACAACGAAAACGATTTGATGAACTTCGCCGTCACGTGGGGTCTTCAAGAATGCCCGGGGGTGAGGTTTCGGCTGTTTCAGTTACTAAATCCGGAGTACGGGGACGAATTTGTCACTGATCAGTTAGAAGGGCTGATTAGAAGTATGGCCACCCCCGGGGCCTCACCGTCGAGCGCCGATGATACTGAAGAGACGTTTAGAGTCTATTTATCGGATCAAGAAGAAATGGAGGAGACTGAGCGTATATGTTTGACGGACGATTGGGACCCACCTATCGCTCAAATAGGGGGTGGAGATGACCCTCAACCCGACACCCCACCTTCCGGAGGTCTACGGTATACGATAAGAAAAATGTCTGAGAGGACGTACGCTAAGAATTCGGCCTTGGATAAAACGTACCAGGTCAAGGTCGACGAAGAGCACCGTGGTCAACGGCTCAACGATGTCAGGGACGGGTTACATCGGATGCTAGACGACGTGCTGGATCGAGCTCGGGCGATTTGGAGGGGAACGATTTAGGTCGGGTCGTCATCCATCACGACGGGCTCCAAGATCCTATCGTAGTACCTTTGAGACCATGGGACGAGTTGAACGCCGAAGCCGTCATGGAGACCGTAGGTAAAGTCTTAAATAGCAAACAAGACTTATCATTGGATCAGAGTTTCGAGATTTCAATAGGAACCATAGGCGGTGCCAGGCGACGTATTACCAGACTCCGCGGAAAGAATAATTCGCTGTACTTAAAGAAATCCATCGTCACCATCGAGAATGAAGACCAGTTGTGTATGGCTAGAGCGATCGGTGTGGCGTGGGCGAAATTAAATCGATGTACTCCAGAAGAATGGCAAGATATAACGAAAGGGAGAGGAAAGAAAAGTAACCTGGAACTAATACTCCATCACCAGAAAGTTCCAAGAAGTTATTATACTGATCTCTGTAATAAAAACCTGAAGCGGCAGAAGCAACTCGCCGTTGCTTTAAGCGAAATGGCGGGTGTTTCGACCGACCGTCCATCCAGTTTGAACGATATAGAGGCATTCGAAGTGTCGTTGAACGTGAACGTGATGGTGATCAAAGCCCGACTCGGGAATAAGTTTATCACATGTCCCAGTACGGACGAACGACCGTGTATTTACCTCTATCTGGTGGACGACGATCATTTTCACGCCATTACCAGTATTACCGGCTTCTTCAGCTCCAATTATTTTTGCGACAGATGTCTCAAACATTACGATGACCGAAAAAAAACATCAATGCGAAACCCATTGTATAGTTTGTAAAAGGGACAACTGCCCAAAATCGGATACGCCCGTGGACTGCTCCGAGTGTAATATGACATGTAGATCCAACGACTGTTATCAACATCACTTGGCGAAACCCGCACATAGGCATGGAAAAAATAAAGGACAGGTCAGAGGCCCCTCCCAATGCGAGATATGGTGGAAATGCCCGACTTGCTATAAAGTCATAAATATACAGAAGAGGAAGAAGGAAGATCATCGGTGCTGCGAATATTTCTGTACATCCTGCGAAAAATACGTGTTAGACGATCATCTCTGCTATCTCCGATCAATTCCGGCCAAAGAAGATTTCAAGCCAAAATTCATCTTTTTCGATTTCGAGTGTACCCAGGATGATGCTGACCAATGTTCCCAAGGATACCTACCGACCAAGAAATCCGAATGTACAGACTGCGAACCTGATCAGCTATGTAAAGTCTGCTCAAAATGTCAGAATTGTAGAACCTCGTGGTGCGGCAAGGCCACCCATCGACCCAATTTCGTCGTGGCCCACTCAGTCTGTCCAAAATGTATCGATAAGAAATTAACTCCAGAATCTGTCTGCAAGGGATGCGGTACCAGATGCGAAGAATGTGATAACGCTGATAACGAAGATACCGGACCATGCCCAGGCAAATGCGGATTCAGAGAAACTATATTCCAAGGAGAAAATACGACTACAGAATTTGGAAAATGGTTATTCTCTGACCAACATAAATATTTCAAGGCCGTAGCTCATAACATGAAAGGCTACGACGGTTATTTCCTGCTAGAATATTTGATCGACCAATCCATACGTCCGGACAAGATTATCTACAACGGGTCCAAGATCATGTTCATGACGGTAGAGAAAGGTCTACACATTAAAGTGATCGACAGTCTCAATTTTCTACCCATGAAGTTAGGATCCCTGCCGAAAACGTTTGGATTGACAGAGTTGAAGAAAGGTTGGTTCCCTCATTTCTTTAACACGAAGGAGAACCAACAGTACGTAGGATCATATCCAGTACCGAAATATTACGGCGTCGCCTTTATGAGTTCCAAAGAACGGGAAGAGTTCCTGGAATGGCACGCCACCAAAACAGATGAGACGTTCGACTTTAGACAGGAAATGTTACAGTATTGTAGAAGCGACGTCGATATCTTGCGTCAAGCGTGTTTAGAGTTTCGCCATCTTCTTATGACGTCTACCGGCGAAGAGATAGAATTTATCAACGATAAAGGAAAGATTGAAACCAGATGGGAGGGAGCCGTAGATCCGTTCAATTCAGTTACTATCGCCTCTGTATGTATGAACGTGTACCGTACCAAATTTCTAGAAGAAGAATGGAGAGTAAAACTAAATAACGACAATCAATGGATAAAGGCCAAACTAGCCGATGGAAAACTATACGTTCTACAGGGACAGGAGTGGGTATCAGAGGCCGAATTGAAAATCCAAAAGAGGGAATTTGTTCGTACACCTATCGCAAAAATCCCTCCAGGAGGCTATAACGACCAGTACAGTAAAGCGTCGATTCAATGGTTAGAGTGGGTCATGATGAAAGAGGGAATACAAATACAACATGCCCTCAATGGCGGCGAAAAACGATTGCTAGGTACCAGGTACAAATTGGATGGGTACTGCGCCGAGACGAATACGGTCTATGAGTACAACGGATGTCCGTACCACGGTTGTCCTACATGTTTTCCTGTAGCCAGAGACGGGACTGTACATCCACTTACTGATCAGTCCATGCAAGAGTTATATGCCCTTACGTTGAAGAAAAAGGCATACATAGAAAGGTTAGCAATGAAGTACGTAGACATTTGGGACCACCAGTTTCGTCAACAGTGTCAAGAAAATGAACAGCTCGATACATTTATCCAAACGTTAGACGTAACCGATCGATTAGACCCTAGGGAGAGTTTCTTCGGAGGTCGCACCAACGCCAGTCAATGGTACTACAAAGTGAAAGATGACGAACAGATAAAATATGTGGACTTTACCAGTCTCTACCCGTGGGTCAATAAATATTGTCAGTATCCGGAAGGACACCCAGAAATCATTACCTCGGACTTTGAAGACATCAGTCAATATTTTGGCATCGCTAAAGTCAAAATGCTACCACCTAGAGGATTGTACCACCCCGTTCTACCCTATAGATCAAACGGAAAGCTGAAGTTCCCTCTCTGTAAAAAGTGTGCGGACCATGAGAACCAATCGTCTTGTACTTGTTCCGACGAAGAAAGAGCCATGACAGGCACCTGGTGTACCCCTGAAATCCAGACAGCTATACGTTTAGGCTACACATTACTCAAAATATACGAAGTGTACCACTGGAAGAAGACTACCAAATATGATTCCAATACTCAAAAGGGAGGTTTATTCTCCGAGTACATCAATACCTTCCTCAAATTCAAGCAGGAGGCAAGTGGACCCCCTGACTGGATCCAGTCTGAAGATGACATAAATACATACATCACGCGGTATTTCAAAAAGGAGGGAGTTCCACTAGATACGACCAACATCACGAAAAATCCCGGATTGAGAGCTTTGGCCAAACTCTGCCTTAATAGCTTTTGGGGAAAGTTTGGTCAGCGACTCAACATGCGTCAAACCAACGTCTTCCACGACACAGAAGCCGACCAGTTTTTCCAGACAATTTCAGACCAGACTAAAGAAGTACAAAACTTTCATATTGTGGCGGACGATACCATACAAATGGAATGGATTCACAAAAAGGATTGCCTCCCCGAAGACAACAAGACCAATATTTATGTGGCCACCTTTACCACCTGCTGGGCCAGACTGAAACTCTACAGCGTACTCGAATCGTTGGATCGTAGGGTTTTGTACTACGATACGGATAGTGTCATCTACGTGAGTCGCTCCGGAGAGTATGATCCACCACTGGGCGACTATCTAGGAGAACTGACCGACGAATTGGATGGCGACGAGTACATTTTAGAGTTTGTGTCAGGCGGACCAAAAAATTACGCTTATAAAACTAACTCTGGGAAGGAAACGTGTAAAGTGAGATGCTTTACCTTAAACTACACCAACAGTCGTCTAATTAATTTTGAATCTGTGAAAAATATTGTGATTGAAGCGGTAAGTGACAAATCCATCACTGTTACCAATCCGAAGAAAATATGTAGAGACAAAATGAAGAGAAAATTGTACAATAGAGAAGAAGAAGAAAAAGTACCAAATGGTGTACACAAAACGTAGAAGAATAGACGATTTTGATACAGTGCCCTATGGATTTTAAAATACAGAACTATGTATGAATGTTTGAACCGTTTATTGAATGTTGTCATTGTTATCTTTGTCATTTGTATTATAAATTTGATTTGTGTTACATATAAATAAAAGTACATCCAAATACAGCGTATTATGTTTTTTCTGTAAGAACTTGAACAACTCCCTTTAGGGTGATGTGATGGTGGTGGTAAACTATGACGCAAAGACAAACTAAAGTTTGACAGGGTTATTTACATATATTATAAGGTATAACAATTCACTATAACTCTGGTAACATTATCTTTTTTAACACGTTCCACTGCTGTAGATTCAATCCAATACCCGTGATCGAAGCTGTACCGTTAATAAATCGCCTTATATCCAACACCACAGTTCCTCCTACCTCGCATATAGTAGCGAACACATTTCCCGATAAAGTAAATTGCTTTGTGTACGAACAGGCGGTTTGATTTGAAATTCCCTCTTCATCGTCTGTATTTTGATAAACGGTTGCAACAGAGATTAAAACAATCGCCGGTATGGCAATACACGTCACAATCGTAAAAAGGATCCATAGCCACTCAGTGATCTTCGTTCTTGGTGTAGATTTCATACTGGCGTGTAAAGACGACAATAAAACGGATGGTATCGGATTGGTGTCTAACAACAAATTGATTTGGTAAGTTCTATTCTTACGTAGTTAAACATCCCCCTGACTAATTATCGTGTCCGCATCTTCCAACACAAAACATGGACCTTACCATAGCATTAGGTCGTCAGAACATGTATTACGCCGTAGCGTTTCAGTTTTTGTATCTAACGTTTCAATTGTTTGACAATAGCGTTTCAGTTTCTGACACGAGCGTTTCAGTTTCTGACACGAGCGTTTCAGTTTCTGACACGAGCGTTTCAGTTTTTGTCAGTAGCGTTTCAGTTTTTACCCGTTAACACGTAATTCTCCGTAGAGTCCGTTTCAGTTTTTGACACTAGCGTTTCAGTTTCTGACACGAGCGTTTCAGTTTCTGACACGAGCGTTTCAGTTTCTGACACGCGTTTCAGTTTTTGTCATTGTTATTTCAGTTTTTGTCTCCGTCGTTTCGATATGCGACGCTACAATCGCATTTTTGTGTCGTTAATCCGATAACAAATTTGTTTATGTGTCCCTTTAAAACAATTTTTATATCCACTATCTCACCATATTTACGTACATTACTACAAGATATACGCAGTATCTCACCATATCTACGTACATTACTACAAGATATACGCACTATTTCACCATATCTACGTACGTTACTACAATAACTACGCACTGTCTCACCATATCTACGTACATTACTACAAGATATACACACTATCTACCCATATATACGTACATTGCTACTAAATATACGCACTATCTCACCAAATCTACTTACATTACTACAAGATATATCCACTATCTCACAATATGTACGTACATTACTACAAGATATACGCAGTATCTCACCATATCTACGTACATTATTACAAGAAATTATTCACTATCTCACCATACATACATTCATTACTACAAGATCTACGCACTATCGCACCATATATACATTCATTACTACAAGATATACGCACTATGTCACCATATATACGTACATTGCTGCTAAATATACGCACTATGTCACCAAATCTACGTACATTACTGCAAGATATATCCACTATCTCACCATATCTACGTACATTACTACAAGATATACGCAGTATCTCACTATATATACGTACATTACTACAATATCTACGCACTGTCTCACCATATCTACGTACATTACTACAATATATACGCACTGTCTCACCATATCTACGTACATTACAACAATATATACGCACTATCTCACCATATCTACGTACATTACTACAAGATATACACACTATCTACCCATATATACGTACATTGCTACTAAATATACGCACTATCGCACCAAATCTACGTACATTACTACAAGATATATCCACTATCTCACCATATTTACGTACATTACTACAAGATATGCGCAGTATCTCACCATATCTACGTACATTACAACAATATATATCCACTATCTCACCATATCTACGTACATTTCTACAAGATATACGCACTATCTCACCATATCTACAAGAAATTATTCACTATCTCACCAAATATACGTACATTACTACAAGATATATCCACTATCTCACAATATTAACGTACATTACTACAAGATATACGCACTATCTCACTATATATACGTACATTACTACAAGATATACGCACTGTCTCACCATATCTGCGTACATTACTACAATATATACACACTATATCACCATATCTACGTATATTACAACAATATATATCCACGATCTCACCATATCTACGTACATTTCTACAAGATATACGCACTATCTCCCCATATATACGTACATTGCTACTAAATATACGCACTATCTCACCAAATCTACATACATTACTACAAGATATATCCACTATCTCACAATATTTACGTACATTACTACAAGATATACGCAGTATCTCACCATATCTACGTACATTACTACAAGAAATTATTCACTATCTCACCATATATACATTCATTACTACAAGATCTACACACTATCGCACCATATCTACGTTCATTACTACAAGATATACACACTATATCACCATATCTACATATATTACTACAAGATATACGCACTAACGCACCATATCTACATACATCCCGCATCTTCCAACACAAAACATGGACCTTACCATAGCATTAGATCGTCAGAACATGTATTACGCCGTAGCGTTTCAGTTTTTGTATCTAACGTTTCAATTGTTTGACAGTAGCGTTTCAGTTTCTGACACGAGCGTTTCAGTTTCTGACACGAGCGTTTCAGTTTCTGACACGAGCGTTTCAGTTTTTGTCATTAGCGTTTCAGTTTTTACCCGTTAACACGTAATTCTCCGTAGAGTCCGTTTCAGTTTCTGACACGAGTGTTTCAGTTTCTGACACGAAAGTTTAAATTTCTGACACGAGCGTTTCAGTTTCTGACACTAGCGTTTCAGTTTCTGACACACGCGTTTCAGTTTTTGTCATTGTTATTTCAGTTTTTGTCTCCGTCGTTTCGATATGCGACGCTACAGTCGCATTTTTGTGTCGTTAATCCGATAAAAAAATAAATTGTTACAACAATATATATCCACTATCTCACCATATCTACGTACATTTCTACAAGATATACGCACTATCTCCCCATATATACGTACATTGCTACTAAATATACACACTATCTCACCATATCTACGTACATTACTACAATATATACGCACTATATCACCATATCTACGTATATTACAACAATATATATCCACTATCTCACCATATCTACGTACATTTCTACAAGATATACGCACTATCTCACCATATATACGTACATTGCTACTAAATATACGCACTATCTCACCAAATCTACGTACATTACTACAAGATATATCCACTATCTCACCAAATATACGTACATTACTACAAGATATATCCACTATCTCACAATATTTACGTACATTACTACAAGATATACACAGTATCTCACCATATCTACGTACATTACTACAAGAAATTATTCACTATCTCACCATACATACATTCATTACTACAAGATCTACGCACTATCGCACCATATATACGTTCATTACTACAAGATATACGCACTATGTCACCATATCTACGTACATTGCTACAAAATATACGCACTATCGCACCATATTTACGTACATTACTACAAGATATACGCACTATCTCACCATATCTACGTACATTACTACAAGATATATCCACTATCTCACCATATTTACGTACATTACTACAAGATATACGCAGTATCTCACCATATCTACGTACATTACAACAATATATATCCACTATCTCACCATATCTACGTACATTTCTACAAGATATACACACTATCTCCCCATATATACGTACATTGCTACTAAATATACGCACTATCGCACCATATCTACATACATTACTACAATAACTACACACTGTCTCACCATATCTACATACATTACTACAAGATATACGCACTATCGCACCATATTTACGTACATTACTACAATATATACGCACTATCTCAACATATCGACGTACATTACTACAAGATATACGCACTATCTCACCATATCTACGTACATTACTCTTCTAATCGGTCGCTATTTATAGAAGCGTACGTAGTCGATATTTATAGAAGCGTTCGTAGTCGTTATTTATGGATAGGTTCGTAGTCGATATTTATAGAAGCGTTCGTAGTCGTTATTTATAGAAACGTACGCGCTCGCTATTTATAGAGCTGTTCGTTCCCATTGGTGTCTCTCATTGGTCGGTGCAATCGGGTATGTAGTGTAGTGTAGTCGCTTCGTTTTCTTATACACCACTTTCACTCTGTTACTGTACCTATCGGTATATCGATGTCGTAAAATAACGTCAGTTCGCTTAACTTCATCCGGTTTTTATACACATTTATTTTAGCTCGATCGCGAAACGGGTTAGTCCGACTCTCGAGACCTCGTTCCTGATGGAGAGGGAATTCAAATGCCGAGGGCACGCTCGTAACGGCTCCAGCGGGGCTCGAACTCCGGACCTGAAGCTGCGCTATCGCGACTTCCCGTCGTACGGGTGTGGCGACCCATGATTGCGAGCTGGATTTGGTCACCATCGGGTAACCGGACATCCGTGACAGCCAGTCGTTGTCCCGCGACAACCACTCACTAGCTACACGGACGACAGGCCTCATTTACCGTACATGAGGGTCGATGCAGTGACAACTCTACCCCGGCCAGCCCGGATCTGAATCCGTGTGTGGGCGGAGAATGTAGGTACCCCCCGGTACGGACCAGTTGGAAGCGGCTCTGAATGGATGTTATTGACCCGAGAACGGATCCGACTGGAAGCATGAGGGTGTCATCAGGGTACGTGGCGGGGCCACCGATTATTCTGACTAGTGTCTTCGAAGAACATTTGTATGCGACGACGCTCCGTATATGTAATAGCGTACATATGTCGCATTATGCGCGATGTACATTATCCGATAAGCCCGGGCATAATCGTGAGGTCATCCAAAATGGACGCCGCGTAGAGACTTGTTACTAGATCGGCCGATACGCCTTCGTACACGGTAGTTGCGCGATACGTCATCAATAAACGCGCACGCGCGTGACCTACTTATATTACCTTATATGCAAAGAGCTGGGTTTACTAAAAAAGCAAAGAGCGCGGTAGTTGCGCGATACTTCATCAATAGGCTCTATAGTGATGAGCACGCGCGTGACCTACTTTATATTCCCTTATATGCAAATGAGTTACTATAAAGCGTATTCAAAATAGCGCCCGTTTGTTTACATGCAAAGAGCTGACTTTACTACTACGATGGATGAGATATGCCGAGTAATGGAATGGTTAGATCAGGATTACTGTGGATGCGATATGTCGAGTAATGGTATGGTTATATCTGGATTACTGTGGATGAGATAAACCGAGTAATGGAATGGTTATATCTGGATTACTGTGGATGAGATATGTCGAGTAAAGAAATGGTTAGAACTGGTTTACTGTGGATGAGATATGCCGAGTAATGGAATGGTTAGAACTGGATTACTGTGGATGAGATATGTCGAGTAATGGAATGGTTAGAACTGGATTACTGTGGATGAGATATGTCGAGTAATGGACTGGTTAGAACTGGATTACTGTGTATGAGATATGCCGAGTAATGGAATGGTTAGAACTGGATTACTGTGGATGAGATATGTCGAGTAATGGACTGGTTAGAACTGGATTACTGTGGATGAGATATGTCGAGTAATGGAATGGTTATATCAGGATTACTGTGGATGAGATATGTCGAGTAATGGAATGGTTAGAACTGGATTACTGTGGATGAGATATGTCGAGTAATGGAATGGTTATATCTGGATTACTGTGGATGAGATATGCCGAGTAATGGAACGGTTAGAACTGGATTACTGTGGATGAGATAAACCGAGTAATGAAATGGTTAGATCTGGATTACTGTGGATGAGATAAACCGAGTAATGAAATGATTAGAACTGGATTACTGTGGATGAGATATGCCGAGTAATGAAATGGTTAGAACTGGATTAGTGTGGATGAGATATGCCGAGTAATGGAATGGTTAGAACTAGATTACTGTGGATGAGATAAACCGAGTAATGAAATGGTTAGAACTGGATTACTGTGGATGAGATATGCCGAGTAATGGAATGTTTAGAACTAGATTACTGTGGATGAGATAAACCGAGTAATGAAATGGTTAGAACTGGATTTATGTGGCTGATGTTGCTAAGCAACATAATGATCAATACTGATTGAGGTAATGGAACTGGTCAGTGGAGCGAAACTATATGACCAGAAACTATACCAGAAACTATATGATCAGAAACTATACCAGAAACTATATGACCAGAAACAATACGAGAAACTATAGTACCAGAAACTATACAAGAAACTATATGACCAGAAACTATATGACCAGAAACTATATGACCAGACACTATATGACCAGAAAATATACCAGAAACTATATGAACAGAAACTATATGACCAGATACTATATGACCAGAAACTATATGACCAGAAACTATATGATCAGAAACTATATGACCAGAAACTATATGACCAGAAACTATATGACCAGAAACTATATGACCAGAAACTATATGACCAGAAATTATATGAACAGAAACTATATGACCAGAAACTATACCAGAAACTATATGACCAGAAACTATATGACCAGAAACTATATGATCAGAAACTATATGACCAGAAACTATACCAGAAACTATATGACCAGAAACTATATGACCAGAAACAGAAACTATATGACCAGAAACTATATGATCAGAAACTATATGACCAGAAACTATACGAGAAACTATATGATCAGAAACTATACCAGAAACTATATGACCAGAAACTATATGACCAGAAACTATATGACCAGACACTATACCAGAAACTATATGATCAGAAACTATACCAGAAACTATATGACCAGAAACTATATGATCAGAAACTATATGACCAGAAACTATATGACCAGAAACTATACCAGAAACTATATGACCAGAAACTATATGACCAGAAACTATATGACCAGAAACTATATGACCAGAAACTATATGACCAGAAACTATATGACCAGAAACTATATGACCAGAAACTATATGACCAGAAACTATATGACCAGAAACTATATGACCAGAAACTATATGACCAGAAACTATATGACCAGAAACTATATGACCAGAAACTATATGACCAGAAACTATATGACCAGAAACTATATGATCAGAAACTATATGACCAGAAACTATATGACCAGAAACTATATGACCAGAAACTATATGACCAGAAACTATATGACCAGAAACTATATGACCAGAAACTATATGACCAGAAACTATATGACAGAAACTATATGACCAGAAACTATATGACCAGAAACTATACCAGAAACTATATGACCAGAAACTATATGACCAGAAACTATATGACCAGAAACTATATGACCAGAAACTATATGACCAGAAACTATATGACCAGAAACTATATGACCAGAAACTATATGACCAGAAACTATATGACCAGAAACTATATGATCAGAAACTATACCAGAAACTATATGATCAGAAACTATATGACCAGAAACTATATGACCAGAAACTATATGACCAGAAACTATATGACCAGAAACTATATGACCAGAAACTATATGACCAGAAACTATATGACCAGAAACTATATGACCAGAAACTATATGACCAGAAACTATACGAGAAACTATCAAGAAACTATATGATCAGAAACTATATGACCAGAAACTATATGACCAGAAACTATATGACCAGAAACTATATGACCAGAAACTATATGATCAGAAACTATATGACCAGAAACTATATGATCAGAAACTATATGACCAGAAACTATATGACCAGAAACTATATGATCAGAAACTATATGATCAGAAACTATAGACCAGAAACTATATGACCAGAAACTATATGACCAGACACTATATGACCAGAAACTATATGACCAGAAACTATACCAGAAACTATATGACCAGAAACTATATGACCAGAAACTATATGATCAGAAACTATATGACCAGAAACTATATGATCAGAAACTATATGACCAGAAACTATTTGATCAGAAACTATATGACCAGAAACTATATGATCAGAAACTATATGACCAGAAACTATATGACCAGAAACTATATGACCAGAAACTATATGATCAGAAACTATATGACCAGAAACTATATGACCAGAAACTATATGACCAGAAACTATATGACCAGAAACTATATGACCAGAAACTATACCAGAAACTATATGACCAGAAACTATACCAGACACAATATACAGAACTATATGACCAGAAACTATATGACCAGAAACTATATGATCAGAAACTATACCAGAAACTATATGACCAGAAACTATATGATCAGAAACTATATGACCAGAAACTATATGACCAGAAACTATATGACCAACTATATGACCAGAAACTATATGACCAGAAACTATATGATCAGAAACTATATGACCAGAAACTATATGATCAGAAACTATATGACCAGAAACTATATGACCAGAAACTATATGATCAGAAACTATATGATCAGAACTATACGAACTATATGACCAGAACTATATGACCAGAATATACAAAACTATATGACAGAAACTATATGACCAGAAACTATACCAGAAACTATATGACCAGAAACTATATGATCAGAAACTATATGACCAGAAACTATATGACCAGAAACTATATGACCAGAAACTATATGACCAGAAACTATACCAGAAACTATATGATCAGAAACTATATGACCAGAAACTATATGACCAGAAACTATATGACCAGAAACTATATGACCAGAAACTATATGATCAGAAACTATATGACCAGAAACTATACCAGAAACTATATGACCAGAAACTATATGATCAGAAACTATATGACCAGAAACTATATGACCAGAAACTATATGACCAGAAACTATATGATCAGAAACTATATGACCAGAAACTATATGACCAGAAACTATATGACCAGAAACTATATGACCAGAAACTATACCAGAAACTATATGACCAGAAACTATATGACCAGAAACTATATGACCAGAAACTATACTAGAAACTATATGACCAGAAACTATATGACCAAAACTATAAGAAACTATATGACCAGAAACTATATAACAGAAACTATACCAGAAACTATATGACCAGAAACTATATGACCAGAAACTATATGACCAGAAACTATATGACCAGAAACTATATGACCAGAAACTATATGACCAGAAACTATTCCAGAAACTATATGACCAGAAACTATATGATCAGAAACTATATGACCAGAAACTATATGACCAGAAACTATATGACCAGAAACTATATGACCAGAAACTATATGACCAGAAACTATACCAGAAACTAATCAAGAAACTCTATGATCAGAAACTATATGACCAGAAACTATATGACCAGAAACTATATGACCAGAAACTATATGACCAGAAATTATATGACCAGAAACTATATGACCAGAAACTATATGACCAGAAACTATATGACCAGAAACTATATGACCAGAAACTATACCAGAAACTACTCAAGAAACTATATGATCAGAAACTATATGACCAGAAACTATATGACCAGAAACTATATGACCAGAAACTATATGACCAGAAACTATATGATCAGAAACTATATGACCAGAAACTATATGATCAGAAACTATATGACCAGAAACTATATGACCAGAAACTATATGATCAGAAACTATATGATCAGAAACTATAGACCAGAAACTATATGACCAGAAACTATATGACCAGAAACTATATGACCAGAAACTATATGACCAGAAACTATACCAGAAACTATATGACCAGAAACTATATGACCAGAAACTATATGATCAGAAACTATATGACGAAACTATATGATCAGAAACTATATGACCAGAAACTATATGATCAGAAACTATATGACCAGAAACTATACCAGAAACTATATGACCAGAAACTATATGACCAGAAACTATATGATCAGAAACTATATGACCAGAAACTATATGACCAGAAACTATATGACCAGAAACTATATGACCAGAAACTATATGACCAGAAACTATACCAGAAACTATATGACCAGAAACTATATGACCAGAAACTATATGACCAGAAACTATATGACCAGAAACTATATGACCAGAAACTATACCAGAAACTATATGACCAGAAACTATATGACCAGAAACTATATGACCAGAAACTATATGATCAGAAACTATACCAGAAACTATATGACCAGAAACTATATGATCAGAAACTATATGACCAGAAACTATATGACCAGAAACTATATGACCAGAAACTATATGACCAGAAACTATATGACCAGAAACTATATGACCAGAAACTATACCAGAAACTATATGACCAGAAACTATATGACCAGAAACTATATGATCAGAAACTATATGACCAGAAACTATACCAGAAACTATATGACCAGAAACTATATGACCAGAAACACTATATGACCAGAAACTATATGATCAGAAACTATATGACCAGAAACTATAGAAAACTATATGACCAGAAACTATACCAGAAACTATATGACCAGAAACTATACCAGAAACTATATGACCAGAAACTATACCAGAAACTATATGACCAGAAACTATATGACCAGAAACTATATGACCAGAAACTATATGACCAGAAACTATATGACCAGAAACTATATGACCAGAAACTATATGACCAGAAACTATATGACCAGAAACTATATGACCAGAAACTATATGACCAGAAACTATATGACCAGAAACTATATGACCAGAAACTATACCAGAAACTATATGACCAGAAACTATACCAGAAACTATATGACCAGAAACTATATGACCAGAAACTATACCAGAAACTATATGACCAGAAACTATATGACCAGAAACTATATGACCAGAAACTATATGACCAGAAACTATATGATCAGAAACTATATGACCAGAAACTATATGACCAGAAACTATATGACCAGAAACTATATGACCAGAAACTATATGACCAGAAACTATATGACCAGAAACTATATGATCAGAAACTATATGATCAGAAACTATATGACCAGAAACTATATGACCAGAAACTATATGACCAGAAACTATACTAGAAACTATATGACCAGAAACTATATGACCAGAAACTATATGATCAGAAACTATACCAGAAACTATATGACCAGAAACTATATGATCAGAAACTATATGACCAGAAACTATATGACCAGAATATATGACCAGAAACTATATGACCAGAAACTATACTACAGAAGAAACTATATAGAACTAGAAGAAACTATATGATCAGAAACTATATGACCAGAAACTATGTGACCAGAAACTATATGACCAGAAACTATATGACCAGAAACTATATGACCAGAATGTAGACCAGAAACTATATGACCAGAAACTATATGACCAGAAACTATATGACCAGAAACTATATGATCAGAAACTATATGATCAGAAACTATATGATCAGAAACTATATGATCAGAAACTATATGACCAGAAACTATATGACCAGAAACTATACCAGAAACTATATGACCAGAAACTATATGACCAGAAACTATATGATCAGAAACTATATGACCAGAAACTATATGATCAGAAACTATATGACCAGAAACTATATGATCAGAAACTATATGCAGAAACTATATGACCAGAAACTATATGACCAGAAACTATATGACCAAAAACTATAACCAGAAACTATGACAGAAACTATATGACCAGAAACTATATGACCAGAAACTATATGATCAGAAACTATATGACCAGAAACATATGACCAGAAACTATTGACAGAAACTAATGATCAGAAACTATTGACCAGAAACTATGACCAGAAACTATATGATCAGAAAAACTATAGACCAGAAACTATATGATCAGAAACTATATGATCAGAAACTATATGATCAGAAACTTAGCCAGAAACTATATGATCAGAAACTATAGACCAGAAACTTTATGATCAGAAAATATGACCAGAAACTATATGACCAGAAACTATATGACCAGAAACTAATGACCAGAAACTATATGACCAGGAAAACTATAGTTGATCAGAAACTATATGACCAGAAACTATATGCAGAAACTATATGACCAGAAACTATACCAGAAACTATATGATTAGAAACTATATGACCAGAAACTATATGACCAGAAACTATATGACCAGAAACTATATGACCAGAAACTATATGACCAGAAACTATATGACCAGAAACTATATGACCAGAAACTATATGACCAGAAACTATACCAGAAACTATATGACCAGAAACTATATGACCAAGAAACTATATGACCAGAAACTATATGATCAGAAACTATACTAGAAACTATATGACCAGAAACTATATGACCAGAAACTATATGACCAGAAACTATATGACCAGAAACTATTTACAGAAACTATATGACAGAAACTATATGACCAGAAACTATATGACCAGAAATCTATATGACCGGAAACTATACCAGAATCAGAAACTATATGACCAGAAAATATTGATCAGAAACTATATGACCAGAAACTATACCAGAAACTATATGACCAGAAACTATATGACCAGAAACTATATGATCAGAAACTATATGACCGGAGAAGAAACTATATGATCAGAAACTATATGACCAGAAACTAATTGATCAGAAACTATATGACCAGAAACTATACCAGAAACTATATGACCAGAAACTATATGACCAGAAACTATAATACCAGAAACTGTATGACCAGAAACTATATGACCACAGAAACTATACCAGACACAATATGACAAGAAACTATATGACCACAGAAACTATATGACCAGAAACTATATGATCAGAAACTATACCAGAAACTATATGACCAGAAACTATATGATCAGAAACTATATGACCAGAAACTATATGACCAGAAACTATATGACCAGAAACTATATGACCAGAAACTATATGACCAGAAACTATACCAGACACAATATGACAAGAAACTATATGACCACAGAAACTATATGACCAGAAACTATATGATCAGAAACTATACCAGAAACTATATGACCAGAAAATATATGATCAGAAACTATATGACCAGAAACTATATGACCAGAAACTATATGACCAGAAACTATATGACCAGAAACTATATGACCAGAAACTATATGACCAGAAACTATATGACCAGAAACTATATGACCAGAAACTATATGACCAGAAACTATATGACCAGAAACTATATGACCAGAAACGCTATATGACCAGAAACTATACTAGAAACTTTACCAGAAACTATATGACCAGAAACTATATGATCAGAAACTATATGACCAGAAACTATATGACCAGAAACTATATGATCAGAAACTATCCAGAAACTATATGACCAGAAACTATATGACCAGAAACTATATGACCAGAAACTATATGATCAGAAACTATATGACCAGAAACTATATGATCAGAAACTATACCAGAAACTATATGACCAGAAACTATATGACCAGAAACTATATGACCAGAAACTATATGACCAGAAACTATATGATCAGAAACTATATGACCAGAAACTATATGGCCAGAAACTATATGATCAGAAACTCTATGACCAGAAACTATATGATCAGAAACTATCCAGAAACTATATGACCAGAAACTATATGACCAGAAACTATATACGATTAGAAACCAGAAACTATACCAGAAACTATATGGCCAGAAACTATATGACCAGACAATATATGACCAAAAACTATATGACCAGAAACTATACCAGAAACTATATGACCAGAAACTATATGACCAGAAACTATATGATCAGAAACTATATGACCAGAAACTATATGATCAGAAACTATATGACCAGAAACTATTTGATCAGAAACTATATGACCAGAAACTATATGATCAGAAACTATATGACCAGAAATTATATGACCAGAAACTATATGATCAGAAACTATATGATCAGAAACTATAGACCAGAAACTATATGGCCAGAAACTATATGACCAGACAATATATGACCAAAAACTATATGACCAGAAACTATACCAGAAACTATATGACCAGAAACTATATGACCAGAAACTATATGATCAGAAACTATATGACCGGAAACTATATGATCAGAAACTATATGACCAGAAACTATTTGATCAGAAACTATATGACCAGAAACTATACCAGAAACTATATGATCAGAAAATATATGACCAGAAACTATATGATCAGAAACTATATGACCGGAGACTATATGATCAGAAACTATATGACCAGAAACTATTTGATCAGAAACTATATGACCAGAAACTATACCAGAAACTATATGACCAGAAACTATATGACCAGAAACTATATTACCAGAAATTATATGATCAGAAACTATATGACCAGAAACTATACCAGACACAATATGACAAGAAACTATATGACCAGAAACTATATGACCAGAAACTATATGATCAGAAACTATACCAGAAACTATATGACCAGAAACTATATGATCAGAAACTATATGACCAGAA
>CM026403.1:36648066-36692650 GCA_014843695.1 Archivesica marissinica
ACCAGAAACTATATGACCAGAAACTATATGACCAGAAACTATACCAGAAACTATATGACCAGAAACTATACTAGAAACTATATGACCAGAAACTATATGACCAGAAGCTATATGACCAGAAACTATATGATCAGAAACTATATGACCAGAAACTATATCACCAGAAACTATATGACCAGAAGCTATATGACCAGAAACTATATGACCAGAAACTATATGATCAGAAACTATATCACCAGAAACTATATCACCAGAAACTATACCAGAAACTATATGACCAGAAACTATATGACCAGAAACTATATGATCAGAAACTATATGATCAGAAACTATATGACCAGAAACTATATGACCAGAAACTATATGATCAGAAACTATATGATCAGAAACTAGTTAGTCTTGCAAACGCATGTCCATTAAACATCAAATTATAAATTCAGTTCAGTTATTTCGCAACTTAGTTTATTAGCTTATTCACATTAGTTTACCTCAATAGCAAAACAAGTTCCTACAACTTATATTAATCACTCTCGAGACCTCATTCCTGATGGAATCCATCGCCACGAGGGAGCGAAATGGGGTAATGTATAATTTAAATGCCTTACCTAACGGCACAACCGGAATGGTTACTTACCGTGCACGCCTCTTTATTCTCTTCACATGCTTCTTCCGCGGAACAGTCCACTTGGCGTCTCCATCTACTGTGGTGCATGAATGATTTGGACTCTTTCTCAGTAATGAAATAATCGTTTTTAGACGTTGCCACTTGTGTGTTCACTGCAGATAGAATAAGCAAAAATAAAGGCTGTTTCACTTGGCCAGTAGCAGATCATCGACTTGGTACATGGAAGTTGTAAGTGAACTGTTCACAATTTTACAGGAAACAGTTAACCCATTCAACACCAAGTAACTGAGATGGACTGGTGCATCATATTTTTAGACCAATAAATTAGTAAGAAAGTTACATTTGGACCAGTTCATTTATCAAAATGGGTAATTTTTCTCTAAAAATAGTAATATTACTGGCAAAAAGTGCAGATCCTGATGAGATCTGGATCTACACTTTTTGTAAGCCTATTTAGAGGCCTGTGGTGTTGAAAGGGTTAAACACATATGTTTAGTTTAAAATACATAATGATGTTTTTTTTCCATAATAAGATAATAACTAAACAATAAGCATCCACATGAACTTGTATCCATAATCCACCAAAAGCCATGCGACAAAAACATATAGAGAGAGTCCTAGGATAGACATACACGTTTAGGGGTTTATGGATAGAATTTCAAGTTCCTATGAAGCAACTGAGTGTTCGTATATATTATACATGTATACATGCACTCCTTGACTTACAAATACTGCACGGAGTGTCTCCGGGGGTTTCCTCCACCAATACTGCACGGAGTGTCCCCGGGGGTTTCCTCTACCAATACTGCACGGAGTGTCTCCGGGGTTTCCTCCACAAATACTACACGGAGTGTCCCCGGGGGTTTCCTCCACAAATACTGCACGGAGTGTCCCCGGGGGTTTCCTCCACAAATACTACACGGAGTGTCCCCGGGGGTTTCCTCTACCAATACTGCACGGAGTGTCCCCGGGGGTTTCCTCTACAAATACTGCACGGAGTGTCTCCGGGGGTTTCCTCTACAAATACTGCACGGAGTGTCCCCGGGGGTTTCCTCCACCAATACTGCACGGAGTGTCCCCGGGGGTTTCCTCCACCAATACTGCACGGAGTGTCCCCGGGGGTTTCCTCCACCAATACTGCACGGAGTGTCCCCGGGGGTTTCCTCCACCAATACTGCACGGAGTGTCCCCGGGGGTTTTCTCCACCAATACTGCACGGAGTATCCCCGGGGGTTTCCTCCACCAGTTCTGCACGGAGTGTCCCCGAGGGTTTCTTCCACCAATACTGCACGGAGTGTCTCCGGGGGTTTCCTCTACCAATACTACACGGAGTGTCCCCGGGCGTTTCCTCCACCAATACTGCACGGAGTATCCCCGGGGGTTTCCTCCACCAATACTGCACGGAGTATCCCCGGGGGTTTCCTCCACCAATACTGCACGGAGTGTCCCCGGGGGTTTCCTCCACCAATACTGCACGGAGTGTCCGCGGGGGTTTCCTCTACAAATACTGCACGGAGTGTCCCCGGGGGTTTCCTCCACCAATACTGCACGGAGTGTCCCCGGGGGTTTCCTCCACCAATACTGCACGGAGTGTCTCCGGGGTTTCCTCTACCAATACTGCACGGAGTGTCTCCGGGGGTTTCCTCCACCAATACTGCACGGAGTGTCTCCGGGGGTTTCCTCCACCAATACTGCACGGAGTGTCTCCGGGGGTTTCCTCTACAAACTGCACGGAGTGTCTCCGGGGGTTTCCTCTACCAATACTGCACGGAGTGTCCCCGGGGTTTCCTCCACCAATACTGCACGGAGTGTCTCCGGGGGTTCCTCTCAAATACTGCACGGAGTGTCCCCGGGGTTTCCTCCACCAATACTGCACGGAGTGTCCCCGGGGGTTTCCTCCACCAATACTGCACGGAGTGTCCCCGGGGGTTTCCTCACTTTATCTGAGGATGTCCCGGGGGTTTCCTCACCAATACTCACGGAGTGTCCCGGGGGTTTCCTCTACAAATACTGCACGGAGTGTCCCCGGGGGTTTCCTCCACCAATACTGCACGGAGTGTCCCCGGGGGTTTCCTCCACCAATACTGCACGGAGTGTCCCCGGGGGTTTCCTCCACCAATACTGCACGGAGTATCCCCGGGGGTTTCCTCCACCAGTTCTGCACGGAGTGTCCCCGAGGGTTTCTTCCACCAATACTGCACGGAGTGTCTCCGGGGGTTTCCTCTACCAATACTACACGGAGTGTCCCCGGGGGTTTCCTCCACCAATACTGCACGGAGTGTCTCCGGGGGTTTCCTCTACCAATACTACACGGAGTGTCTCCGGGGGTTTCCTCCACCAATACTGCACGGAGTGTCTCCGGGGGTTTCCTCCACCAATACTGCATGGAGTGTCCCCGGGGGTTTCCTCTACCAATACTACACGGAGTGTCTCCGGGGGTTTCCTCTACCAATACTACACGGAGTATCTCCGGGGGTTTCCTCTACCAATACTGCACGGTGTGTCCCCGGGGGTTTCCTCCTCCACCAATACTGCACGGAGTGTCCCCGGGGGTTTCCTCTACCAATACTGCACGGAGTGTCCCCGGGGGTTTCCTCCACCAATACTGCACGGAGTGTCCCCGGGGGTTTCCTCCACCAATACTGCACGGAGTGTCTCCGGGGGTTTCCTCTACCAATACTGCACGGAGTGTCCCCGGGGGTTTCCTCTACAAATACTGCACGGAGTGTCTCCGGGGGTTTCCTCTACAAATACTGCACGGAGTGTCTCCGGGGGTTTCCTCTACAAATACTGCACGGAGTGTCTCCGGGGGTTTCCTCTACAAATACTGCACGGAGTGTCTCCGGGGGTTTCCTCTACAAATACTGCACGGAGTGTCTCCGGGGGTTTCCTCTACAAATACTGCACGGAGTGTCTCCGGGGGTTTCCTCCTCCAAATACTGCACGGAGTGTCCCCGTGGGTTTCCTCCACAAACTGCACGGAGTGTCCCCGGGGTTTCCTCCACCAATACTGCACGGAGTGTCTCCGGGTTTCCTCCTCCACCAATACTGCACGGAGTGTCCCCGGGGTTTCCTCCACCAATACTGCACGGAGTGTCCCCGGGGGTTTCCTCTACCAATACTGCACGGAGTGTCTCCGGGGTTTCCTCTACCAATACTGCACGGAGTGTCTCCGGGGGTTTCCTCCACCAATACTGCACGGAGTGTCTCCGGGGTTTCCTCTACCAATACTGCACGGAGTGTCTCCGGGGGTTTCCTCTACCAATACTGCACGGAGTGTCCCCGGGGGTTTCCTCCACCAATACTGCACGGAGTGTCCCCGGGGGTTTCCTCCACCAATACTGCACGGAGTGTCTCCGGGGGTTTCCTCCACCAATACTGCACGGAGTGTCTCCGGGGGTTTCCTCTACAAATACTGCACGGAGTGTCTCCGGGGTTTCCTCCACCAATACTGCACGGAGTGTCTCCGGGGTTTCCTCTACAAATACTGCACGGAGTGTCTCCGGGGATTTCCTCTACAAATACTGCACGGAGTGTCTCCGGGGTTTCCTCTACAAATACTGCACGGAGTGTCTCCGGGGTTTCCTCTAACAATACTGTACGGAGTGTCTCCGGGGGTTTCCTCTACAAATACTGCACGGAGTGTCTCCGGGGTTTACTCTACAAATACTGCACGGAGTGTCTCCGGGTTTCCTCTACAATACTGCACGAGTGTCTCCGGGTTCTCTACAATACTGCACGGAGTGTCTCCGGGGTTTCCTCTACAAATACTGCACGGAGTGTCTCCGGGGGTTTCCTCTAACAATACTGCACGGAGTGTCTCCGGGGGTTTCCTCTACAAATACTGCACGGAGTGTCTCCGGGGGTTTCCTCTACAAATACTGCACGGAGTGTCTCCGGGGGTTTCCTCTACAAATACTGCACGGAGTGTCTCCGGGGGTTTCCTCTAACAATACTGTACGGAGTGTCTCCGGGGGTTTCCTCTACCAATACTGCACGGAGTGTCTCCGGGGGTTTCCTCTACCAATACTGCACGGAGTGTCTCCGGGGGTTTCCTCCACCAATACTGCACGGAGTGTCTCCGGGGGTTTCCTCCACCAATACTGCACGGAGTGTCTCCGGGGTTTCCTCTACAATACTGCACGGAGTGTCTCCGGGGGTTTCCTCTACAAATACTGCAAGTGTCTCCGGGGGTTTCCTCTACAAATACTGCACGGAGTGTCTCCGGGGTTTCCTCCACCAATACTGCACGGAGTGTCTCCGGGGTTTTCCTCTACAAATACTGCACGGAGTGTCTCCGGGGGTTTCCTCTACAAATACTGCACGGAGTGTCTCCGGGGGTTTCCTCTACAAATACTGCACGGAGTGTCTCCGGGGGTTTCCTCTACAAATACTGCACGGAGTGTCTCCGGGGGTTTCCTTTACAAATACTGCACGGAGTGTCTCCGGGGTTTCCTCTACAAATACTGCACGGAGTGTCTCCGGGGGTTTCCTCTACAAATACTGCACGGAGTGTCTCCGGGGGTTCCTCTACAAATACTGCACGGAGTGTCCCCGGGTTTCCTCCCTCCACAAATACTGCACGGAGTGTCCCCGTGGGTTTTTCTCCACCAATACTGCACGGAGTGTCCCCGGGGGTTTCCTCCACCAATACTGCGCGGAGTGTCTCCGGGGGTTTCCTCCACAATACTGCACGGAGTGTCCCCGGGGTTTCCTGCACCAATACTGCACGGAGTGTCCCCGGGGGTTTCCTGCACCAATAATGCACGGAGTGTCTCCGGGGTTTCCTCTACAAATACTGCACGGAGTGTCTCCGGGGATTTCCTCCACCAATACTGCACGGAGTGTCTCCGGGGTTTCCTGCACCAATAATGCACGGAGTGTCTCCGGGGGTTTCCTCTACCAATACTGCACGGAGTGTCTCCGGGGATTTCCTCCACCAATACTGCACGGAGTGTCTCCGGGGGTTTCCTCCACCAATACTGCACGGAGTGTCTCCGGGGGTTTCCTCTACCAATACTGCACGGAGTGTCTCCGGGGGTTTCCTCTACAAATACTGCACGGAGTGTCTCCGGGGATTCCTCCACCAATACTGCACGGAGTGTCTCCGGGGATTTCCTCTACAAATACTGCACGGAGTGTCTCCGGGGATTACTCTACAAATACTGCACGGAGTGTCTCCGGGGGTTTCCTCTACAAATACTGCACGGAGTGTCTCCGGGGGTTTCCTCTAACAATACTGTACGGAGTGTCTCCGGGGTTTTCCTCTACAAATACTGCACGGAGTGTCTCCGGGATTTACTCTACAAATACTGCACGGAGTGTCTCCGGGATTTCCTCTACAAATACTGCACGGAGTGTCTCCGGGAATTTACTCTACAAATACTGCACGGAGTGTCTCCGGGGTTTTCCTCTACAAATACTGCACGGAGTGTCTCCGGGGGTTTCCTCTAACAATACTGTACGGAGTGTCTCCGGGGGTTTCCTCTACAAATACTGCACGGAGTGTCTCCGGGGGTTTCCTCTACAAATACTGCACGGAGTGTCTCCGGGGGTTTCCTCTAACAATACTGTACGGAGTGTCTCCGGGGGTTTCCTCTAACAATACTGTACGGAGTGTCTCCGGGGGTTTCCTCTAACAATACTGTACGGAGTGTCTCCGGGGGTTTCCTCTACACATACTTTACGGAGTGTCTCCGTGGGTTTCCTCTACAAATACTGTACGGAGTGTCTCCGGGGGTTTCCTCTACAAATACTGTACGGAGTGTCTCCGGGGGTTTCCTCTACACATACCGTACGGAGTGTCTCCGGGGGTTCCTCTACAAATACTGCACGGAGTGTCCCCGGGGTTTCCTCTACAAATACTGTACGGAGTGTCTCCGGGGGTTTCCTCTACACATACCGTACGGAGTGTCTCCGGGGGTTTCCTCTACAAATACTGCACGGAGTGTCCCCGGGGGTTTCCTCTACAAATACTGTACGGAGTGTCTCCGGGGGTTTCCTCTACACATACCGTACGGAGTGTCTCCGGGGGTTTCCTCTACAAATACTGTACGGAGTGTCTCCGGGGGTTTCCTCTACACATACCGTACGGAGTGTCTCCGGGGTTTCCTCTACAATACTGTACGGAGTTCCGGGGGTTTCTCTACAATACTGTACGGAGTGTCGCGGGGTTCCTCACAATACTGTACGGAGTGTCCCGGGGGTTTCCTCTACAAATATGGTGTCCGGGGTTTCCTCTACAAATACTGCATGGAGTGTCCCCGGGGTTTCCTCTACAAATACTGTACGGAGTGTCCCCGGGGGTTTCCTCTACAAATACTGCACGGAGTGTCCCCGGGGGTTTCCTCTACAAATACTGTACGGAGTGTCTCCGGGGGTTTCCTCTACAAATACTGCAACGGAGTGTCCCCGGGGGTTTCCTCTACAAATACTGCACGGAGTGTCTCCGGGGGTTTCCTCTACAAATACTGCACGGAGTGTCCCCGGGGGTTTCCTCCACCAATACTACACGGAGTATCCCCGGGGGTTTCCTCTACAAATACTAGCTGGAGAGTAGTCGTATGTCTAATGATTAGATACCATTTCAATATATTTTATTTGGCATAATAATAATAAAGACTTTATTTTACGAGAGAATTCATTTAGCAAAAATTACTCTGCCATGAGCCCTCAACATCTTGAAAATAGTATGAAATCAGTTTACATTCACATAATCTAGTAACTATTGCAATGGTAATGTTCAAATATGCTAAAGACTGTGTACACTATCATCTGAAGTAATAATAGTAGAAATATATGATTAGTGTTCATCGCCATAAAACATAGCATGGCGGTTACAATAAATCCAACATAAAACATTGCATGGCGGTTACAATAAATCTAACATAAAACATAGCATGGCGGTTACAATAAATCTAACATACATCATTATGTATTTTGAGAAAGGTGTGTGTGTGTCATTACTATACCCACTCGTCTGCACATAATTCGTAAATAATAATAATTATAATACAAAAGTAAACTAATGTGTTGTTTTATTATAGGGGCAAGTCATGTCTGACTTATGGGACATTTCTTATGAACATAGGTTCTTCCCGAATCCTATCCGTGCAGGCCAGGAACCAGGTTGATAGGCAATCAGTAACCATCAGAATTAATGAACCCCTGACTCGGTTCGAACCATCGAACCTTCTTTTATACTTTATTTATTTTACAACGATTGCGAAGCAAGTTTTAACAACTTATATTAATCACTCTCGTTGGCTCGGATGAAAGCGTAAATGTGATCATTCATGTGGGAGGAAACCGGAGTACCCGGAGAAAACCCACCTGTCCGATCTGGCGACCATCGTACCATCTCACATACTTCCCTGTCCGAGGATCGAACCCGGGTCGCATTGGTGAGAAGCGAGCGCGCTAACCACTGCGCTAATCGGACAGCCTTCGAACCTTCCGCACCAGGGAAACGGTCCTAATAGAAACGCTGTAGATATTGACCAATTATTACTTACCAGTGTCCGGAACCAACACAGTTAACATGCACAATACCCGTACGAGCAACATGCCACGCATTTATCCAAAATATGCAATATTTAGTATAGTTCACGACCTGTCTATCTTAACGCGCACAATTCAATAATCTATATACATATAGTAGGCTATGTAGAGTGTACACCGGTAAGCATGCATGAGTTATAAAATAGGTATCGCATTGCCTGTTCAATGGAATAAAATGGTTATTATCCCCATTCAACTCTATGTTTATTTCTGACTGTGTCATTACACCGCGTCATAAATTGATAAAGTTGTTTTGTTAAATTTGAATCTTCTTGTTTTAATATCTTAATACAATACTTAAAGGCCTGCAGTTTGACCCCGTCCAATTGTAAAGATTTATACTTTACTACCTGTTCCATGTGATTAGTGGCTTATATCAACAATGTAGCAGTACGTTCAGTATAAGTTGGCGTATGTAGGTATTTTCTACCGGTTAATATGCACGATCACTCTGTGAGCTGAGAATTAGTCAAAATGAGGCCCTGACAATTTAAGTAAACGTATATTATTGATTGTAAAGAAAATTGATAGTTATGAGTATTCAAACTACATAATCCAGATCAGCCCAGGGACATAGATTACATGTTATGTAGGTGCCTGATCAGCCGTAGCGTAATCACTGAGACTGATAATTTGTATGCATGTATAATGTGCGCTATGGTTGTGATCTGTGCAATCTAATTCAAAATTCAGTTCATGTTTTGACCTAATCAAATATGTATGTATATAATATGTATGTATTTATATGAATAAACTATATGTGTTCGTTATATGGTAACCTTAATACTTCATTTAATTATATATCTACAGTATTATTCGCAAGTTTTCTGTTATATTTTAAATATTTCTCTGTGTCAGTGTGTGTTGACCGATATTGATGCTACATAATAATCACAGTGAATGCTATGAGTACATGTATAATATTATAATTATAATCTCTTGAACATACGAGTATTACACATATTCTGCCGATTTCTACAAGATGCCATTGAGTAAAATAACAATGTATGTAACTGATGAGCAGAGAAAAGAATTGCTGACTTTCTTGCAAAATAAGAACTGGGACATAGAGATGGAAATAGATGAAACAGCCACCGCCATGCCCGTTGCAGAGGCTGCTTACGTACCTCCCCCTATGCCTCAGCATGCTGAAGGTGTTGCTGAGTGTCCACTGTGCTTGTGTTCCCCTTGCATAATAAATGAACAGAACAAACAACTTTGGTGGCCTGCTAATAATCGTCCACCGCATAATCTAAATTCACATGAGAGAAAGCTTCTATACAGGAGGTTTTGGGCAATGCTATATAATTGTGGCGCATGGAAAGATGTCAGATATATAGAGAGAAAAGTAGCGGCTAGAAGAGGAGACTGTACATGGCATAAGAGGGAACTGATGCCTGAATGTGTGGTACAGCAATGCAGGAACTGGCTGCCTAACCCGCGCAACCAGCCTTAGTTGGGCCATAAGTGGAGTTGAATTGTTTATACCAGTTGTAAGTACTATAAAAATACAGAACTTCAATTTCAGCAATTTATAACCTCTGATATGTACGTGGGTCATAATAGATATAAGTGGTGCTCATGTATTAGATGTATACCATGCAGGGCCTCGCATGTGGCAAATACGATGTGCGTCGACCGTCAAATTTGTACCGCTATTCCTCGTGTGTTTAAGGTCAAATATAGGTCAACCTGCAGGCCTTTAAGTAGTTTAATTTGTCGATAGATATGGAGCAGTAATCGACCTAATTCTCCGTATAGCACAGTTAAATTTGTTGATTTTTTTACTCCGAGAATTCTGGGCAAGAATTTTGTATTGGACAAGTTCGATGTCCGTGGCTTTATGTGTTCCCCATATTTCGGCACTAAAATTGAGGATCGAACCTACTAAAGAATCAAATAGCTTTATTTTTTGCGAAGTTGGTAAACACACACTTAGATCAATGCAACCCATGTAGCCCTCTAAATATATTCTTATTGTAATTTTAATTCTTTATTAATTATGTTTAGATTGTTTAATCTTCTTAGAAAATAGTTTAGTCACCCAAATGCATTTATGCGGTGAACACAATGTTTCCAAATGAATTTATGGGTGAACACAATGTTTCAACACAATCTAGATAATTTATATGATTTACGGATGTTTCGTCAACCTACAATTTCGTCAAACTGGTGTTATGTACTACCTGGACTGGATGTTTCGTCTGATATATAGTATATCACACATTTTAATAAAACATAATTATTTCAGAATAGTCAATAAGAGTATTTTAAATCATTTTATCACAAAACAAACAAAAATGGAGGAAATAAAAGTATCTATCTCTATCTATCTACCAATCCAATCATAATTGTATTTTTAATAATAGGCATAATTGCTTTGTTTGTGTTTCGTCTATTAATTTATATAGTAGTTTGTTCTGTAAGGCAGAGGTGATAAAACACCTCCGCGACCACAATAGTAAACTACTATACAAATAAGGTTGACGAAACTACTGCCATTTATATATCGTGCATGGATCATCAGGAACATAGATAAATAAATCAAAACGATCCTGGTATCAAATATCATATTTAAGGCATCATGTGCAATTTCATACTGATACTGATTTTGTCAGAAGTTATACCAAAGACAATTGAACGACGAATACGGCTATAACAGGAATGCTTTGTAACAATGAAGATGTTATTTAGAGTTTACTATGAAAGTTATTGGTCTGTCATGGATACCAGTTTCAGCTTATTTTTCATATTCTCAGGATGCATATTTGCAAATTATCGTTGAAGATAACAACTTATTTTATTATACTTTGCATCATTAAAAAGATCTTGAAAATATAAAGAATGTCATATGTGGTAATAGATTGTCAACGAACAACAAAATAAAACTATTTGAGCACAACACAGGTACATATCAGTGTTTTCTAAATTTTACATAGTAGTATATAGGCGAAATATGACGTGATGGTCTATGTATATTTGCTTAATTATACTGTACAAGACATATACCTATTTTAAAATAAAAACAACGTCTTGAAAGTACAGAAAATTATCTATCTTCGTATATGTGGTAATAGATTGTCCTATGATGAAATAATGACTTTATTGCAATTTATATATCGAGTTACTATATTACTCTATGGAAAACACGCCAGAGATTGTCTATCGATATCTGCTTATCGGGTAATTTACAAGGGGGACATCTTTCTCGATTTTCCATGCACTTGGAGTGAAATAGTCACTAATGAGGCAAGGCATTTAAATTCCACATTGCCTCTTCTCTCCTTCATGGCGATGGATTTCATCAGGAATGAGGTATCGAGAGTTTATAAGTTGAAATAACTTGTTTCGCAATCGAGCTAAAATAAATTTGTATAAACTAAAAACTAACAAAAGTTAAAAAATAGGACATGCACACTAGTTTTGTCTTCATGTTGAAGTTCATGACATGTGCACTTATATAATATAAATATATCTAAAATATTGCTTTTTACATTCATTGTGTGTGTGTGTTTTACGTTTATTTATCGTCGCTACCGGTTGCCCATATGACCGACGCCTCCTGAAGAGATTAGTAATTTTAGATTGTGTAGGATAGTGCAATTATACAGACATAGACCCATTCCAGAGTATCCTCTGGTTCGTTTACGTAGGGTGTAAAGCACCGACACGAGACCTCGGTTTAACGTCCCATCATTGATTGCAGTACTATATTGGGTGTATACCAAAACGTTCCAGGCGAATGCCCATAATAATCGGATTTACCCTTGCGCAACAAACGATGCATGATTTCGTATACAAAATATACCAGCTTAAAATACTTTATGCAGACATATAATTATGTAGTCCAGTGGTTAGCGGGTTAGATCCCCCGTCTGAACATAATACAATTAACACAGTCTTTCAGATGGGACTTTAAACTGAGGTATCATGTCGGTGCTTCGCAACCGGTAGCGACGATAAATAAACGTAAAACACACATACTTTATGCACTTGTCAACAACGCCACCGGGCCATATGCGAGTGGTCCGGCCAAATAGGAACACTAATAGTGTGGCTTAGCTATTGTTTGAGTCTGTACTCGATTGTCTTGCATCTGAAGACATGTTAGTGTGTATATTACAGTTTATTAATACCTACTTTTGTTTATAATGTACCATAGTTTGTCTTCAATATAGGTGCTTTGGGCTTCCTGGATGTACACCTGACACGCTGAGCTTCGTCTGTGTGGCGACCATTTATTATGTTGATTATAACGATCGTTGTTTTAAGGGATAATGTGCTTGCTCCGAAAAAACAATAGAGTATTCACGACTGGTGATGTAATCTGATTATTATCAGATCAATACATTGTCGTGGTCGAGCGATTGGTTACGGTGATATAATCTGATAATTATCAGATCAATACATTGTCGTGGTCGAGCGATTGGTTACGGTGATATAATCTGATAATTATCAGATCAATACATGGTCGTGGCCGAGCGATTTGTTACGGTGATATAATCTGATAATTATCAGATCAATACATGGTCGTGGTCGAGCGATTGGTTACGGTGATATAATCTGATAATTATCAGATCAATACATGGTCGTGGCCAAGCGAGTGGTTACGGTGATATAATCTGATAATTATCAGATCAATACATGGGCGTGGCCGAGCGAGTGGTTACGGTGATATAATCTGATAATTATCAGATCAATACATGGTCGTGGCCGAGCGAGTGCTTACGGTGATGTAATCTGATAATTATCAGATCAATACATGGTCGTGGCCGAGCGATTGGTTACGGTGATATAATCTGATAATTATCAGATCAATACATGGTCGTGGCCGAGCGATTGGTTACGGTGATATAATCTGATAATTATCAGATCAATACATGTTCGTGGTCGAGCGAGTGCTTACGGTGATATAATCTGATAATTATCAGATCAATACATGGTCGTGGCCGAGCGAGTGGTTACGGTGATATAATCTGATAATTATCAGATCAATACATGGGCGTGGCCGAGCGATTGGTTACGGTGATATAATCTGATAATTATCAGATCAATACATTGTCGTGGTCGAGCGAGTGCTTACGGTGATATAATCTGATAATTATCAGATCAATACATGGGCGTGGCCGAGCGATTGGTTACGGTGATATAATCTGATAATTATCAGATCAATACATTGTCGGGGTCGAGCGAGTGCTTACGGTGATATAATCTGATAATTATCAGATCAATACATGGGCGTGGCCGAGCGATTGGTTACGGTGATATAATCTGATAATTATCAGATCAATACATGGTCGTGGTCGAGCGAGTGGTTACGGTGATATAATCTGATAATTATCAGATCAATACATGGGCGTGGCCGAGCGAGTGGTTACGGTGATGTAATCTGATAATTATCACTTCTTGGGGAACTGGACAGTGGTCTTGAGGTGCACTTCTTGGGGAACTGGACAATGGTCTTGAGGTGCACTTCTTTGGGAACTGGACAGTGGTCTTGGGGTGCACTACTTGGGGAACTGGAGAGTGGTCTTGGGGTGCACTTCTTGGGGAACTGGACAGTGGTCGTGGGGTGCACTTCTTGGGGAACTGGACAGTGTTCTTGGGGTGCACTTCTTGGAGAACTGAACAGTGGTCTTGGGGTGCACTTCTTAGGGAACTGGACAGTGGTCTTGGGGTGCACTTCTTGGGGAACTGGACAGTGGTCTTGGGGTGCACTTCTTGGGGAACTGGACAGTGGTCTTGGGGTGCACTTCTTGGGGAACTGGACAGTGGTCTTGGGGTGCACATCTTGGGGAACTGGACAGTGGACTTGGGGTGCACTTCTTGGGGAACTGGACAGTGGTCTTGGGGTGCACTTCTTGGGGAACTGGACAGTGGTCTTGGGTGCACTTCTTGGGGAACTGGACAGTGGTCTTGGGGTGCACTTCTTGGGGAACTGGACAGTGGTCTTGGGGTGCACTTCTTGGGGAACTGGACAGTGGTCTTGGGGTGCACTTCTTGGGGAACTGGACAGTGGTCTTGGGGTGCACTTCTTGGGGAACTGAACAGTGGTCTTGGGGTGCACTTCTTGGGGAACTGAACAGTAGTCTTAGGGTGCACTTCGTGGGGAACTGGACAGTGGTCTTGGGGTGCACTTCTTGGGGAACTGAACAGTGGATTGTGCGGACTAGTAAATATCTTTGAAAAAGTCACAGCGTATACATATAACGATACTTGCATTATGTATACATGTTTGCTTAATAACTAATAACGCCACTTAATTCTGTAGTGTTCAAATTGTTTCTATTTGACGGGGGCCATTCACTATTGTTATCAGAACGTGTGGCCCAACCCATTTGCTAATTATGTGCCATTCACTAATGTTATCAGAACGTGTGGCCCAACCCATTTGCTAATTATGTGCCATTCACTAATGTTATCAGAACTTGTGGCCCAACCCATTTGCTAATTATGTGCCATTCACTAATGTTATCAGAACGTGTGGCCCAACCCATTTGCTAATTATGTGCCATTCACTAATGTTATCAGAACGTGTGGCCCAACCCATTTGCTAATTATGTGCCATTCACTAATGTTATCAGAACGTGTGGCCCAACCCATTTGCTAATTATGTATTTGTAAAATGATTGTTATTGTTACATACGGGTATATAGAGCAATACAAACATGTATTATCAAATCAATGTTACTTATTTTCAACAATAACCTATGCCTTATGAATATTCGTATGACCTTTAAAAGAGACAGGTCAATCTGCATTAACAGAACAGAAATTTATTTGTGAAAAGACACAGGTTACATATAATAACAATCATAGTAATAACATGTGAACGAATAATGCACAGCCTTAAACCGGCCATATGTGGAATGGACACACTTTCAGTTGAGAACACATAAACAAATAAAAGTCATGGGTATGGGTGTTGAATTGGGAAAAGGGCACTGTTTAGCAATAGTGCCTTGGATTTGGATAGTTGATTTTATGTCGCAAAAATAACAACATTGCAGACGTCGCCTCCACTGAGTCATGTGGGCGATTGTATGACTGTGTCTAAAATGGTTAGTAGTCTACATTACTTCCGATGAGTAACGCACCTTCTTCCTCTGGTCCATGGTAATAAGTCCTATGTCGGTGCTACTTCTTCCTCTGGTCCATGGTAATAAGATCTAGGTCGGTGCTACTTCTTCCTCTGGTCCATGGTAATAAGATCTAGGTCGGTGCTACTTATTCCTCTGGTCCATGGTAATACGTTCTAGGTCGGTGCTACTTCTTCCTCTGGTCCATGGTAATACATTCTATGTCGGTGCTACTTCTTCCTCTGGTCCATGGTAATAAGTCCTATGTCGGTGCTACTTCTTCCTCTGGTCCATGGTACTAAGTTCTAGGTCGGTGCTACTTCTTCCTCTGGTCCATGGTAATACGTTCTATGTCGGTGCTACTTCTTTCTCTGGTCCATGGTAATAATATCTAGGTCGGTGCTACTTCTTCCTCTGGTCCATGGTAATACGTCCTAGGTCGGTGCTACTTCTTCCTCTGGTCCATGGTAATACGTTCTAGGTCGGTGCTAATTCTTCCTCTGGTCCATGGTAATACGTTCTAGGTCGGTGCTACTTCTTCCTCTGGTCCATGGTAATACGTCCTATGTCGGTGCTACTTCTACCTCTGGTCCATGGTACTATGTTCTAGGTCGGTGCTACTTCTTCCTCTGGTCCATGGTAATAAGTCCTATGTCGGTGCTACTTCTTTCTCTGGTCCATGGTAATAAGTCCAATGTCGGTGCTACTTCTTCCTCTGGTCGATGGTAATAAGTCCTATGTCGGTGCTATGTCTTCCTCTGGTCCATGGTAATACGTCCTAGGTCGGTGCTACTTCTTCCTCTGGTCGATGGTAATAAGTCCTATGTCGGTGCTATTTCTTCCTCTGGTCCATGGTAATACGTTCTAGGTCGGTGCTACTTCTTCCTCTGGTCCATGGTAATAAGTTCTAGGTCGGTGCTACTTCTTCCTCTGGTCCATTGTAATACGTTCTAGGTCGGTGCTACTTCTTCCTCTGGTCCATGATAATACGTTCTAGGTCGGTGCTACTTCTTCCTCTGGTCCATGGTAATAAGTCCTATGTCGGTGCTACTTCTTCCTCTGGTCCATGGTAATATGTTCTAGGTCGGTGTTACTTCATCCTCTGGCCCATGGTAATAAGTCCTATGTCGGTGCTACTTCTTCTTCTGGTCCATGGTAATAAGTCCTATGTCGGTGCTACTTCTTCGTCTGGTCCATGGTAATTCGTTCTATGTCGGTGCTACTTCTTCCTCTGGTCCATGGTAATAAGTTCTTTGTCGGTGCTACTTCTTCCTCTGGTCCATGGTAATACGTTCTAGGTCGGTGCTACTTCTTCGTCTGGTCCATGGTAATACGTTCTATGTCGGTGCTACTTCTTCCTCTGGTCCATGGTAATGCGTTCTAGGTCGGTGATACTTCTTCCTCTGGTCCATGGTAATAAGTTCTAGGTCGGTGCTATTTCTTCCTCTGGTCCATGGTAATAAGTTCTAGGTCGGTGCTACTTCTTCCTTTGGTCCATGGTAATAAGTTCTAGGTCGGTGCTAATTCTTCCTCTGGTACATGGTAATAAGTTCTAGGTCGGTGCTACTTCTTCCTCTGGTCCATGGTAATATGGTCTAGGTCGGTGCTACTTCTTCCTCTGGTCCATGGTAATAAGTTCTAGGTCGGTGCTACTTCTTCCTCTGGTCCATGGTAATAAGGTCTAGGTCGGTGTTACTTCATCTCTGGTCCATGGTAATAAGTTCTAGGTCGGTGCTACTTCTTCCTCTGGTCCATGGTAATAAGTTCTAGGTCGGTGCTTCTTCTTCCTCTGGTACATGGTAATACGTTCTAGGTCGGTGCTACCTCTTCCTCTGGCCCATGGTAATATGGTCTAGGTCGGTGCTACTTCTTCCTCTGGTCCATGGTAATAAGGTCTAGGTCGGTGTTACTTCTTCTCTGGTCCATGGTAATAAGTTCTAGGTCGGTGCTACTTCATCCTCTGGTCCATGGTAATACGTTCTATGTCGGTGCTACTTCTTCCTCTGGTCCATGGTAATACGTTCTAGGTCGGTGATACTTCTTCCTCTGGTCTATGTTAATAAGTTCTAGGTCGGTGTTACTTCTTCCTCTGGTCCAAGGTAATAAGGCCTAGGTCGGTGCTACTTCTTCCTCTGGTCCATGGTAATACGTTCTATGTCGGTGCTACTTCTTCCTCTGGTCCATGGTAATACGTTCTATGTCGGTGCTACTTCTTCCTCTGGTCCATGGTAATACGTTCTAGGTCGGTGCTACTTCTTCCTCAGGTCCACGGTAATACGTTCTAGGTCGGTGTTACTTCTTCCTCTGGTCCATGGTAATAAGGCCTAGGTCGGTCCTACTTCTTCCTCTGGTCCAGGGTAATACGTACTAGGTCGGTGCTACTTCTTCCTCTGGTCCATGGTAATAAGTTCTAGGTCGGTCCTACTTCTTCCTCTGGTCCATGGTAATACGTTCTAGGTCGGTGCTACTTCTTCCTCTGGTCCATGGTAATACGTTCTAGGTCGGTGCTACTTCTTCCTCTGGTCCATGGTAATAAGTCCTATGTCGGTGCTACTTCTTCCTCTGGTCCATGGTAATAAGTCCTATGTCGGTGCTACTTCTTCCTCTGGTCCATGGTAATACGGTCTATGTCGGTGCTACCTCTTCCTCTGGTCCATGTTAATAAGTTCTAGGTCGGTGCTACTTCTTCCTCTGGTCCATGGTAATACGTTCTATGTCGGTGCTACCTCTTCCTCTGGTCCATGTTAATAAGTTCTAGGTCGGTGCTACTTCTTCCTCTGGTCCATGGTAATACGTTCTATGTCGGTGCTACCTCTTCCTCTGGTCCATGTTAATAAGTTCTATGTCGGTGCTACTTCTTCCTCTGGTCCATGGTAATACGTTCTAGGTCGGTGCTACCTCTTCCTCTGGTCCATGGTAATAAGTTCTAGGTCGGTGCTACTTCTTCCTCTGGTCCATGGTAATACGTTCTATGTCGGTGCTACCTCTTCCTCTGGTCCATGTTAATAAGTTCTAGGTCGGTGCTACTTCTTCCTCTGGTCCATGGTAATACGTTCTATGTCGGTGCTACCTCTTCCTCTGGTCCATGGTAATAAGTTCTATGTCGGTGCTACTTCTTCCTCTGGTCCATGGTAATAAGTCCTATGTCGGTGCTATTTCTTCCTCTGGTCCATGGTAATACGTTCTAGGTCGGTGCTACTTCTTCCTCTGGTCGTATTCGTATGACCTTTAAAAGAGATAGGTCAATCTGCATTAACAGAACAGAAATTTATTTGTGAAAAGACACAGGTTACATATAATAACAATCATAGTAATAACATGTGAACGAATAATGCACAGCCTTAAACCGGCCATATGTGGAATGGACACACTTTCAGTTGAGAACACATAAAAAAATAAAAGTCATGGGTATGGGTGTTGAATTGGGAAAAGGGCACTGTTTAGCAATAGTGCCTTGGATTTGGATAGTTGATTTTATGTCGCAAAAATAACAACATTGCAGACGTCGCCTCCACTGAGTCATGTGGGCGATTGTATGACTGTGTCTAAAATGGTTAGTAGTCTACATTACTTCCGATGAGTAATGCACCTTCTTCCTCTGGTCCATGGTAATAAGTCCTATGTCGGTGCTACTTCTTCCTCTGGTCCATGGTAATAAGATCTAGGTCGGTGCTACTTCTTCCTCTGGTCCATGGTAATAAGATCTAGGTCGGTGCTACTTCTTCCTCTGGTCCATGGTAATACGTTCTAGGTCGGTGCTACTTCTTCCTCTGGTCCATGGTAATACATTCTATGTCGGTGCTACTTCTTCCTCTGGTCCATGGTAATACGTTCTATGTCGGTGCTACTTCTTTCTCTGGTCCATGGTAATAATATCTAGGTCGGTGCTACTTCTTCCTCTGGTCCATGGTAATACGTCCTAGGTCGGTGCTACTTCTTCCTCTGGTCCATGGTAATACGTTCTAGGTCGGTGCTAATTCTTCCTCTGGTCCATGGTAATACGTTCTAGGTCGATGCTACTTCTTCCTCTGGTCCATGGTAATACGTCCTATGTCGGTGCTACTTCTACCTCTGGTCCATGGTACTAAGTTCTAGGTCGGTGCTACTTCTTCCTCTGGTCCATGGTAATAAGTCCTATGTCGGTGCTATTTCTTCCTCTGGTCCATGGTAATACGTTCTAGGTCGGTGCTACTTCTTCCTCTGGTCCATGGTAATAAGTACTAGGTCGGTGCTACTTCTTCCTCTGGTCTATGGTAATACGTTCTAGGTCGGTGCTACTTCTTCCTCTGGTCCATGGTAATAAGTTCTAGGTCGGTGCTACTTCTTCCTCTGGTCCATGGTAATAAGTCCTATGTCGGTGCTACTTCTTCCTCTGGTCCATGGTAATATGTTCTAGGTCGGTGTTACTTCATCCTCTGGCCCATGGTAATAAGTCCTATGTCGGTGCTACTTCGTCTTCTGGTGCATGGTAATAAGTCCTATGTCGGTGCTACTTCTTCGTCTGGTCCATGGTAATTCGTTCTATGTCGGTGCTACTTCTTCCTCTGGTCCATGGTAATAAGTTCTTTGTCGGTGCTACTTCTTCCTCTGGTCCATGGTAATACGTTCTAGGTCGGTGCTACTTCTTCGTCTGGTCCATGGTAATACGTTCTATGTCGGTGCTACCTCTTCCTCTGGTCCATGGTAATGCGTTCTAGGTCGGTGATACTTCTTCCTCTGGTCCATGGTAATAAGTTCTAGGTCGGTGCTATTTCTTCCTCTGGTCCATGGTAATAAGTTCTAGGTCGGTGCTACTTCTTCCTCTGGTCCATGGTAATAAGTTCTAGGTCGGTGCTAATTCTTCCTCTGGTACATGGTAATAAGTTCTAGGTCGGTGCTACTTCTTCCTCTGGTCCATGGTAATATGGTCTAGGTCGGTGCTACTTATTCCTCTGGTCCATGGTAATAAGTTCTAGGTCGGTGCTACTTCTTCCTCTGGTCCATGGTAATAAGGTCTAGGTCGGTGTTACTTCTTCTCTGGTCCATGGTAATAAGTTCTTGGTCGGTGCTACTTCTTCCTCTGGTCCATGGTAATAAGTTCTAGGTCGGTGCTAATTCTTCCTCTGGTACATGGTAATAAGTTCTAGGTTGGTGCTACTTCTTCCTCTGGTCCATGGTATTATGGTCTAGGTCGGTGCTACTTCTTCCTCTGGTCCATGGTAATAAGTTCTAGGTCGGTGCTACTTCTTCCTCTGGTCCATGGTAATAAGGTCTAGGTCGGTGTTACTTCTTCTCTGGTCCATGGTAATAAGTTCTAGGTCGGTGCTACTACTTCCTCTGGTCCATGGTAATACGTTCTATGTCGGTGCTACTTCTTCCTCTGGTCCATGGTAATACGTTCTAGGTCGGTGCTACTTCTTCCTCTGGTCCATGTTAATAGTTCTAGGTCGGTGTTACTTCTTCCTCTGGTCCATGGTAATAAGGCCTAGGTCGGTGCTACTTCTTCCTCTGGTCCATGGTAATACGTTCTATGTCGGTGCTACTTCTTCCTCTGGTCCATGGTAATACGTTCTATGTCGGTGCTACTTCTTCCTCTGGTCCATGGTAATACGTTCTAGGTCGGTGCTACTTCTTCCTCTGGTCCACGGTAATACGTTCTAGGTCGGTGTTACTTCTTCCTCTGGTCCATGGTAATAAGGCCTAGGTCGGTGCTACTTCTTCCTCTGGTCCAGGGTAATACGTTCTAGGTCGGTGCTACTTCTTCCTCTGGTCCATGGTAATACGTTCTAGGTCGGTCCTACTTCTTCCTCTGGTCCATGGTAATACGTTCTAGGTCGGTGCTACTTCTTCCTCTGGTCCATGGTAATACGTTCTAGGTCGGTGCTTCTTCTTCCTCTGGTCCATGGTAATAAGTCCTACGTCGGTTCTACTTCTTCCTCTGGTCCATGGTAATAAGTCCTATGTCGGTGCTACTTCATCCTCTGGTCCATTGTAATATGTTCTAGGTCGGTGTTACTTCTTCCTCTGGCCCATGGTAATAAGTCCTATGTCGGTGCTACTTCTTCCTCTGGTCCATGGTAATAAGTCCTTTGTCGGTGCTACTTCTTCCACTTGTCCATGGTAATACGTTCTAGGTCGGTGCTACTTCTTCTTCTGGTCCATGGTAATAAGTTCTAGGTCGGTGCTACTTCTTCCTCTGGTCCATGGTAATAAGTCCTATGTCGGTGCTACTTCTTCCTCTGGTCCATGGTAATATGTTCTAGGTCGGTGTTACTTCATCCTCTGGCCCATGGTAATAAGTCCTATGTCGGTGCTACTTCTTCTTCTGGTCCATGGTAATAAGTCCTATGTCGGTGCTACTTCTTCGTCTGGTCCATGGTAATTCGTTCTATGTCGGTGCTACTTCTTCCTCTGGTCCATGGTAATAAGTTCTTTGTCGGTGCTACTTCTTCCTCTGGTCCATGGTAATACGTTCTAGGTCGGTGCTACTTCTTCGTCTGGTCCATGGTAATACGTTCTATGTCGGTGCTACTTCTTCCTCTGGTCCATGGTAATGCGTTCTAGGTCGGTGATACTTCTTCCTCTGGTCCATGGTAATAAGTTCTAGGTCGGTGCTATTTCTTCCTCTGGTCCATGGTAATAAGTTCTAGGTCGTTGCTACTTCTTCCTCTGGTCCATGGTAATAAGTTCTAGGTCGGTGCTAATTCTTCCTCTGGTACATGGTAATAAGTTCTAGGTCGGTGCTACTTCTTCCTCTGGTCCATGGTAATATGGTCTAGGTCGGTGCTACTTCTTCCTCTGGTCCATGGTAATAAGTTCTAGGTCGGTGCTACTTCTTCCTCTGGTCCATGGTAATAAGTTCTAGGTCGGTGTTACTTCTTCTCTGGTCCATGGTGATAAGTTCTAGGTCGGTGCTACTTCTTCCTCTGGTCCATGGTAATAAGTTCTAGGTCGGTGCTAATTCTTCCTCTGGTACATGGTAATAAGTTCTAGGTCGGTGCTACTTCTTCCTCTGGTCCATGGTAATATGGTCTAGGTCGGTGCTACTTCTTCCTCTGGTCCATGGTAATAAGTTCTAGGTCGGTGCTACTTCTTCCTCTGGTCCATGGTAATAAGGTCTAGGTCGGTGTTACTTCTTCTCTGGTCCATGGTAATAAGTTCTAGGTCGGTGCTACTTCTTCCTCTGGTCCATGGTAATACGTTCTATGTCGGTGCTACTTCTTCCTCTGGTCCATGGTAATACGTTCTAGGTCGGTGCTACTTCTTCCTCTGGTCCATGTTAATAGTTCTAGGTCGGTGTTACTTCTTCCTCTGGTCCATGGTAATAAGGCCTAGGTCGGTGCTACTTCTTCCTCTGGTCCATGGTAATACGTTCTATGTCGGTGCTACTTCTTCCTCTGGTCCATGGTAATACGTTCTATGTCGGTGCTACTTCTTCCTCTGGTCCATGGTAATACGTTCTAGGTCGGTGCTACTTCTTCCTCTGGTCCACGGTAATACGTTCTAGGTCGGTGTTACTTCTTCCTCTGGTCCATGGTAATAAGGCCTAGGTCGGTGCTACTTCTTCCTCTGGTCCAGGGTAATACGTTCTAGGTCGGTGCTACGTCTTCCTCTGGTCCATGGTAATAAGTTCTAGGTCGGTCCTACTTCTTCCTCTGGTCCATGGTAATACGTTCTAGGTCGGTGCTACTTCTTCCTCTGGTCCATGGTAATAAGTTCTAGGTCGGTGCTACTACTTCCTCTGGTCCATGGTAATACGTTCTATGTCGGTGCTACTTCTTCCTCTGGTCCATGGTAATACGTTCTAGGTCGGTGCTACTTCTTCCTCTGGTCCATGTTAATAGTTCTAGGTCGGTGTTACTTCTTCCTCTGGTACATGGTAATAAGGCCTAGGTCGGTGCTACTTCTTCCTCTGGTCCATGGTAATACGTTCTATGTCGGTGCTACTTCTTCCTCTGGTCCATGGTAATACGTTCTATGTCGGTGCTACTTCTTCCTCTGGTCCATGGTAATACGTTCTAGGTCGGTGCTACTTCTTCCTCTGGTCCACGGTAATACGTTCTAGGTCGGTGTTACTTCTTCCTCTGGTCCATGGTAATAAGGCCTAGGTCGGTGCTACTTCTTCCTCTGGTCCAGGGTAATACGTTCTAGGTCGGTGCTACTTCTTCCTCTGGTCCATGGTAATAAGTTCTAGGTCGGTCCTACTTCTTCCTCTGGTCCCTGGTAATACGTTCTAGGTTGGTGCTACTTCTTCCTCTGGTCCATGGTAATACGTTCTAGGTCGGTGCTTCTTCTTCCTCTGGTCCATGGTAATAAGTCCTATGTCGGTTCTACTTCTTCCTCTGGTCCATGGTAATAAGTCCTATGTCGGTGCTACTTCTTCCTCTGGTCCATTGTAATATGTTCTAGGTCGGTGTTACTTCTTCCTCTGGCCCATG
The DNA here is from genome assembly GCA_014843695.1 of Archivesica marissinica. Classification (NCBI taxonomy): domain Eukaryota; kingdom Metazoa; phylum Mollusca; class Bivalvia; order Venerida; family Vesicomyidae; genus Archivesica; species Archivesica marissinica. The sequence goes on from CM026403.1 coordinate 36,671,748, forward strand.
GTAATAAGTCCTATGTCGGTGCTACTTCTTCCTCTGGTCCATGGTAATAAGTCCTTTGTCGGTGCTACTTCTTCCACTTGTCCATGGTAATACGTTCTAGGTCGGTGCTACTTCTTCCTCTGGTCCATGGTAATAAGTTCTAGGTCGGTGCTACTTCTTCCTCTGGTCCATGGTAATAAGTCCTATGTCGGTGCTACTTCTTCCTCTGGTCCATGGTAATATGTTCTAGGTCGGTGTTACTTCATCCTCTGGCCCATGGTAATAAGTCCTATGTCGGTGCTACTTCTTCTTCTGGTCCATGGTAATAAGTCCTATGTCGGTGCTACTTCTTCGTCTGGTCCATGGTAATTCGTTCTATGTCGGTGCTACTTCTTCCTCTGGTCCATGGTAATAAGTTCTTTGTCGGTGCTACTTCTTCCTCTGGTCCATGGTAATACGTTCTAGGTCGGTGCTACTTCTTCGTCTGGTCCATGGTAATACGTTCTATGTCGGTGCTACTTCTTCCTCTGGTCCATGGTAATGCGTTCTAGGTCGGTGATACTTCTTCCTCTGGTCCATGGTAATAAGTTCTAGGTCGGTGCTATTTCTTCCTCTGGTCCATGGTAATAAGTTCTAGGTCGGTGCTACTTCTTCCTCTGGTCCATGGTAATAAGTTCTAGGTCGGTGCTAATTCTTCCTCTGGTACATGGTAATAAGTTCTAGGTCGGTGCTACTTCTTCCTCTGGTCCATGGTAATATGGTCTAGGTCGGTGCTACTTCTTCCTCTGGTCCATGGTAATAAGTTCTAGGTCGGTGCTACTTCTTCCTCTGGTCCATGGTAATAAGGTCTAGGTCGGTGTTACTTCTTCTCTGGTCCATGGTAATAAGTTCTAGGTCGGTGCTACTTCTTCCTCTGGTCCATGGTAATAAGTTCTAGGTCGGTGCTAATTCTTCCTCTGGTACATGGTAATAAGTTCTAGGTCGGTGCTACTTCTTCCTCTGGTCCATGGTAATATGGTCTAGGTCGGTGCTACTTCTTCCTCTGGTCCATGGTAATAAGTTCTAGGTCGGTGCTACTTCTTCCTCTGGTCCATGGTAATAAGGTCTAGGTCGGTGTTACTTCTTCTCTGGTCCATGGTAATAAGTTCTAGGTCGGTGCTACTTCTTCCTCTGGTCCATGGTAATACGTTCTATGTCGGTGCTACTTCTTCCTCTGGTCCATGGTAATACGTTCTAGGTCGGTGCTACTTCTTCCTCTGGTCCATGTTAATAGTTCTAGGTCGGTGTTACTTCTTCCTCTGGTCCATGGTAATAAGGCCTAGGTCGGTGCTACTTCTTCCTCTGGTCCATGGTAATACGTTCTATGTCGGTGCTACTTCTTCCTCTGGTCCATGGTAATACGTTCTATGTCGGTGCTACTTCTTCCTCTGGTCCATGGTAATACGTTCTAGGTCGGTGCTACTTCTTCCTCTGGTCCACGGTAATACGTTCTAGGTCGGTGTTACTTCTTCCTCTGGTCCATGGTAATAAGGCCTAGGTCGGTGCTACTTCTTCCTCTGGTCCAGGGTAATACGTTCTAGGTCGGTGCTACTTCTTCCTCTGGTCCATGATAATAAGTTCTAGGTCGGTCCTACTTCTTCCTCTGGTCCATGGTAATACGTTCTAGGTCGGTGCTACTTCTTCCTCTGGTCCATGGTAATACGTTCTAGGTCGGTGCTTCTTCCTCCTCTGGTCCATGGTAATAAGTCCTATGTCGGTGCTACTTCTTCCTCTGGTCCATGGTAATAAGTCCTATGTCGGTGCTACTTCTTCCTCTGGTCCATGGTAATATGTTCTAGGTCGGTGTTACTTCTTCCTCTGGCCCATGGTAATAAGTCCTATGTCGGTGCTACTTCTTCCTCTGGTCCATGGTAATAAGTCCTTTGTCGGTGCTACTTCTTCCACTTGTCCATGGTAATACGTTCTAGGTCGGTGCTACTTCTTCGTCTGGTCCATGGTAATACGTTCTATGTCGGTGCTACTTCTTCCTCTGGTCCATGGTAATACGTTCTATGTCGGTGCTACCTCTTCCTCTGGTCCATGATAATAAGTTCTAGGTCGGTGCTACTTCTTCCTCTGGTCCATGGTAATACGTTCTATGTCGGTGCTACCTCTTCCTCTGGTCCATGTTAATAAGTTCTATGTCGGTGCTACTTCTTCCTCTGGACCATGGTAATACGTTCTATGTCGGTGCTACCTCTTCCTCTGGTCCATGGTAATAAGTTCTATGTCGGTGCTACCTCTTCCTCTGGTCCATGGTAATAAGTCCTATGTCGGTGCTATTTCTTCCTCTGGTCCATGGTAATACGTTCTAGGTCGGTGCTACTTCTTCCTCTGGTCCATGGTAATAAATTCTAGGTCGGTACTACTTCTTCCTCTGGTCCCTGGTAATACGTTCTGGGTCGGTGCTACTTCTTCCTCTGGTCCATGGTAATAAGTTCTAGGTCGGTGCTATTTCTTCCTCTGGTCCATGGTAATAAGTTCTAGGTTGGTGCTACTTCTTCCTCTGGTCCATGGTAATATGGTCTAGGTCGGTGCTACTTCTTCCTCTGGTCCATGGTAATAAGTTCTAGGTCGGTGCTACTTCTTCCTCTGGTCCATGGTAATATGGTCTAGGTCGGTGTTACTTCTTCCTCTGGTCCATGGTAATAAGTCCTATGTCGGTGCTACTTATTTCTCTGATCCATGGTAATAAGTCCAATGTCGGTGCTACCTCTTCCTCTGGTCCATGGTAATACGTTCTAGGTCGGTGCTACTTCTTCCTCTGGTCCATGGTAATAAGTTCTAGGTCGGTGCTACTTCTTCCTCTGGTCCATGGTAATACGTTCTAGGTCGGTGCTACTTCTTCCTCTGGTCCATGGTAATAAGTTCTAGGTCGGTGCTACTTCTTCCTCTGGTCCATGGTAATAAGTCCTATGTCGGTGCTACTTCTTCCTCTGGTCCATGGTAATATGTTCTAGGTCGGTGTTTCTTCATCCTCTGGCCCATGGTAATAAGTCCTATGTCGGTGCTACTTCTTCTTCTGGTCCATGGTAATAAGTCCTATGTCGGTGCTACTTCTTCGTCTGGTCCATGGTAAATCGTTCTATGTCGGTGCTACTTCTTCCTCTGGTCCATGGTAATAAGTTCTTTGTCGGTGCTACTTCTTCCTCTGGTCCATGGTAATACGTTCTATGTCGGTGCTACTTCTTCCTCTGGTCCATGGTAATGCGTTCTAGGTCGGTGATACTTCTTCCTCTGGTCCATGGTAAAAAGTTCTAGGTCGGTGCTATTTCTTCCTCTGGTCCATGGTAATAAGTTCTAGATCGGTGCTACTTCTTCCTCTGGTCCATGGTAATAAGTTCTAGGTCGGTGCTATTTCTTCCTCTGGTACATGGTAATAAGTTCTAGGTCGGTGCTACTTCTTCCTCTGGTCCATGGTAATATGGTCTAGGTCGGTGCTACTTCTTCCTCTGGTCCATGGTAATAAGTTCTAGGTCGGTGCTACTTCTTCCTCTGGTCCATGGTAATACGTTCTATGTCGGTGCTACTTCTTCCCCTGGTCCATGGTAATACGTTCTAGGTCGGTGCTACTTCTTCCTCTGGTCCATGTTAATACGTTCTAGGTCGGTGTTACTTCTTCCTCTGGTCCATGGTAATAAGGCCTAGGTCGGTGCTACTTCTTCCTCTGGTCCATGGTAATACGTTCTATGTCGGTGCTACTTCTTCCTCTGGTCCATGGTAATACGTTCTATGTCGGTGCTACTTCTTCCTCTGGTCCATGGTAATACGTTCTATGTCGGTGCTACTTCTTCCTCTTGTCCACGGTAATGCGTTCTAGGTCGGTGTTACTTCTTCCTCTGGTCCATGGTAATAAGGCCTAGGTCGGTGCTACTTCTTCCTCTGGTCCAGGGTAATACGTTCTAGGTCGGTGCTACTTCTTCCTCTGGTCCATGGTAATAAGTTCTAGGTCGGTGCTACTTCTTCCTCTGGTCCATGGTAATACGTTCTAGGTCGGTGCTACTTCTTCCTCTGGTCCATGGTAATAAGTCCTATGTCGGTGCTACTTCTTCCTCTGGTCCATGGTAATAAGTCCTATGTCGGTGCTACTTCTTCCTCTGGTCCATGGTAATATGTTCTATGTCGGTGTTACTTCTTCCTCTGGTCCATGGTAATAAGTCCTTTGTCGGTGCTACTTCTTCCTCTGGTCCATGGTAATACGTTCTAGGTCGGTGCTACTTCTTCGTCTGGTCCATGGTAATACGTTCTATGTCGGTGCTACTTCTTCCTCTGGTCCATGGTAATAAGTTCTATGTCGGTGCTACTTCTTCCTCTGGTCCATGGTAATACGTTCTATGTCGGTGCTACCTCTTCCTCTGGTCCATGTTAATAAGTTCTAGGTCGGTGCTACTTCTTCCTCTGGTCCATGGTAATACGTTCTATGTCGGTGCTACCTCTTCCTCTGGTCCATGTTAATAAGTTCTAGGTCGGTGCTACTTCTTCCTCTGGTCCATGGTAATACGTTCTATGTCGGTGCTACCTCTTCCTCTGGTCCATGTTAATAAGTTCTAGGTCGGTGCTACTTCTTCCTCTGGTCCATGGTAATACGTTCTATGTCGGTGCTACCTCTTCCTCTGGTCCATGTTAATAAGTCCTATGTCGGTGCTACTTCTTCCTCTGGTCCATGGTAATAAGTCCTATGTCGGTGCTACTTCTTCCTCTGGTCCATGGTAATACGTTCTAGGTCGGTGCTACTTCTTCCACTGGTCCATGGTAATACGTTCTAGGTCGGTGCTACTTCTTCCTCTGGTCCATTGTAATACGTTCTAGGTCGGTGCTACTTCTTCCTCTGGTCCATGGTAATAAGTCCTATGTCGGTGATACTTCTTCCTCTGGTCCATGGTAATACGTTCTAGGTCGGTGCTACTTCTTCCTCTGGTCCAAGGTAATACGTTCTAGGTCGGTGCTACTTCTTCCTCTGGTCCATGGTAATAAGTCCTAGGTCGGTGCTACTTCTTTCTCTGGGCCATGGTAATAAGTCCTATGTCGGTGCTACTTCTTCCTCTGGTCCATGGTAATACGTTCTAGGTCGGTGCTACTTCTTCCTCTGGTCCATGGTAATACGTTCTAGGTCGGTGCTACTTCTTCCTCTTGTCCATGGTAATATGTTCTAGGTCGGTGCTACTTCTTCCAATGGTCCATGTTAATAAGTCCTATGCCGGTGCTACCTCTTCCTCTGGTCCATGGTAATACGTTCTTGGTCGGTGCTACTTCTTCCTCCATGGTAATAAGTTCTAGGTCGGTGCTACTTCTTCCTCTGGTCCATGGTAATACGTTCTAGGTCGGTGTTACTTCTTCCTCGGGTCCATGGTAATAAGTTCGAGGTCGGTGCTACCTCTTCCTCTGGTCCATGGTAATATGTTCTAGGTCGGTGTTACATCTTCCTCTGGTCCATGGTAATAAGTCCTATGTCGGTGCTTCTTCTTCCTCTGGTCCATGGTAATAAGTCCTATGTCGGTGCTACTTCTTCCTCTGGTCCATGGTAATAAGTCCTATGTCCGTGCTACTTCCTCCTCTGGTCCATGGTAATACGTTCTATGTCGGTGCTACTTCTTCCTCTTGTCCACGGTAATGCGTTCTAGGTCGGTGTTACTTCTTCCTCTGGTCCATGGTAATAAGGCCTAGGTCGGTGCTACTTCTTCCTCTGGTCCAGGGTAATACGTTCTAGGTCGGTGCTACTTCTTCCTCTGGTCCATGGTAATAAGTTCTAGGTCGGTGCTACTTCTTCCTCTGGTCCATGGTAATACGTTCTAGGTCGGTGCTACTTCTTCCTCTGGTCCATGGTAATAAGTCCTATGTCGGTGCTACTTCTTCCTCTGGTCCATGGTAATAAGTCCTATGTCGGTGCTACTTCTTCCTCTGGTCCATGGTAATATGTTCTATGTCGGTGTTACTTCTTCCTCTGGTCCATGGTAATAAGTCCTTTGTCGGTGCTACTTCTTCCTCTGGTCCATGGTAATACGTTCTAGGTCGGTGCTACTTCTTCGTCTGGTCCATGGTAATACGTTCTATGTCGGTGCTACTTCTTCCTCTGGTCCATGGTAATAAGTTCTATGTCGGTGCTACTTCTTCCTCTGGTCCATGGTAATACGTTCTATGTCGGTGCTACCTCTTCCTCTGGTCCATGTTAATAAGTTCTAGGTCGGTGCTACTTCTTCCTCTGGTCCATGGTAATACGTTCTATGTCGGTGCTACCTCTTCCTCTGGTCCATGTTAATAAGTTCTAGGTCGGTGCTACTTCTTCCTCTGGTCCATGGTAATACGTTCTATGTCGGTGCTACCTCTTCCTCTGGTCCATGTTAATAAGTCCTATGTCGGTGCTACTTCTTCCTCTGGTCCATGGTAATAAGTCCTATGTCGGTGCTACTTCTTCCTCTGGTCCATGGTAATACGTTCTAGGTCGGTGCTACTTCTTCCACTGGTCCATGGTAATACGTTCTAGGTCGGTGCTACTTCTTCCTCTGGTCCATTGTAATACGTTCTAGGTCGGTGCTACTTCTTCCTCTGGTCCATGGTAATAAGTCCTATGTCGGTGATACTTCTTCCTCTGGTCCATGGTAATACGTTCTAGGTCGGTGCTACTTCTTCCTCTGGTCCAAGGTAATACGTTCTAGGTCGGTGCTACTTCTTCCTCTGGTCCATGGTAATAAGTCCTAGGTCGGTGCTACTTCTTTCTCTGGGCCATGGTAATAAGTCCTATGTCGGTGCTACTTCTTCCTCTGGTCCATGGTAATACGTTCTAGGTCGGTGCTACTTCTTCCTCTGGTCCATGGTAATACGTTCTAGGTCGGTGCTACTTCTTCCTCTTGTCCATGGTAATATGTTCTAGGTCGGTGCTACTTCTTCCAATGGTCCATGTTAATAAGTCATATGCCGGTGCTACCTCTTCCTCTGGTCCATGGTAATACGTTCTTGGTCGGTGCTACTTCTTCCTCCATGGTAATAAGTTCTAGGTCGGTGCTACTTCTTCCTCTGGTCCATGGTAATACGTTCTAGGTCGGTGTTACTTCTTCCTCGGGTCCATGGTAATAAGTTCGAGGTCGGTGCTACCTCTTCCTCTGGTCCATGGTAATATGTTCTAGGTCGGTGTTACATCTTCCTCTGGTCCATGGTAATAAGTCCTATGTCGGTGCTTCTTCTTCCTCTGGTCCATGGTAATAAGTCCTATGTCGGTGCTACTTCTTCCTCTGGTCCATGGTAATAAGTCCTATGTCGGTGCTACTTCCTCCTCTGGTCCATGGTAATACGTTCTAGGTCGGTGCTACTTCTTCCTCTGGTCCAAGGTAATACGATCTAGGTCGGTGCTACTTCTTCCTCTGGTCCATGGTAATAAGTCCTATGTCGGTGCTACTTCTTCCTCTGGTCCATGGTAATACGTTCTAGGTCGGTGCTACTTCTTCCTCTGGTCCATGGTAATACGTTCTAGGTCGGTGCTACTTCTTCCTCTTGTCCATGGTAATATGTTCTAGGTCGGTGCTACTTCTTCCAATGGTCCATGTTAATAAGTCCTATGTCGGTGCTACCTCTTCTTCTGGTCCATGGTAATACGTTCTTGGTCGGTGCTACTTCTTCCTCCATGGTAATACGTTCTAGGTCGGTGCTACTTCTTCCTCTGGTCCATGGTAATACGTTCTTGGTCGGTGCTACTTCTTCCTCCATGGTAATAAGTTCTAGGTCGGTGCTACTTCTTCCTCTGGTCCATGGTAATACGTTCTATGTCGGTGTTACTTCTTCCTCTGGTCCATGGTAATACGTTCGAGGTCGGTGCTACCTCTTCCTCTGGTCCATGGTAATATGTTCTAGGTCGGTGTTACCTCTTCCTCTGGTCCATGGTAATAAGTCCTATGTCGGTGCTTCTTCTTCCTCTGGTCCATGGTAATAAGTCCTATGTCGGTGCTACTTCTTCCTCTGGTCCATGGTAATAAGTCCTATGTCGGTGCTACTTCTTCCTCTGGTCCATGGTAATAAGTCCATATCCATGTATTGTATTGAGTGGCTGTGACAGCACAAGCAAGATAGGAACAAAGAAGTATGCACTTAAAACTGCGCCAGCGTTGGGATGTGAGCAAGTTCTTTCATTCGCAAAGGCTCCAATTATGGATGGAATGATTCAGTCTGTCGAGAAATTTCTGGTTGCTTGTATCTCTAGCGATAATACAGTAGGAACATTCGATAAACTGAGGTACAAAATATACCACAGGAAAACATTTCAATAGATCTCGAAAAACTGCCGTGTACATCGGCTAATGGTCCGCCTTCGTGGTCGAGTGATTAAGGTCGCTGACTTGTATACCACTGTAACCTATCATCACTGATGGTCACGGGTTCGAGCCCCGCTCAGGCCGTGTCTCATGTATATGAAAAAGTTGGCAGTTTCTTACGGAGGAGCCTGCCCAGGAAAGGTGTTGTTAGGTAAACCGCCCGCCGGCGATATAGCCCAAAATGGTGCTGATGCAGGCGTAAAACCCGAAATATAACATAACATAAATAACATCGGTTAGTGTTCACCTCCATATAAAACGTGCATATCTTCAATGTTATCGCTGGCTTCATGCACCGTTTCTAGGAAACGTTCCGCTTGATCCAACCGAGTACGGGTACACTTTGGACAAAGAAGGTTATCTTTTACCTGAGATAGTACACCATGTACTACCTAGTGACTTTCATACACCTTGCAATTGCATCAAATGTGCAAAAGGTACTGTCTGTCCGTGCAGGGTCAGAAACATTTTTCTTGTTGTGAGTTCTGCAAGTGTGGAGCTGGTGAAGGCTGTAGAAACCTGATTAAATAACTCAACTCTTACTACTGTAGAAGAGATATGGAAGAACATATTATAGGTACCAGTACATACTATAAGGTGGACATATTAGAATCCAAGATGGCGGCCGTCAATCATTGTTGAAACTGCCATTACAGTGCATTATTGGATTCCTTGTCCATGAACACCTGGGTATTGTCACCAGTTTGATGACTATCTGCAATAGAAACGGAGACATGGAAGGAAATAAGTATTATAAGGCGGCCATATTGGAATCCAAGATGGCGGCCACCAGTCTTTGTTGAAACTGACATTATTGGATTCCTTGCCCATGAAAACATGGGTATAGCCATCAGTTTGATGACTCTATCTGCAATAGAAACAGAGATATGTAAGAAAATAGGTATTATAAGGCGGCCATATTGGAATCCAAGATGGCGGCCATCTGACATTGTTGAAACTGACATTATTGGAATCATTGACCATGAATATGTTGATATAGCCACCATTTTCATGAGCCTATCCCTACCAGGAGCTGAGATATTGGATGAAATAGGTTGTGCATGGCGGCCATTTTCAATCCAAGATGGCGACTTCCTGCACCTGATCCAGAGCATGTGACCAAACCTTTTTTCATCCCCAGACCACAAGGAACAAAGATCCAAAGTCAAACTGAGCGCACATAAAAGTGCATACTCAACTATAGCTAGCTCCTAGAGTACCTGTCTGTAGGAACCACCCACTAAAATGAGCAACTGTAGTTGCTGTTGACTGGGGGTCAATCTTAAGGACACATTTAAATGCATGTACAGTTGCGAGATCAAATTAAGCAAGAAATGTGGGAACCAAGTGAAGAAGATAGGAGGAATAAATTTGTGTTTCATTTTAAAGACCCAACTCCGTGATCGAGTGGTTAAGGTCGCTGACTTGTATACCACTATAACCTATCATCACTGATGGTCACGGGTTCGAGCCCCGCTCAGACCGTGTCTCATTTATATGAAAAAGTTGGCAGTTTCATACGGAGGTTGGTGCACCAAGTACTGGTTAACCGCTGGAGCCTGCCCAGGAAAGGTGTTGTTAGGTAAACTGCCCGTCGCTCAAATGGGAAACCAGTAGCGACGTTAAATAAACTTAAATTTAAAAAAAAAGGACCGCCCAACTTCTTTTATCAAGAGTTTCCCATCCGACAATGTTTATGGCCTTCAATATTTGTTGTCTTTATTTAGCAGTGGGTTTTAAGCACAAGTCTGACTGACTGTTTATGTCTTGAATTTGTAAACTGGTGGTTCGGAAGGGTGTAACTGTCTAGAAAATATGACTGTTATAAGGAGGTGATGTCTTAAGTTTAAGTTTAAACTTTATTTATTTTACAACGATTGCGAAGCAAGTTTTAACAACTTATATTAATCAGTCTCATTGGCGCAGATAAAAGCGTATATGTGGTCATTCGTGTGGGAGGAAACCGGAGTCCCCGGAGAAAACCCAACTGTCCGATCTGGCGACCACCGTACCATCTCACATACTTTCCAGTACGAGGATCGAACCCAGGTTGAATTGATGAGAAGCGAGCGCGCTAATCACTGCGCTAATCGGACAGCCAAGGTGATGTCTTGGATGCTGCTGCTGTGAAGTGACCTGGAATCTTGTATTTATAGATGAGGAAGGCATTGGTATTTGGAGCGTCTGCCATCATCATACTAACACTCAATCCTAAGATCATAAAAGAGGTAAGTGTGATTAGCAGTTTTCGGACATCTAAGAATTGACTACGTAAATTGATCATTAAAAGTAATGCACCTCTTCGATCCACCAATCAAATTTCATGTAACAGAAATGTGTTTTCTGACACTTTCACTTGGACTCGAACGTTACAAGTATATCTTTATATATATATATATATCTGTTTAAGGTGCTTTTAGGGTACACGTGAATTGGATTAATGAAAACATCAACAGTTACATACATTGTATTTTCGAAATATAATGTGAATATTAATTTTATTTGTTTTTTGCTCATTTTCCTGTTTGACAGTTCTAGTATGTACCATATAAACCAAGCACCTGTTACTAACAGCGGTGACATCATTCGTAAACATCTTCGAAGTAAAAAGGTGTAACACCTTTATCTAATTTAATTGACTAAAATAAATTAGAAAAAATACAAATACATGTACATTTTAAATGAAAATTTGGATGAAAGAATATATAATGTCATTATTCACCATTAGGTTTGTACCGTATTTTCATTTATTTAATTTTAAAATAGTAGCATGCGCATAACTGTATCTGTGGCCTAGTGGTTAAGGCATCTGCCTACGGAGCAGAAGGTTGAAGGTTTGAACTTTGTCAGGGTTTCATTCTGATATGGCTGGTTGGTGAGCCGCCAGCTAGTTAAACAATGGTTACAGATTGCCTATCAGCCTGGCATCGGGCCTGCAAGGAACGGATTTGGTAAGTACTGCTGTCAATTAAAATACTTTATGCAACAGACAGATCTGTAGTCCAGTAGTAACACGCTGGACTGGTAATCCAGGGATCGCAGGTTCGATCCCCCGTCTGACCCTAATAAAATTACCAGTCTTTAAGATGGGACGTTAAACCGAGGTCTTGTGTCGGTGCTTTACACTGTGCACGTAAAAGAACCAGAGGAGACTCTGGAATGGGTCTCTGTCTGTATCATTGCACTATCCGCCAAAATCTAAAATGACTAATCTCTTCATGAGGCGTCGCTCATATGGGCAACTGGTAGCGACGATAAATAAACGTAGAACACACACAATGTCTCATAAGTCAGAAATGGCTGTCCCTTTGAAGAGGTGTGACACTGCAATAAACAAGCTCTTTACTTTATTTATATATTTCATTACAGCTTGACATAAGCCAGTTGTTCTCTAAACCAGTGAGTTTGGTTGATCTAACAGATAACATCACGAATATGCTGCAGTTGTTATCAAGGTAACTGTAGTTTGTTTTTCTTTGATATACAATGTACATTCTAACGTGTTTCAATCAGCCAGTCAAGAGAGTGACATGGAGCCTACGTGGTGTAATGGAGACCATGTCTGCCTTGTAACCAATAGGTTGTGAGTTTGAACCCTATCAGAGCCCCAGTGGTGGTGTACTTAGGTAAGACACCTATGTCCAGATGATCTTCTGTCATCCCCATGGCGATGGATTCCATCAGGAATGAGGTCTCGAGAGTGATTAATATAAGTTGAAAGAACTTGTTTCGCAATCAAGCTAAAATAAATTTGTATAAACTAACTGTATTTAGCAGCCAACCTGTATGAAACAACTAACCTGCATTAAGCATCTAACATACATTTGCCCTTTCAACACCACAGGCCTCTAAATAGGCTTATGAAAAGTGTAGATCCAGATGAGCCGGCTCGTAACGAGCCGTCTCATCAGGATCTGCACTTTTTTGCCAGTAATAATTATTACTATTTTAAGATAAAATTACCCATTTTGATAAATGAACTGGTCCAAAGGTAATTTTCTTATTAATTTATTGGTTTAAAAATATGCACCAGTCCATTTCAGTTACTTGGGGTTGAATGGGTTAAATATCATGCACCAGTCCATGTCAGTTACTTGGTGTTGAATGGGTTAAATATCATGCACCAGTCCGTGTCAGTTACTTGGGGTTGAATGGGTTAAATATCATGCACCAGTCCATGTCAGTTACTTGGTGTTGAATGGGTTAAATATCATGCACCAGTCCATGTGAGTTACTTGGGGTTGAATGGGTTAAATATCATGCACCAGTCCATGTGAGTTACTTGGGGTTGAATGGGTTAAATATCATGCACCAGTCCATGTCAGTTACTTGGGGTTGAATGGGTTAAATATCATGCACCAGTCCATGTCAGTTACTTGGGGTTGAATGGGTGCACCCGTCCATGTCAGTTACTTGGGGTTGAATGCACCAGTCCATGTGAGTTACTTGGGGTTGAATGGGTGCACCAGTCCATGTCAGTTACTTGGGGTTGAATGCACCAGTCCATATGAGTTACTTGGGGTTGAATGGGTGCACCAGTCCATGTCAGTTACTTGGGGTTGAATGCACCAGTCCATGTGAGTTACTTGGGGTTGAATGGGTGCACCAGTCCATGTCAGTTACTTTTGGTTGAATGCACCAGTCCATGTGAGTTACTTGGGATTGAATGGGTGCACCAGTCCATGTCAGTTACTTGTGGTTGAATGCACCAGTCCATGTGAGTTACCTGGGGTTGAATGGGTGCACCAGTCCATGTGAGTTACTTGGGGTTGAATGGGTGCACCAGTCCATGTGAGTTACTTGGGGTTGAATGGGTGCACCAGTCCATGTGAGTTACTTGGGGTTGAATGGGTCGCACCAGTCCATGTGAGTTACTTGGGGTTGAATGGGTGCACCAGTCCATGTGAGTTACTTGGGGTTGAATGGGTGCACCAGTCCATGTGAGTTACTTGGGGTTGAATGGGTGCACCAGTCCATGTCAGTTACTTGGTGTTGAATGGGTGCACCAGTCCATGTGAGTTACTTGGGGTTGAATGGGTGCACCAGTCCATGTGAGTTACTTGGGGTTGAATGGGTGCACCAGTCCATGTGAGTTACTTGGGGTTGAATGGGTGCACGAGTCCATATAAGTTACTTGGGGTTGAATGGGTGCACCAGTCCATATCATTTACTTGGGGTTGAATGGGTGCACCATTCCATGTGAGATACTTGGGGTTGAATGGGTGCACCAGTCCATGTCAGTTACTTGGGGTTGAATGGGTGCACCAGTCCATGTCAGTTACTTGGTGTTGAATGGGTGCACCAGTCCATGTCAGTTACTTGGGGTTGAATGGGTGCACCAGTCCATGTCAGTTACTTGGGGCTGAATGGGTGCACCCGTCCATGTCAGTTACTTGGGGTTGAATGCACCAGTCCATGTGAGTTACTTGGGGTTGAATGGGTGCACCAGTCCATGTGAGTTACTTGGGGTTGAATGGGTGCACCAGTCCATGTGAGTTACTTGGGGTTGAATGGGTTAAGGCTTAACCTGTAATAACCAATCACTTGGCAGCCACTTTCTCTCACTCTCTTGATTTATACCAGCTTGATTGCAATACATTAGATTAATTACTCTCGAGACCTCATTCCATGAAGGAGAGAGAAGAGGCATGTGTAATTTAAATGCCTTGCTTGCATAAGGGCACAATCGTAACGGCTCCAGCGGGGCTCAAACTCCAGACCTTTCGCACCTGAAGCGAACGCGCATCCACTGCGCTATCACGACTTCCACAAAATACAGTTAAAATCAATGAACCAATCAACAATAAATGATTATTTTACTTTCTATATTTAGGTTCGTATTCTACTATATGTCCATATATACGGCAGTCATTTATCTATCAATCAGTGGATAAGCAGTGAGCATTATATCTACCCCACCTCTATAGATATTACCATTACTGGGAATTCATGAGTTTCTGCTTTTATTATGAATGTTTGTTTGGCTACACCGTGTACATTGCTTATATTATGAATGTTTGTTTGGCTACACCGTGTACATTGCTTAGGAAATAATATTTGTTCGTTATTTATTGGGGAATAAAACATGGTTTAGTTTATACAAATTTATTTTAGCTCGATTGCGAAACAAGTTCTTGCAACTTATATTAATCACTTTCGACACCTCATTCCTGCCACGAGGGAGAGAGAAGACGCAACTTGATTTGGAGTTCTGACGTGTAGGAATTAAACCTAAATGGTTAATTCCAGCATGCAGAATGACGTACCATGTCTTATTTGACTATAAATAATGCAAATAGAAATATTATTTCGATGGCCAAAATATATAAAAAGTAATGTGCTTGTACCGGTATATGGTGTTGGTAATGTACATGTACCGGTATATGGTGTTGGTAATGTACATGTATATGATAATCGTAATGGCAGAATGTGGCGCTTCTAAGTTGGAAATGGTTAAATAAAGTTTACGAAATATGTAGCTCAGGCCGATATGCAGTGGGGGCTGCGATGGGTGCATATACAGTGGGGGCTGCGATGGGTGCATATGCAGTGGGGGCTGCGATGGGTGGATATGTAGTGGGGGCTGCGATGGGTGGATATGTAGTGGGGGCTGCGATGGGTGGATATACAGTGGGGGCTGCGATGGGTGGATATGTAGTGGGGGCTGCGATGGGTGCATATACAGTGGGGGCTGCGATGGGTGGATATGCAGTGGGGGCTGCGATGGGTGGATATGCAGTGGGGGCTGCGATGGGTGGATATGTAGTGGGGGCTGTGATGGGTGGATATGTAGTGGGGGCTGTGATGGGTGGATATGCAGTGGGGGCTGCGATGGGTGGATATGTAGTGGGGGATGCGATGGGTGGATATGCAGTGGGGGCTGCGATGGGTGGATATGCAGTGGGGGCTGCGATGGGTGGATATGCAGTGGGGGCTGCGATGGGTGTATATGCACCCCCTAAATCTGCCAAGATCCACTTTTTGCCGATAAATTTATTAAAAGTTACAATTCATAGATCCCCGTTATGATGCCACGGTATATTATTGTTAGAAATTCAACCCAATATGTGATTGTCGCCCCATTTTCTATTTTTTTTTAATTAAGTACAATATATACACAAGAAATATATTGATGCAATGTATCAACGGTTCACTCATCCCATAACAAATTATGTACCCCACTATAACATATTATGTGAAAGTTTCTCTAAACATATTATGGCAGATACTAACAGTCTATTTTTGATTCCAGCAAGATAAAATTGAAAGCCAGATTTGTGTTCAATATTGCTCAGGATATTCAAGATAGCCAGGTATTTAACAATTAATCCCTTCTTATTCTACAGTTAATCTGATATTACTATGTCTAATGTCATAGTAATATTCTAAAGGAGTATGACTGTACATACATATAGCCACATGAGTTTGACTGTATAATGTACATACATACATATAACCACAGGGGTTTGACTGTACATACATATAACCACAGGGGTTTGACTGTACATACATATAACCACAGGAGTTTGACTGTACATACATATAACCACAGGGGTTTGACTGTACATACATATAACCACAGGGGTTTGACTGTACATACATATAACCACAGGAGTTTGACTGTACATACATATAGCCACAGGAGTTTGACTGTACATACATATAGCCACAGGAGTTTGACTGTACATACATATAGCCACAGGAGTTTGACTGTACATACATATAACCACAGGAGTTTGACTGTACATACATATAGCCACAGCAGTTTGACTGTACATACATATAACCACAGGAGTTTGACTGTATATACATATAACCACAGGAGTTTGACTGTACATACATATAGCCACAGGAGTTAGAAGTTTCATTAGTTTAGCATAATATGACTTTATTAATAACAATTTATGTTTATCTCCTGTACTGTCCTGTACTAGTTGGTCTTAATACAACTACTTGTCACTACTGTATTTATCGGCGGTGGAGTAAGAATTGGTTTTTTAATCCGCAACGGAAATTTGGCGAGGGATAGTCATTTGACATCATGCATCTGTATGTTTATGCCATCAGTAACCAATGGGTGGAATGTTATGAGGCTTAAAATAAATATGTACAATGTATTACTATAGTGTAGTGGTGTGCAGAGATCCGGATCAGGTGGGGGTTATAAATTCATCGAATTTGCGTGTTAATAGTTATTGTACTGTACATCTATACTACTATACTGGTAGGTGGGTGGGGTAAGAAAGGTTCACTTAATATGTATGACTGAGACTTCAAAAACATCTGTGCTAAGATAAGATAAGATAAATTTGATTTTGAGTCGGCAAGATATCAACAGTACAACACAAGCTCTGAGTGAGCTTTTGAACCGACTATATAACATACAGTATAATGATAACAATTGTACAACAGCTATAAAATTAGAATCACTGATAATGGATAATAGAGTGGTGGAACCTATGCTCGGCGTATTCCTATGCTCGGCGTATTTTTTCCATTTACATCCGTATTTAAAATATTTAAATAGTTTTAACCTATTTTCGTTGACAGAGGTGAAGCATGGTTCAATAGCTTTCCGTTGTGTGTACTGGTAGCCTAATGCAACTGTCACCTGACTGGTTCAGTAGCCGAATATAAACAGACAACTTGTCGGTAAAAAAATGTCCACCGAAATGAGTATTTCAGGTGGCTATCCGGATTGGGGAAAAAATGTACAAATAACCAGAAAAAGTTTCTTATGAGTTGTAATATTGTTAGTTATTGATGTTACTAAGTGAAACTAATATATTCAACATTTTCCCATGCATAAATAAAAAATTTCATGTACGCCATGTATAGGTGCCCTAAAGTATCTAGTTCCCCATGGAAACAGGTGCCGTTGCGATAGCTGTATTTAGGCGCATGGTTACGTAATGAAGCTAAAATGTTCAACAACAATTTTATAAAAGTTGTGTTCACGACTTAAGAAAATAATAATATATGACAAGTGCATTTAACTTTTTTTATATGCCATGATATGTAGAATTTACGCCGAGCATAGGTTCCACCACTCTATGCATATGTGATGTACCCTGTGATGATGTACCCTGTGATGATGTTCATGTGTGTAATATCTTTTTTATTTGAGAAATTCTTCACCACTGTTACATTGTGGGGTACCTGTGGTCGCTACAGTGGTCGAAGTTTTCATGAATGGGACGGAGTAGTGTGCTTAGGTCAGCAGGATGCTAGTATGAACAAAGACGGGAAGGTATGCTATATGTAATAAGTATGTTGACAGTTTTTTTCAATACAAATTTATTTTAGCTCGATTGCGAAACAAGTTCTTTCAACTTATATTACTCACTCTCGAGTCCTCATTCCTGATGGAATCCATCGCCACGAGGGAGAGAGAAGAGGCAACATGGAATTTAAATGTCTTAGTTTATACAAATTTATTTTAGCTCGATTGGGAAACAAGTTCTTTCAACTTATATTACTCACTCTCGAGACCTCATTCCTGATGGAAGAGGCAACATGGAATTTAAATGTCTTGCCTAAAGGCACAATCGTAACGGCTACAGCGGGGGCTCGAACTCTGGACCTCTCGCTTAAATTTAAAAAAAAAAGGACTGCACAACTTCTTTTATCAAGAGTTTCCCATCCGACAATGTTTATGGCCTTCAAGATTTGTTGGCTGTGTGTGTGTCTGTCTGTGTGTTAGCAAGACAACTAAAAACCTTGGATGGATTTCGATGAAACATTTTGGATATATTGGATTACATGTCTACATCCCTGCGAGGGGTTTAACATTATAGGAAGATAGATATATAGAGGGTTTGTTCAGGAGGAAGTGATTCGATTTTGGGGAAAATGGGTCACAGCATGTGGCCATGGCAGTCAGCCCAGAGTGGGGGTTTGCTTCTCTCTGAATGCTGTTCTGTAATTGGAGGATGTTGTGTTGGCGCCGTGGTTAATATGCTCACCATTACAACAAGAGTTTGATGTTTGGCTTGTGAAGTATGTAAGAATGTACGGTGATTGCCTTATAGGGCAGGTAGGTGTCCTTTGGGATCTCAGGTAGGTTTCCTCTGGGTTCTCAGGTAGGTGTCCTCTGGGTTCTCAGGTAGGTGTCCTCTCTCAGGTAGGTTTCCTCTGGGATCTCAGGTAGGTTTCCTCTGGGTTCTCAGGTAGGTGTCCTCTGGGTTCTCAGGTAGGTGTCCTCTCTCAGGTAGGTTTCCTCTGGGATCTCAGGTAGGTTTCCTCTGGGTTCTCAGGTAGGTTTCCTCTGGGTTCTCAGGTAGGTGTCCTCTCTCAGGTAGGTTTCCTCTGGGTTCTCAGGTAGGTTTCCTCTGGGTTCTCAGGTAGGTGTCCTCTCTCAGGTAGGTTTCCTCTGGGTTCTCAGGTAGGTGTCCTCTCTCAGGTAGGTTTCCTCTGGGATCTCAGGTAGGTTTCCTCTGGGTTCTCAGGTAGGTGTCCTCTCTCAGGTAGGTTTCCTCTGGGTTCTCAGGTAGGTGTCCTCTCTCAGGTAGGTTTCCTCTGGGTTCTCAGGTAGGTGTCCTCTCTCAGGTAGGTTTCCTCTGGGTTCTCAGGTAGGTTTCCTCTGGGTTCTCAGGTAGGTTTCCTCTGGGATCTCAGGTAGGTTTCCTCTGGGTTCTCAGGTAGGTTTCCTCTGGGTTCTCAGGTAGGTTTCCTCTGGGTTCTCAGGTAGGTTTCCTCTGGGTTTGCAGGTAGGTTTCCTCTGGGTTCTCAGGTAGGTGTCCTCTGGGTTCTCAGGTAGGTTTCCTCTGGGTTCTCAGGTAGGTTTCCTCTGGGTTCTCAGGTAGGTGTCCTCTGGGTTCTCAGGTAGGTGTCCTCTGGGTTCTCAGGTAGGTTTCCTCTGGGTTCTCAGGTAGGTTTCCTCTGGGTTCTCAGGTAGGTGTCCTCTCTCAGGTAGGTTTCCTCTGGGTTCTCAGGTAGGTTTCCTCTGGGTTCTCAGGTAGGTGTCCTCTCTCAGGTAGGTTTCCTCTGGGTTCTCAGGTAGGTGTCCTCTCTCAGGTAGGTTTCCTCTGGGTTCTCAGGTAGGTGTCCTCTCTCAGGTAGGTTTCCTCTGGGTTCTCAGGTAGGTTTCCTCTGGGTTCTCAGGTAGGTTTCCTCTGGGTTCTCAGGTAGGTGTCCTCTCTCAGGTAGGTTTCCTCTGGGTTCTCAGGTAGGTTTCCTCTGGGTTCTCAGGTAGGTGTCCTCTCTCAGGTAGGTTTCCTCTGGGATCTCAGGTAGGTTTCCTCTGGGTTCTCAGGTAGGTTTCCTCTGGGTTCTCAGGTAGGTTTCCTCTGGGTTCTCAGGTAGGTTTCCTCTGGGTTCTCAGGTAGGTTTCCTCTGGGTTCTCAGGTAGGTGTCCTCTCTCAGGTAGGTTTCCTCTGGGTTCTCAGGTAGGTTTCCTCTGGGTTCTCAGGTAGGTTTCCTCTGGGTTCTCAGGTAGGTGTCCTCTCTCAGGTAGGTTTCCTCTGGGTTCTCAGGTAGGTGTCCTCTCTCAGGTAGGTGTCCTCTCTCAGGTAGGTTTCCTCTGGGTTCTCAGGTAGGTGTCCTCTCTCAGGTAGGTGTCCTCTCTCAGGTAGGTTTCCTCTGGGTTTGCAGGTAGGTGTCCTCTGGGTTCTCAGGTAGGTTTCCTCTGGGTTCTCAGGTAGGTTTCCTCTGGGTTCTCAGGTAGGTTTCCTCTGGGTTTGCAGGTAGGTTTCCTCTGGGTTCTCAGGTAGGTTTCCTCTGGGTTCTCAGGTAGGTTTCCTCTGGGTTCTCAGGTAGGTTTCCTCTGGGTTCTCAGGTAGGTGTCCTCTCTCAGGTAGGTTTCCTCTGGGTTCTCAGGTAGGTTTCCTCTGGGTTCTCAGGTAGGTTTCCTCTGGGTTCTCAGGTAGGTTTCCTCTGGGTTCTCAGGTAGGTTTCCTCTGGGTTCTCAGGTAGGTGTCCTCTGGGTTCTCAGGTAGGTTTCCTCTGGGTTCTCAGGTAGGTTTCCTCTGGGTTCTCAGGTAGGTTTCCTCTGGGTTCTCAGGTAGGTTTCCTCTGGGTTCTCAGGTAGGTGTCCTCTCTCAGGTAGGTTTCCTCTGGGTTCTCAGGTAGGTTTCCTCTGGGTTCTCAGGTAGGTTTCCTCTGGGTTCTCAGGTAGGTTTCTCTCTCAGGTAGGTCCTCTGGGTTCTCAGGTAGGTTTCCTCTGGGTTCTCAGGTAGGTTTCCTCTGGGTTCTCAGGTAGGTTTCCTCTCTCAGGTAGGTTTCCTCTGGGTTCTCAGGTAGGTGTCCTCTCTAGGTAGGTTTCCTCTCTCAGGTAGGTTTCCTCTGGGTTCTCAGGTAGGTGTCCTCTCTCAGGTAGGTTTCCTGGGTTCTCAGGTAGGTTTCCTCTGGGTTTCAGGTAGGTTTCCTCTGGGTTCTCAGGTAGGTTTCCTCTGGGTTCTCAGGTAGGTTTCCTCTGGGTTCTCAGGTAGGTTTCCTCTGGGTTCTCAGGTAGGTTTCCTCTGGGTTCTCAGGTAGGTTTCCTCTGGGTTCTCAGGTAGGTTTCCTCTGGGTTCTCAGGTAGGTTTCCTCTGGGTTCTCAGGTAGGTGTCCTCTCTCAGGTAGGTTTCCTCTGGGTTCTCAGGTAGG
>CM026403.1:36693650-36712066 GCA_014843695.1 Archivesica marissinica
CTCCACCAATACTGCACGGAGTGTCCCCGGGGGTTTCCTCCACCAATACTACACGGAGTGTCCCCGGGGGTTTCCTCTACAAATACTGCACGGAGTGTCCCCGTGGGTTTCCTCCACCAATACTGCACGGAGTGTCCCCGGGGGTTTCCTCCACCAATACTGCACGGAGTGTCCCCGCGGGTTTTCTCCACCAATACTGCACGGAGTATCCCCGGGGGTTTCCTCCACCAGTTCTGCACGGAGTGTCCCCGAGGGTTTCTTCCACCAATACTGCACGGAGTGTCTCCGGGGGTTTCCTCTACCAATACTACACGGAGTGTCTCCGGGGGTTTCCTCTACCAATACTGCACGGAGTGTCCCCGGGGGTTTCCTCTACCAATACTACACGGAGTGTCTCCGGGGTTTTCTCCACCAATACTGCATGGAATGTCCCCGGGGGTTTCCTCTACCAATACTACACGCAGTGTCTCTGGGGGTTTCCTCTACCAATACTACACGGAGTATCTCCGGGGGTTTCCTCTACCAATGCTGCACGGTGTGTCCCCGGGGGTTTCCTCCACCAATACTGCACGGAGTGTCTCCGGGGGTTTCCTCTACAAATACTGCACGGAGTGTCTCCGGGGGTTTCCTCTACATACTGCACGGAGTGTCCCCGGGGGTTTCCTCTACCAATACTGCACGGAGTGTCTCCGGGGTTTCCTCTACAAATACTGCACGGAGTGTCTCCGGGGGTTTCCTCTACAAATACTGCACGGAGTGTCTCCGGGGTTTCCTCTACAAATACTGCACGGAGTGTCTCCGGGGGTTTCCTCTACAAATACTGCACGGAGTGTCTCCGGGGGTTTCCTCTACAAATACTGCACGGAGTGTCTCCGGGGGTTTCCTCTACCAATACTGCACGGAGTGTCTCCGGGGGTTTCCTCTACAAATACTGCACGGAGTGTCTCCGGGGGTTTCCTCTACAAATACTGCACGGAGTGTCTCCGGGGGTTTCCTCTACAAATACTGCACGGAGTGTCTCCGGGGGTTTCCTCTAACAATACTGTACGGAGTGTCTCCGGGGGTTTCCTCTAACAATACTGTACGGAGTGTCTCCGGGGGTTTCCTCTACACACTGTACGGAGTGTCTCCGGGGGTTTCCTCTACAAATACTGCACGGAGTGTCTCCGGGGGTTTCCTCTACAAATACTGTACGGAGTGTCTCCGGGGGTTTCCTCTACAAATACTGCACGGAGTGTCTCCGTGGGATTCCTCCACCAATACTGCACGGAGTGTCCCCGAGGGTTTCCTCCACCAATACTGCACGGAGTGTCTCCGGGGGTTTCCTCTACCAATACTACACGGAGTGTCTCCGGGGGTTTCCTCTACCAATACTGCACGGAGTGTCCCCGGGGGTTTCCTCTACCAATACTACACGGAGTGTCTCCGGGGTTTTCTCCACCAATACTGCATGGAATGTCCCCGGGGGTTTCCTCTACCAATACTACACGCAGTGTCTCTGGGGGTTTCCTCTACCAATACTACACGGAGTATCTCCGGGGGTTTCCTCTACCAATGCTGCACGGTGTGTCCCCGGGGGTTTCCTCCACCAATACTGCACGGAGTGTCCGCGGGGGTTTCCTCTACAAATACTGCACGGAGTGTCCCCGGGGGTTTCCTCTACAAATACTGCACGGAGTATCCCCGGGGGTTTCCTCTACAAATACTGCACGGAGTGTCTCCGGGGGTTTCCTCTACAAATACTGTACGGAGTGTCCCCGGGGTTTCCTCTACAAATACTGCACGGAGTGTCTCCGGGGGTTTCCTCTACAAATACTGCACGGAGTGTCTCCGGGGGTTTCCTCTACAAATACTGCACGGAGTGTCTCCGGGGGTTTCCTCTACAAATACTGCACGGAGTGTCTCCGGGGGTTTCCTCTACAAATACTGCACGGAGTGTCTCCGGGGGTTTCCTCTACAAATACTGCACGGAGTGTCTCCGGGGGTTTCCTCTACAAATACTGCACGGAGTGTCTCCGGGGGTTTCCTCTACAAATACTAGCTGGAGAGTAGTCGTATGTCTAATGATTAGATACCATTTCAATATATTTTATTTGGCATAATAATAATAAAGACTTTATTTTACGAGAGAATTCATTTAGCAAAAATTACTCTGCCATGAGCCCTCAACATCTTGAAAATAGTATGAAATCAGTTTACATTCACATAATCTAGTAACTATTGCAATGGTAATGTTCAAATATGCTAAAGACTGTGTACACTATCATCTGAAGTAATAATAGTAGAAATATATGATTAGTGTTCATCGCCATAAAACATAGCATGGCGGTTACAATAAATCCAACATAAAACATTGCATGGCGGTTACAATAAATCTAACATAAAACATAGCATGGCGGTTACAATAAATCTAACATACATCATTATGTATTTTGAGAAAGGTGTGTGTGTGTCATTACTATACCCACTCGTCTGCACATAATTCGTAAATAATAATAATTATAATACAAAAGTAAACTAATGTGTTGTTTTATTATAGGGGCAAGTCATGTCTGACTTATGGGACATTTCTTATGAACATAGGTTCTTCCCGAATCCTATCCGTGCAGGCCAGGAACCAGGTTGATAGGCAATCAGTAACCATCAGAATTAATGAACCCCTGACTCGGTTCGAACCATCGAACCTTCTTTTATACTTTATTTATTTTACAACGATTGCGAAGCAAGTTTTAACAACTTATATTAATCACTCTCGTTGGCTCGGATGAAAGCGTAAATGTGATCATTCATGTGGGAGGAAACCGGAGTACCCGGAGAAAACCCACCTGTCCGATCTGGCGACCATCGTACCATCTCACATACTTCCCTGTCCGAGGATCGAACCCGGGTCGCATTGGTGAGAAGCGAGCGCGCTAACCACTGCGCTAATCGGACAGCCTTCGAACCTTCCGCACCAGGGAAACGGTCCTAATAGAAACGCTGTAGATATTGACCAATTATTACTTACCAGTGTCCGGAACCAACACAGTTAACATGCACAATACCCGTACGAGCAACATGCCACGCATTTATCCAAAATATGCAATATTTAGTATAGTTCACGACCTGTCTATCTTAACGCGCACAATTCAATAATCTATATACATATAGTAGGCTATGTAGAGTGTACACCGGTAAGCATGCATGAGTTATAAAATAGGTATCGCATTGCCTGTTCAATGGAATAAAATGGTTATTATCCCCATTCAACTCTATGTTTATTTCTGACTGTGTCATTACACCGCGTCATAAATTGATAAAGTTGTTTTGTTAAATTTGAATCTTCTTGTTTTAATATCTTAATACAATACTTAAAGGCCTGCAGTTTGACCCCGTCCAATTGTAAAGATTTATACTTTACTACCTGTTCCATGTGATTAGTGGCTTATATCAACAATGTAGCAGTACGTTCAGTATAAGTTGGCGTATGTAGGTATTTTCTACCGGTTAATATGCACGATCACTCTGTGAGCTGAGAATTAGTCAAAATGAGGCCCTGACAATTTAAGTAAACGTATATTATTGATTGTAAAGAAAATTGATAGTTATGAGTATTCAAACTACATAATCCAGATCAGCCCAGGGACATAGATTACATGTTATGTAGGTGCCTGATCAGCCGTAGCGTAATCACTGAGACTGATAATTTGTATGCATGTATAATGTGCGCTATGGTTGTGATCTGTGCAATCTAATTCAAAATTCAGTTCATGTTTTGACCTAATCAAATATGTATGTATATAATATGTATGTATTTATATGAATAAACTATATGTGTTCGTTATATGGTAACCTTAATACTTCATTTAATTATATATCTACAGTATTATTCGCAAGTTTTCTGTTATATTTTAAATATTTCTCTGTGTCAGTGTGTGTTGACCGATATTGATGCTACATAATAATCACAGTGAATGCTATGAGTACATGTATAATATTATAATTATAATCTCTTGAACATACGAGTATTACACATATTCTGCCGATTTCTACAAGATGCCATTGAGTAAAATAACAATGTATGTAACTGATGAGCAGAGAAAAGAATTGCTGACTTTCTTGCAAAATAAGAACTGGGACATAGAGATGGAAATAGATGAAACAGCCACCGCCATGCCCGTTGCAGAGGCTGCTTACGTACCTCCCCCTATGCCTCAGCATGCTGAAGGTGTTGCTGAGTGTCCACTGTGCTTGTGTTCCCCTTGCATAATAAATGAACAGAACAAACAACTTTGGTGGCCTGCTAATAATCGTCCACCGCATAATCTAAATTCACATGAGAGAAAGCTTCTATACAGGAGGTTTTGGGCAATGCTATATAATTGTGGCGCATGGAAAGATGTCAGATATATAGAGAGAAAAGTAGCGGCTAGAAGAGGAGACTGTACATGGCATAAGAGGGAACTGATGCCTGAATGTGTGGTACAGCAATGCAGGAACTGGCTGCCTAACCCGCGCAACCAGCCTTAGTTGGGCCATAAGTGGAGTTGAATTGTTTATACCAGTTGTAAGTACTATAAAAATACAGAACTTCAATTTCAGCAATTTATAACCTCTGATATGTACGTGGGTCATAATAGATATAAGTGGTGCTCATGTATTAGATGTATACCATGCAGGGCCTCGCATGTGGCAAATACGATGTGCGTCGACCGTCAAATTTGTACCGCTATTCCTCGTGTGTTTAAGGTCAAATATAGGTCAACCTGCAGGCCTTTAAGTAGTTTAATTTTTCGATAGATATGGAGCAGTAATCGACCTAATTCTCCGTATAGCACAGTTAAATTTGTTGATTTTTTTACTCCGAGAATTCTGGGCAAGAATTTTGTATTGGACAAGTTCGATGTCCGTGGCTTTATGTGTTCCCCATATTTCGGCACTAAAATTGAGGATCGAACCTACTAAAGAATCAAATAGCTTTATTTTTTGCGAAGTTGGTAAACACACACTTAGATCAATGCAACCCATGTAGCCCTCTAAATATATTCTTATTGTAATTTTAATTCTTTATTAATTATGTTTAGATTGTTTAATCTTCTTAGAAAATAGTTTAGTCACCCAAATGCATTTATGCGGTGAACACAATGTTTCCAAATGAATTTATGGGTGAACACAATGTTTCAACACAATCTAGATAATTTATATGATTTACGGATGTTTCGTCAACCTACAATTTCGTCAAACTGGTGTTATGTACTACCTGGACTGGATGTTTCGTCTGATATATAGTATATCACACATTTTAATAAAACATAATTATTTCAGAATAGTCAATAAGAGTATTTTAAATCATTTTATCACAAAACAAACAAAAATGGAGGAAATAAAAGTATCTATCTCTATCTATCTACCAATCCAATCATAATTGTATTTTTAATAATAGGCATAATTGCTTTGTTTGTGTTTCGTCTATTAATTTATATAGTAGTTTGTTCTGTAAGGCAGAGGTGATAAAACACCTCCGCGACCACAATAGTAAACTACTATACAAATAAGGTTGACGAAACTACTGCCATTTATATATCGTGCATGGATCATCAGGAACATAGATAAATAAATCAAAACGATCCTGGTATCAAATATCATATTTAAGGCATCATGTGCAATTTCATACTGATACTGATTTTGTCAGAAGTTATACCAAAGACAATTGAACGACGAATACGGCTATAACAGGAATGCTTTGTAACAATGAAGATGTTATTTAGAGTTTACTATGAAAGTTATTGGTCTGTCATGGATACCAGTTTCAGCTTATTTTTCATATTCTCAGGATGCATATTTGCAAATTATCGTTGAAGATAACAACTTATTTTATTATACTTTGCATCATTAAAAAGATCTTGAAAATATAAAGAATGTCATATGTGGTAATAGATTGTCAACGAACAACAAAATAAAACTATTTGAGCACAACACAGGTACATATCAGTGTTTTCTAAATTTTACATAGTAGTATATAGGCGAAATATGACGTGATGGTCTATGTATATTTGCTTAATTATACTGTACAAGACATATACCTATTTTAAAATAAAAACAACGTCTTGAAAGTACAGAAAATTATCTATCTTCGTATATGTGGTAATAGATTGTCCTATGATGAAATAATGACTTTATTGCAATTTATATATCGAGTTACTATATTACTCTATGGAAAACACGCCAGAGATTGTCTATCGATATCTGCTTATCGGGTAATTTACAAGGGGGACATCTTTCTCGATTTTCCATGCACTTGGAGTGAAATAGTCACTAATGAGGCAAGGCATTTAAATTCCACATTGCCTCTTCTCTCCTTCATGGCGATGGATTTCATCAGGAATGAGGTATCGAGAGTTTATTAATATAAGTTGAAATAACTTGTTTCGCAATCGAGCTAAAATAAATTTGTATAAACTAAAAACTAACAAAAGTTAAAAAATAGGACATGCACACTAGTTTTGTCTTCATGTTGAAGTTCATGACATGTGCACTTATATAATATAAATATATCTAAAATATTGCTTTTTACATTCATTGTGTGTGTGTGTTTTACGTTTATTTATCGTCGCTACCGGTTGCCCATATGACCGACGCCTCCTGAAGAGATTAGTAATTTTAGATTGTGTAGGATAGTGCAATTATACAGACATAGACCCATTCCAGAGTATCCTCTGGTTCGTTTACGTAGGGTGTAAAGCACCGACACGAGACCTCGGTTTAACGTCCCATCATTGATTGCAGTACTATATTGGGTGTATACCAAAACGTTCCAGGCGAATGCCCATAATAATCGGATTTACCCTTGCGCAACAAACGATGCATGATTTCGTATACAAAATATACCAGCTTAAAATACTTTATGCAGACATATAATTATGTAGTCCAGTGGTTAGCGGGTTAGATCCCCCGTCTGAACATAATACAATTAACACAGTCTTTCAGATGGGACTTTAAACTGAGGTATCATGTCGGTGCTTCGCAACCGGTAGCGACGATAAATAAACGTAAAACACACATACTTTATGCACTTGTCAACAACGCCACCGGGCCATATGCGAGTGGTCCGGCCAAATAGGAACACTAATAGTGTGGCTTAGCTATTGTTTGAGTCTGTACTCGATTGTCTTGCATCTGAAGACATGTTAGTGTGTATATTACAGTTTATTAATACCTACTTTTGTTTATAATGTACCATAGTTTGTCTTCAATATAGGTGCTTTGGGCTTCCTGGATGTACACCTGACACGCTGAGCTTCGTCTGTGTGGCGACCATTTATTATGTTGATTATAACGATCGTTGTTTTAAGGGATAATGTGCTTGCTCCGAAAAAACAATAGAGTATTCACGACTGGTGATGTAATCTGATTATTATCAGATCAATACATTGTCGTGGTCGAGCGATTGGTTACGGTGATATAATCTGATAATTATCAGATCAATACATTGTCGTGGTCGAGCGATTGGTTACGGTGATATAATCTGATAATTATCAGATCAATACATGGTCGTGGCCGAGCGATTTGTTACGGTGATATAATCTGATAATTATCAGATCAATACATGGTCGTGGTCGAGCGATTGGTTACGGTGATATAATCTGATAATTATCAGATCAATACATGGTCGTGGCCAAGCGAGTGGTTACGGTGATATAATCTGATAATTATCAGATCAATACATGGGCGTGGCCGAGCGAGTGGTTACGGTGATATAATCTGATAATTATCAGATCAATACATGGTCGTGGCCGAGCGAGTGCTTACGGTGATGTAATCTGATAATTATCAGATCAATACATGGTCGTGGCCGAGCGATTGGTTACGGTGATATAATCTGATAATTATCAGATCAATACATGGTCGTGGCCGAGCGATTGGTTACGGTGATATAATCTGATAATTATCAGATCAATACATGTTCGTGGTCGAGCGAGTGCTTACGGTGATATAATCTGATAATTATCAGATCAATACATGGTCGTGGCCGAGCGAGTGGTTACGGTGATATAATCTGATAATTATCAGATCAATACATGGGCGTGGCCGAGCGATTGGTTACGGTGATATAATCTGATAATTATCAGATCAATACATTGTCGTGGTCGAGCGAGTGCTTACGGTGATATAATCTGATAATTATCAGATCAATACATGGGCGTGGCCGAGCGATTGGTTACGGTGATATAATCTGATAATTATCAGATCAATACATTGTCGGGGTCGAGCGAGTGCTTACGGTGATATAATCTGATAATTATCAGATCAATACATGGGCGTGGCCGAGCGATTGGTTACGGTGATATAATCTGATAATTATCAGATCAATACATGGTCGTGGTCGAGCGAGTGGTTACGGTGATATAATCTGATAATTATCAGATCAATACATGGGCGTGGCCGAGCGAGTGGTTACGGTGATGTAATCTGATAATTATCACTTCTTGGGGAACTGGACAGTGGTCTTGAGGTGCACTTCTTGGGGAACTGGACAATGGTCTTGAGGTGCACTTCTTTGGGAACTGGACAGTGGTCTTGGGGTGCACTACTTGGGGAACTGGAGAGTGGTCTTGGGGTGCACTTCTTGGGGAACTGGACAGTGGTCGTGGGGTGCACTTCTTGGGGAACTGGACAGTGTTCTTGGGGTGCACTTCTTGGAGAACTGAACAGTGGTCTTGGGGTGCACTTCTTAGGGAACTGGACAGTGGTCTTGGGGTGCACTTCTTGGGGAACTGGACAGTGGTCTTGGGTGCACTTCTTGGGGAACTGGACAGTGGTCTTGGGGTGCACTTCTTGGGGAACTGGACAGTGGTCTTGGGGTGCACATCTTGGGGAACTGGACAGTGGTCTTGGTGCACTTCTTGGGGAACTGGACAGTGGTCTTGGGGTGCACTTCTTGGGGAACTGGACAGTGGTCTTGGGGTGCACTTCTTGGGGAACTGGACAGTGGTATTGGGGTGCACTTCTTGGGGAACTGGACAGTGGTCTTGGGGTGCACTTCTTGGGGAACTGGACAGTGGTCTTGGGGTGCACTTCTTGGGGAACTGGACAGTGGTCTTGGGGTGCACTTCTTGGGGAACTGAACAGTGGTCTTGGGGTGCACTTCTTGGGGAACTGAACAGTAGTCTTAGGGTGCACTTCGTGGGGAACTGGACAGTGGTCTTGGGGTGCACTTCTTGGGGAACTGAACAGTGGATTGTGCGGACTAGTAAATATCTTTGAAAAAGTCACAGCGTATACATATAACGATACTTGCATTATGTATACATGTTTGCTTAATAACTAATAACGCCACTTAATTCTGTAGTGTTCAAATTGTTTCTATTTGACGGGGGCCATTCACTATTGTTATCAGAACGTGTGGCCCAACCCATTTGCTAATTATGTGCCATTCACTAATGTTATCAGAACGTGTGGCCCAACCCATTTGCTAATTATGTGCCATTCACTAATGTTATCAGAACGTGTGGCCCAACCCATTTGCTAATTATGTGCCATTCACTAATGTTATCAGAACGTGTGGCCCAACCCATTTGCTAATTATGTGCCATTCACTAATGTTATCAGAACTTGTGGCCCAACCCATTTGCTAATTATGTGCCATTCACTAATGTTATCAGAACGTGTGGCCCAACCCATTTGCTAATTATGTGCCATTCACTAATGTTATCAGAACGTGTGGCCCAACCCATTTGCTAATTATGTGCCATTCACTAATGTTATCAGAACGTGTGGCCCAACCCATTTGCTAATTATGTATTTGTAAAATGATTGTTATTGTTACATACGGGTATATAGAGCAATACAAACATGTATTATCAAATCAATGTTACTTATTTTCAACAATAACCTATGCCTTATGAATATTCGTATGACCTTTAAAAGAGACAGGTCAATCTGCATTAACAGAACAGAAATTTATTTGTGAAAAGACACAGGTTACATATAATAACAATCATAGTAATAACATGTGAACGAATAATGCACAGCCTTAAACCGGCCATATGTGGAATGGACACACTTTCAGTTGAGAACACATAAACAAATAAAAGTCATGGGTATGGGTGTTGAATTGGGAAAAGGGCACTGTTTAGCAATAGTGCCTTGGATTTGGATAGTTGATTTTATGTCGCAAAAATAACAACATTGCAGACGTCGCCTCCACTGAGTCATGTGGGCGATTGTATGACTGTGTCTAAAATGGTTAGTAGTCTACATTACTTCCGATGAGTAACGCACCTTCTTCCTCTGGTCCATGGTAATAAGTCCTATGTCGGTGCTACTTCTTCCTCTGGTCCATGGTAATAAGATCTAGGTCGGTGCTACTTCTTCCTCTGGTCCATGGTAATAAGATCTAGGTCGGTGCTACTTATTCCTCTGGTCCATGGTAATACGTTCTAGGTCGGTGCTACTTCTTCCTCTGGTCCATGGTAATACATTCTATGTCGGTGCTACTTCTTCCTCTGGTCCATGGTAATAAGTCCTATGTCGGTGCTACTTCTTCCTCTGGTCCATGGTACTAAGTTCTAGGTCGGTGCT
The DNA here is from genome assembly GCA_014843695.1 of Archivesica marissinica. Lineage (NCBI taxonomy): Eukaryota > Metazoa > Mollusca > Bivalvia > Venerida > Vesicomyidae > Archivesica > Archivesica marissinica. The sequence continues at coordinate 36,704,211 of CM026403.1, forward strand.
ACTTCTTCCTCTGGTCCATGGTAATACGTTCTATGTCGGTGCTACTTCTTTCTCTGGTCCATGGTAATAATATCTAGGTCGGTGCTACTTCTTCCTCTGGTCCATGGTAATACGTCCTAGGTCGGTGCTACTTCTTCCTCTGGTCCATGGTAATACGTTCTAGGTCGGTGCTAATTCTTCCTCTGGTCCATGGTAATACGTTCTAGGTCGGTGCTACTTCTTCCTCTGGTCCATGGTAATACGTCCTATGTCGGTGCTACTTCTACCTCTGGTCCATGGTACTATGTTCTAGGTCGGTGCTACTTCTTCCTCTGGTCCATGGTAATAAGTCCTATGTCGGTGCTACTTCTTTCTCTGGTCCATGGTAATAAGTCCAATGTCGGTGCTACTTCTTCCTCTGGTCGATGGTAATAAGTCCTATGTCGGTGCTATTTCTTCCTCTGGTCCATGGTAATACGTTCTAGGTCGGTGCTACTTCTTCCTCTGGTCCATGGTAATAAGTTCTAGGTCGGTGCTACTTCTTCCTCTGGTCCATTGTAATACGTTCTAGGTCGGTGCTACTTCTTCCTCTGGTCCATGATAATACGTTCTAGGTCGGTGCTACTTCTTCCTCTGGTCCATGGTAATAAGTCCTATGTCGGTGCTACTTCTTCCTCTGGTCCATGGTAATATGTTCTAGGTCGGTGTTACTTCATCCTCTGGCCCATGGTAATAAGTCCTATGTCGGTGCTACTTCTTCTTCTGGTCCATGGTAATAAGTCCTATGTCGGTGCTACTTCTTCGTCTGGTCCATGGTAATTCGTTCTATGTCGGTGCTACTTCTTCCTCTGGTCCATGGTAATAAGTTCTTTGTCGGTGCTACTTCTTCCTCTGGTCCATGGTAATACGTTCTAGGTCGGTGCTACTTCTTCGTCTGGTCCATGGTAATACGTTCTATGTCGGTGCTACTTCTTCCTCTGGTCCATGGTAATGCGTTCTAGGTCGGTGATACTTCTTCCTCTGGTCCATGGTAATAAGTTCTAGGTCGGTGCTATTTCTTCCTCTGGTCCATGGTAATAAGTTCTAGGTCGGTGCTACTTCTTCCTCTGGTCCATGGTAATAAGTTCTAGGTCGGTGCTAATTCTTCCTCTGGTACATGGTAATAAGTTCTAGGTCGGTGCTACTTCTTCCTCTGGTCCATGGTAATATGGTCTAGGTCGGTGCTACTTCTTCCTCTGGTCCATGGTAATAAGTTCTAGGTCGGTGCTACTTCTTCCTCTGGTCCATGGTAATAAGGTCTAGGTCGGTGTTACTTCATCTCTGGTCCATGGTAATAAGTTCTAGGTCGGTGCTACTTCTTCCTCTGGTCCATGGTAATAAGTTCTAGGTCGGTGCTTCTTCTTCCTCTAGTACATGGTAATACGTTCTAGGTCGGTGCTACCTCTTCCTCTGGCCCATGGTAATATGGTCTAGGTCGGTGCTACTTCTTCCTCTGGTCCATGGTAATAAGGTCTAGGTCGGTGTTACTTCTTCTCTGGTCCATGGTAATAAGTTCTAGGTCGGTGCTACTTCATCCTCTGGTCCATGGTAATACGTTCTATGTCGGTGCTACTTCTTCCTCTGGTCCATGGTAATACGTTCTAGGTCGGTGATACTTCTTCCTCTGGTCTATGTTAATAAGTTCTAGGTCGGTGTTACTTCTTCCTCTGGTCCAAGGTAATAAGGCCTAGGTCGGTGCTACTTCTTCCTCTGGTCCATGGTAATACGTTCTATGTCGGTGCTACTTCTTCCTCTGGTCCATGGTAATACGTTCTATGTCGGTGCTACTTCTTCCTCTGGTCCATGGTAATACGTTCTAGGTCGGTGCTACTTCTTCCTCAGGTCCACGGTAATACGTTCTAGGTCGGTGTTACTTCTTCCTCTGGTCCATGGTAATAAGGCCTAGGTCGGTCCTACTTCTTCCTCTGGTCCAGGGTAATACGTACTAGGTCGGTGCTACTTCTTCCTCTGGTCCATGGTAATAAGTTCTAGGTCGGTCCTACTTCTTCCTCTGGTCCATGGTAATACGTTCTAGGTCGGTGCTACTTCTTCCTCTGGTCCATGGTAATACGTTCTAGGTCGGTGCTACTTCTTCCTCTGGTCCATGGTAATAAGTCCTATGTCGGTGCTACTTCTTCCTCTGGTCCATGGTAATAAGTCCTATGTCGGTGCTACTTCTTCCTCTGGTCCATGGTAATACGGTCTATGTCGGTGCTACCTCTTCCTCTGGTCCATGTTAATAAGTTCTAGGTCGGTGCTACTTCTTCCTCTGGTCCATGGTAATACGTTCTATGTCGGTGCTACCTCTTCCTCTGGTCCATGTTAATAAGTTCTATGTCGGTGCTACTTCTTCCTCTGGTCCATGGTAATACGTTCTAGGTCGGTGCTACCTCTTCCTCTGGTCCATGGTAATAAGTTCTAGGTCGGTGCTACTTCTTCCTCTGGTCCATGGTAATACGTTCTATGTCGGTGCTACCTCTTCCTCTGGTCCATGTTAATAAGTTCTAGGTCGGTGCTACTTCTTCCTCTGGTCCATGGTAATACGTTCTATGTCGGTGCTACCTCTTCCTCTGGTCCATGGTAATAAGTTCTATGTCGGTGCTACTTCTTCCTCTGGTCCATGGTAATAAGTCCTATGTCGGTGCTATTTCTTCCTCTGGTCCATGGTAATACGTTCTAGGTCGGTGCTACTTCTTCCTCTGGTCGTATTCGTATGACCTTTAAAAGAGATAGGTCAATCTGCATTAACAGAACAGAAATTTATTTGTGAAAAGACACAGGTTACATATAATAACAATCATAGTAATAACATGTGAACGAATAATGCACAGCCTTAAACCGGCCATATGTGGAATGGACACACTTTCAGTTGAGAACACATAAAAAAATAAAAGTCATGGGTATGGGTGTTGAATTGGGAAAAGGGCACTGTTTAGCAATAGTGCCTTGGATTTGGATAGTTGATTTTATGTCGCAAAAATAACAACATTGCAGACGTCGCCTCCACTGAGTCATGTGGGCGATTGTATGACTGTGTCTAAAATGGTTAGTAGTCTACATTACTTCCGATGAGTAATGCACCTTCTTCCTCTGGTCCATGGTAATAAGTCCTATGTCGGTGCTACTTCTTCCTCTGGTCCATGGTAATAAGATCTAGGTCGGTGCTACTTCTTCCTCTGGTCCATGGTAATAAGATCTAGGTCGGTGCTACTTCTTCCTCTGGTCCATGGTAATACGTTCTAGGTCGGTGCTACTTCTTCCTCTGGTCCATGGTAATACATTCTATGTCGGTGCTACTTCTTCCTCTGGTCCATGGTACTAAGTTCTAGGTCGGTGCTACTTCTTCCTCTGGTCCATGGTAATAAGTCCTATGTCGGTGCTACTTCTTCCTCTGGTCCATGGTACTAAGTTCTAGGTCGGTGCTACTTCTTCCTCTGGTCCATGGTAATAAGTCCTATGTCGGTGCTACTTCTTCGTCTGGTCCATGGTAATACGTTCTATGTCGGTGCTACTTCTTTCTCTGGTCCATGGTAATAATATCTAGGTCGGTGCTACTTCTTCCTCTGGTCCATGGTAATACGTCCTAGGTCGGTGCTACTTCTTCCTCTGGTCCATGGTAATACGTTCTAGGTCGGTGCTAATTCTTCCTCTGGTCCATGGTAATACGTTCTAGGTCGATGCTACTTCTTCCTCTGGTCCATGGTAATACGTCCTATGTCGGTGCTACTTCTACCTCTGGTCCATGGTACTAAGTTCTAGGTCGGTGCTACTTCTTCCTCTGGTCCATGGTAATAAGTCCTATGTCGGTGCTATTTCTTCCTCTGGTCCATGGTAATACGTTCTAGGTCGGTGCTACTTCTTCCTCTGGTCCATGGTAATAAGTACTAGGTCGGTGCTACTTCTTCCTCTGGTCTATGGTAATACGTTCTAGGTCGGTGCTACTTCTTCCTCTGGTCCATGGTAATAAGTTCTAGGTCGGTGCTACTTCTTCCTCTGGTCCATGGTAATAAGTCCTATGTCGGTGCTACTTCTTCCTCTGGTCCATGGTAATATGTTCTAGGTCGGTGTTACTTCATCCTCTGGCCCATGGTAATAAGTCCTATGTCGGTGCTACTTCGTCTTCTGGTGCATGGTAATAAGTCCTATGTCGGTGCTACTTCTTCGTCTGGTCCATGGTAATTCGTTCTATGTCGGTGCTACTTCTTCCTCTGGTCCATGGTAATAAGTTCTTTGTCGGTGCTACTTCTTCCTCTGGTCCATGGTAATACGTTCTAGGTCGGTGCTACTTCTTCGTCTGGTCCATGGTAATACGTTCTATGTCGGTGCTACCTCTTCCTCTGGTCCATGGTAATGCGTTCTAGGTCGGTGATACTTCTTCCTCTGGTCCATGGTAATAAGTTCTAGGTCGGTGCTATTTCTTCCTCTGGTCCATGGTAATAAGTTCTAGGTCGGTGCTACTTCTTCCTCTGGTCCATGGTAATAAGTTCTAGGTCGGTGCTAATTCTTCCTCTGGTACATGGTAATAAGTTCTAGGTCGGTGCTACTTCTTCCTCTGGTCCATGGTAATATGGTCTAGGTCGGTGCTACTTATTCCTCTGGTCCATGGTAATAAGTTCTAGGTCGGTGCTACTTCTTCCTCTGGTCCATGGTAATAAGGTCTAGGTCGGTGTTACTTCTTCTCTGGTCCATGGTAATAAGTTCTTGGTCGGTGCTACTTCTTCCTCTGGTCCATGGTAATAAGTTCTAGGTCGGTGCTAATTCTTCCTCTGGTACATGGTAATAAGTTCTAGGTTGGTGCTACTTCTTCCTCTGGTCCATGGTATTATGGTCTAGGTCGGTGCTACTTCTTCCTCTGGTCCATGGTAATAAGTTCTAGGTCGGTGCTACTTCTTCCTCTGGTCCATGGTAATAAGGTCTAGGTCGGTGTTACTTCTTCTCTGGTCCATGGTAATAAGTTCTAGGTCGGTGCTACTACTTCCTCTGGTCCATGGTAATACGTTCTATGTCGGTGCTACTTCTTCCTCTGGTCCATGGTAATACGTTCTAGGTCGGTGCTACTTCTTCCTCTGGTCCATGTTAATAGTTCTAGGTCGGTGTTACTTCTTCCTCTGGTCCATGGTAATAAGGCCTAGGTCGGTGCTACTTCTTCCTCTGGTCCATGGTAATACGTTCTATGTCGGTGCTACTTCTTCCTCTGGTCCATGGTAATACGTTCTATGTCGGTGCTACTTCTTCCTCTGGTCCATGGTAATACGTTCTAGGTCGGTGCTACTTCTTCCTCTGGTCCACGGTAATACGTTCTAGGTCGGTGTTACTTCTTCCTCTGGTCCATGGTAATAAGGCCTAGGTCGGTGCTACTTCTTCCTCTGGTCCAGGGTAATACGTTCTAGGTCGGTGCTACTTCTTCCTCTGGTCCATGGTAATACGTTCTAGGTCGGTCCTACTTCTTCCTCTGGTCCATGGTAATACGTTCTAGGTCGGTGCTACTTCTTCCTCTGGTCCATGGTAATACGTTCTAGGTCGGTGCTTCTTCTTCCTCTGGTCCATGGTAATAAGTCCTACGTCGGTTCTACTTCTTCCTCTGGTCCATGGTAATAAGTCCTATGTCGGTGCTACTTCATCCTCTGGTCCATTGTAATATGTTCTAGGTCGGTGTTACTTCTTCCTCTGGCCCATGGTAATAAGTCCTATGTCGGTGCTACTTCTTCCTCTGGTCCATGGTAATAAGTCCTTTGTCGGTGCTACTTCTTCCACTTGTCCATGGTAATACGTTCTAGGTCGGTGCTACTTCTTCTTCTGGTCCATGGTAATAAGTTCTAGGTCGGTGCTACTTCTTCCTCTGGTCCATGGTAATAAGTCCTATGTCGGTGCTACTTCTTCCTCTGGTCCATGGTAATATGTTCTAGGTCGGTGTTACTTCATCCTCTGGCCCATGGTAATAAGTCCTATGTCGGTGCTACTTCTTCTTCTGGTCCATGGTAATAAGTCCTATGTCGGTGCTACTTCTTCGTCTGGTCCATGGTAATTCGTTCTATGTCGGTGCTACTTCTTCCTCTGGTCCATGGTAATAAGTTCTTTGTCGGTGCTACTTCTTCCTCTGGTCCATGGTAATACGTTCTAGGTCGGTGCTACTTCTTCGTCTGGTCCATGGTAATACGTTCTATGTCGGTGCTACTTCTTCCTCTGGTCCATGGTAATGCGTTCTAGGTCGGTGATACTTCTTCCTCTGGTCCATGGTAATAAGTTCTAGGTCGGTGCTATTTCTTCCTCTGGTCCAGGGTAATACGTACTAGGTCGGTGCTACTTCTTCCTCTGGTCCATGGTAATAAGTTCTAGGTCGGTCCTACTTCTTCCTCTGGTCCATGGTAATACGTTCTAGGTCGGTGCTACTTCTTCCTCTGGTCCATGGTAATACGTTCTAGGTCGGTGCTACTTCTTCCTCTGGTCCATGGTAATAAGTCCTATGTCGGTGCTACTTCTTCCTCTGGTCCATGGTAATAAGTCCTATGTCGGTGCTACTTCTTCCTCTGGTCCATGGTAATACGGTCTATGTCGGTGCTACCTCTTCCTCTGGTCCATGTTAATAAGTTCTAGGTCGGTGCTACTTCTTCCTCTGGTCCATGGTAATACGTTCTATGTCGGTGCTACCTCTTCCTCTGGTCCATGTTAATAAGTTCTAGGTCGGTGCTACTTCTTCCTCTGGTCCATGGTAATACGTTCTATGTCGGTGCTACCTCTTCCTCTGGTCCATGTTAATAAGTTCTATGTCGGTGCTACTTCTTCCTCTGGTCCATGGTAATACGTTCTAGGTCGGTGCTACCTCTTCCTCTGGTCCATGGTAATAAGTTCTAGGTCGGTGCTACTTCTTCCTCTGGTCCATGGTAATACGTTCTATGTCGGTGCTACCTCTTCCTCTGGTCCATGTTAATAAGTTCTAGGTCGGTGCTACTTCTTCCTCTGGTCCATGGTAATACGTTCTATGTCGGTGCTACCTCTTCCTCTGGTCCATGGTAATAAGTTCTATGTCGGTGCTACTTCTTCCTCTGGTCCATGGTAATAAGTCCTATGTCGGTGCTATTTCTTCCTCTGGTCCATGGTAATACGTTCTAGGTCGGTGCTACTTCTTCCTCTGGTCGTATTCGTATGACCTTTAAAAGAGATAGGTCAATCTGCATTAACAGAACAGAAATTTATTTGTGAAAAGACACAGGTTACATATAATAACAATCATAGTAATAACATGTGAACGAATAAGCACAGCCTTAAACCGGCCATATGTGGAATGGACACACTTTCAGTTGAGAACACATAAAAAAATAAAAGTCATGGGTATGGGTGTTGAATTGGGAAAAGGGCACTGTTTAGCAATAGTGCCTTGGATTTGGATAGTTGATTTTATGTCGCAAAAATAACAACATTGCAGACGTCGCCTCCACTGAGTCATGTGGGCGATTGTATGACTGTGTCTAAAATGGTTAGTAGTCTACATTACTTCCGATGAGTAATGCACCTTCTTCCTCTGGTCCATGGTAATAAGTTCTAGGTCGGTGCTACTTCTTCCTCTGGTCCATGGTAATACGTTCTAGGTCGGTGCTACTTCTTCCTCTGGTCCATGGTAATACGTTCTAGGTCGGTGCTACTTCTTCCTCTGGTCCATGGTAATAAGTTCTAGGTCGGTGCTACTTCTTCCTCTGGTCCATGGTAATAAGTCCTATGTCGGTGCTACTTCTTCCTCTGGTCCATGGTAATAAGTTCTAGGTCGGTGCTACTTCTTCCTCTGGTCCATGGTAATAAGTCCTATGTCGGTGCTACTTCTTCCTCTGGTCCATGGTAATAAG
>CM026403.1:36713066-36733241 GCA_014843695.1 Archivesica marissinica
ATCTGGTACCGCATCCCTTGCAGATAGATTCTGGAGTTAATTTCTTATTGATACATTTTGGACAGACTGAGTGGGCCACGACGAAATTGGGTCGATGGGTGGCCTTCCCGCACCACGAGGTTCTACAATTCTGACATTTTGAGCAGACTTTACATAGCTGATCAGGATCGCAGTCTGTACATTCGGATTTATTGGTCGGTAGGTATCCTTGGGAACATTGGTCAGCATCATCCTGGGTACACTCGAAATCGAAAAAGATGAATTTTGGCTTGAAAACTTCTTTGGCCGGAATTGATCGGAGATAGCAGAGATGATCGTCTAACACGTATTTTTCGCAGGATGTACAGACATATTCGCCGCACCGATGATCTTCCTTCTTCCTCTTCTGTATATTTATGACTTTATAGCAAGTCGGGCATTTCCACCATATCTCGCATTGGGAGGGGCCTCTGACCTGTCCTTTATTTTGTCCATGCCTATGTTTGGGTTTCTCCAAGTGATGTTGATAACAGTCGTTGGATCTACACGTCATATTACACTCGGAGCAGTCCACGGGCGTATCCGATTTTGGGCAGTTGTCCCTTTTACAAACTATACAATGGGTTTCGCATTGATGTTTTTTTCGGTCATCGTAATGTTTGAGACATCTGTCGCAAAAATAATTGGAGCTGAAGAAGCCGGTAATACTGGTAATGGCGTGAACATGATCGTCGTCCACCAGCTAGAGGTAAATACACGGTCGTTCGTCCATACTAGGATATGTGATAAACTTATTCTCGAGTCGGGCGTTGATCACCATCACTTTCACGTTCAACGCCGCTTCGAATGCCTCTATATCGTTCAAACTGGATGGACGGTCGGTCGAAACACCCGCCATTTCGCTTAAAGCAACGGCGAGTTGCTTCTGTCGCTTCAGGTTTTTATTACAGAGATTATTATAATAACTTCTTGGAACTTTCTGGTGATGAAGTATTAGTTCCAGGTTACTTTTCTTTCCTCTCCCTTTCGTTATATCTTTCCATTCTTCGGGAGTACATGTATTTAGTTTAGCCCACGCCATCCCGTTCGCTCTCGCCATACAAAGCTGGTCGTCATTCTCGATGGTGACGATGGATTTCTTTAAGTACAGCGAATTATTCTTTCCGCGGAGTCTGGTAATACATCGCCTGGCTCCGCCTTTAGGTAGGTCTATGGTTCCTATTGAAATCTCGAAACTCTGATCCAATGATAAGTCTTGTTTGCTATTTAAGACTTTACATACGGTCTCCATGACGGCTTCGGCGTTCAACTCGTCCCAGGGTCTCAAAGGTACTACGATAGGATATTGGAGCCCGTCGTGATGGATGACGACCCGACCTAAATCGTTCCCCTCCAAATCGCCCCGAGCTCGATCCAGCACGTCGTCTAACATCCGATGTAACCCGTCTCTGACATCGTTGAGCTGTTAACCACGGTGCTCTTCGTCGACCTTGACCTGGTACGTTTTATCCAAGGCCGAATTCTTAGCGTACGTCCTCTCAGACTTTTTTCTTATCGTATACTGTTGACCTCCGGAAGGTGGGGTGTCGGGTTGAGGGTCATCTCCACCCCCTATTTGAGCGATAGGGGGGTCCCAATCGTCCGTCAAACATATACGCTCAGTCTCCTCCATTTCTTCTTGATCCAATAAATAGACTCTAAACATCTCTTCAGTATCATCGGCGCTCGACGTTGAGGCCCCGGGGGTGGCCATACTTCTAATCATCCCTTCTAACTGGTCAGTGACAAATTCGTCCCCGTACTCCGGATTTAGTAACTGAAACAGCCGAAACCTCACCCCGGGCATTCTTGAAGACCCCACGTGACGGCGAAGTTCATCAAATCGTTTTCGTTGTCGAACGAATTTATAATATCGTTTACCGAATTCATCTTGAAGGCTTGGTTTCTTGTAAAAGAATGAATTTATAGAGCAGAGATCCTTCTTATATACTACGTTCTCTCGTTTCATCGGTCGATTATATTTAGTAACGTACGTCACTATCCTGGATTCTGATTGGTCGGTTATAACGTCATTGGATAAATAAAAATAGCAATACCGGTTCTAACTAGTTTTCTATTTATAGTAAGGTAGGTAATTGTTATTTATAGCAATACGTTCTCCTCGGATAAATAAAAATAGCAATACCGTTCTAACTAGTTTTCTATTTATAGTAACGTATGTCATTATTATTTATAGCAATACGTTCTGATTGGATGAATATAAATAGCCTGTTCCAACTAGTTTTCTATTTATAGTAACATAAGTCATTTATAGGATAGGTCTATACGTGTCTGGACATGATTTCGTGACGCCAACGACTGACTGATGCAATATTCCGGAAACAATAAACACGCTCAGTCCTTTGCGACTTAAGTATCGGATGCCAAAGTGTAAGGATATTTAGGTACCTATACGAATTATATAATATCAACATCTTACGATCGAAATGACGATAATAAATATAATAATTGTATCGGTATAATGAGAATGTGTAGAGGGAGGTAATTGTGTACGGACATTAGCTACGTAATTAGAATTAAAGGTAGATACGGACAAAAATGGATCAACACAGTCGAATGGACCGTTAATAAGCGAGATAGTGTTTTCCCGCCATTTATATCCTCCATTTTGAAAATCTTAGGCTCGGAACGTATAATCGATTAGTACGATTATCGAAACCCCCGGATAGATAGGACCTATAATAAAGCTTATATAACGAATTTATATCGGTACTTCCGGTTTTTCGGATCACTACTTCCGGTATGACGTCTGACCATTAATTGAGTCGCGGATTCGTCATTGTCTCTTCGAGATCTTTCCGACGATACCAAACAAGGCCAGTTTCCTCGAAAGTTCATTTTTCTTCAAACTTAGTTACGATTAAAGGGAGATAATGAGTATTATAGATATATCGACTAATGATAGATCAAAATGAAGGGTAGCGTCGGACTCGTGACGTCGATACGCGTATATTAGAACTAACGTATAGTTACGTTACTTAGGTTTAAATATTATTTTCATTTTCCAGGATATAACAAATCTTTAAACCGCGATATCTCGAAAACTACTGGCCGTATAAATAAAGGAAAGATATCGTCGTATCGGTCTCGCCGAGCTACGTCGATGTATACAGATTTCTACGCTCTAACACCGAGTAGAAAAATTAATGACGTCATATTCATAGGCCAAGTCTTTTAGCTCCACTATAAACAGCATAGAGCGTACGCGGCGCCACCCCTATATCTAATAATCGAACTATGGATATCCGTATAAATACTAAAGAAATAGCGAAACGTCTCCCCATAATTATTGCTGTTTTTAGACTGATTTGAGTACCGCTGTAGGCCTACATACAGCATTTACATACATGTACATCTTATAATTCTGTTTCGCGTGTAATGTGACATATGCACGCTAAATGACCATTACATATCCATCATGAAAACATCAAAGCCGTTGTTTTGGAGGACAGTGTACAGGGCAGAAGATGCTCCACCGACAGACAGACCGCCAGACCGCCAAACGGACGGACGGACAGTCAGACAGTCAGACAGTCAGACAGACAGACAGACAGACGGACGGACGGACGGACGGACGGACGGACAGACAGACAGACCGACCGACCGACCGACCGACCGACCGACCGACCGACCGACCGACCGACCGACCGACCGACCGACCGACCGACCGACCGACCGACCGACCGACCGACCGACCGACCGACCGACCGACCGACCGACCGACCAGTAGGCAGGCAGACAGCGGATCTGTTACCTCAATCAAGAACTTAATATTTTATGAACGCGTGGATTATTTTATTGAACGGCGCTGTAATTAGCTTATACAAATTTATGTTAGCACGATCGAGAAACGAGTATTTGACATTTAACATTTCTTAATTACATTTACGGATTTCCGCGTCGATTTGTAGTAATTCGTAATTAATTACCCGTCTTACCTTTAGCTTTTAACGGCTGGCATTGACAGGTGAAAGCAACCGTGATATATAACTCAGTATCAAGCCCTGTCTTCAACATCATTGGGATATCTCCGCATCAATTAGGACCAATTAGCTGAGGATGACCTCCCGATTAAGTTATGTACGCACTCTGGGCTTATCAGTTAATCCGCTATGTTGCATCCGATATTTATAATTACCTGCATCAGTTTGGGCTAGAAACTTTTCTCGCATTTCCCAGATAAATTGTTAAGATTATTTAGGGCCAACTGACAAACATGCAAGCAGACAGGCATACCTCATACCGCTTGGATTCAGTTAATTATGTTACAGGGCATGGAACACAGAGTATTAGACATTTATATTAATCGTTCCATTCCTCTATACGATAAAATACGTGTACTTTATTCGTGTTTCATATACGCTATGGCTATGAGTTGTCTAGTGACATACCCCTCTAAAACGTATATTACGGATTATTAATAATTTATCGCGTTTTAATGGATTTATACGTAACGATGTAAGATATATATTATTCATTTTCGCTAAAGTGCATAGGTTAAGTTTGTATATAGCGTATAATTAGGATTTCTTACTAGATAAAAACGTACGCCGAGTTTGAATAATATAATGAACTTACCCGTTGACAGCATGGTTGAAGTTCGTGAAGCTTATGAAACGATTGAGGCCTAAGTCCGTTCTAATCGGTCTATATTTATAGAAGCGTTCGTAATCGTTATTTATGGATCGGTTCGTAGTCTATATTTATAGAATGGTACGCGATCGCTATTTATAAAGCTATTATCAATAGGCTCTATAGTGACGCGTATACCAAAAAAAAGCAAAGAGATCGGTAGTTGCGCGATACGTCATCAATAAGCTCTATAGTGACGCATATACCAAAAAAGCAAAGAGCTGACCATACTACTTGTAACTAACTTACCATCAAATTAATACGGGTAATCTAAGTGTCTCAATATATTTCCGTGCAATTTATCATGAATCAAGACCCAACTGTAGCTGTCACCATTTATCCACTGACTCAAACTCAATAGGAATCTTCTACTATACACTGCCACCAACATGCTAACAAAGGTTGGCCACTATTTGAGTTAATGGAACGAACACGCGTGTACTGATTAATGGAGGTCAATGTCAACTACCATTGTGTCGAAGTGCACTCTATACAGATTTTAAAGGTTAAAGTTTCTCCATTGAAAATAAATATAGCTTTCATTAGACGTACATTGCCAATAAAAGTTGTTACGGTGGAAAACCATAGTATCATGCTGTGTATCCTTTAATGAACAATTGTTTCGAATTATGATTATTTTTAAGCTTCTATTAAAGGAATATTTATCATTAGAATGACATTTACCTAAACATATGTCAGGATCTACAACAATGCTATCAAAGGAGGGTACCCTATAATGATTAATTGTTTCAACTTCCAGGAGTTCTAAACATTCAATAAAGTAATCCGGAAACCATTAACACAGACAAATAATCGATCAGATAAACGGAAATCATCGATTCATAAGCAAGTATTTTATAATCCGGATAGAAACTGTGTATGCATTATGAATTATGACAGATTATGCGAACACACACATGTCTGAGATACCCAGTATGTCATGTGAAACAATGTAAATGTTTTATATTTTCCTTATTCAATATATATAAAGTAGAGCATTTATCAGTAGTTAAGGATGGTATATTTTACTTACCCAATATATATAAAGTAGAGCATTTATCAGTAGTGAAGGCTGATACACTATGTTGCAGCCTATAAACCCCAGCATCCGTTGTCTGTAAATTGTTAGTTTGTATAGTAAAGTTTCCAGTGGCAGCATTTCCAATGAATGCTGAGTTTAAATACTGCTGAGTTTGTTCTAATACTCCATCATAAAATGATCCTTTATAGAGGTTAGATCCATTGTAAGATGTTATATAATATACAATGCTTCCTGATTCTGGTATGGTGGTCTGAAAGGCAAGCACTGCCCTACTGCCAGGTCTGGCATAAACACGTGCAACATCTTGAGGACACGGCCAACAATATACTGAAATATAGCATAATTTGAAAATAGAGCCATCTCCAATAACACTATATGGCTGGGAATAACACAATATTGCTGGGAATAACAAAATATGGCTGGGAATAACACAATATGTCTGGGAATAACACAATATGGCTGGGAATAACACAATATTACTGGGAATAACACAATATTGCTGGGAATAACACAATATGTCTGGGAATAACACAATATGGCTTGGAATAACACCATATGGCTTGGAATAACACAATATGGCTGGGAATAACACAACATGGCTGGGAATAACACAATATGGCTGGGACATAACACAATATGGCTTGGAATAACACAATATGGCTGGGAATAACACAATATGGCTTGGAATAACACAATATGGCTTGGAAATACACCATATGGCTTGGAATAACACAATATGGCTGGGAATAACACACATGGCTGGGAATAACACAATATGGCTGGGACATAACACAATATGGCTTGGAAATAACACAATATGGCTGGGAATAACACAATATGGCTTGGAATAACACAATATGGCTTGGAATAACACAATATGGCTGGGAATAACACTATATGGCTGGGAATAACACAACATGGCTGGGAATAACACAATATGGCTGAGAATAACACAATATGGCTTGGAATAACACAACGTGGCTGGGAATAACACAATATGGCTGAGAATAACAGAACATGTTCTGGGAATAACACTACAGGGATTGGCCTAACATACATTAAACTATTCACTTAGATTCAGGATACATATAGCAATTAGTCCAAACAGACGCCCACACATTGAGGCAGGCACAATTTTATAGATAAAACCGACTCAATGTTGTTCGTTGTGATGTACGGGTAGAACCACAGACCAACAGGAAAGTTTCCTCAATTGAAAAATGTCGACACTCCCAGTTTTAATAACATTAAATTAATCGCTATCGAGACCTCATTCATGATGGAATTCATCGCCATACGGGAGATAGATGAGGCAAAATAGAATTTAATTACTGGGTGCGAACTCCTGGCCTCTCACACCAGAAGACTTCCCCATATTGTTTTATAGAATATGATGCGACACAATACATGAGGTATAGGGGGGGGAATAAAAAAAAAATGTACCATCATGCCAAAAGAAATCAGTATAATTGTAAAATTTTTGGTTGAATAAAGAGTAAAAAAGTGTACCATCATGCCAAAAACCAATAGGTAAAATAAAAAATCGATAATAAATATATCGATTATATAAATCCCATATATTTATTTTATATATAAAATATATAAATTAAATATATTTTCGTCTCAGTAAATCTTCTCAGTCAATAAATCTTCTCAGTCAATCTTCTCAGTCAATAAATCTTCTAAGTCAATCTTCTCAGTCAATAAATCTTCTCAGTCAGGGGTTTAAGGTATTGGAAATACGATCATATGATAGTACGTTGACCAAGTGGTTAAGGCGTTAAACTTAAGATTTAATGGAGTAATATCCTCGTGGGTTTGAAACCCACACGTACTAATATATTTTTTAGGTATATTAGTAAATAAAAAGTGAGAATATAAATGTTTACATAATGATTTTATTTTCATGAAGCTATAGTCTAACGCAGAATAATAATCTAGCATGGTTATACAAGCAATGTACATATAAATGTTCAGTTCATATAATCTAACATGGTTATACAATTATAATAAAAAAGTACATATAAATAATCACTTCAATCAATTCATCATAATGTATCTTAGTGTATAAATGTATCGTCAGTTCTTGTAGAGATTTTATTCACTCTTTTGTGTAGCAATTCTTGCACTACGCCTTAAATATTTATAATCATCACGATCATTCTGTGTAGCAATACGATTATGTTTCCTAATTTGTTCAATTCTGTTTTTCCACGATTTCGTATTATCTGTAGTCGTAATTTGATGATGTAGACCATCTAGACGATCCTGCCATTTTCGTTTAACAGTTTGTTTAATAGAGCTCCAACGTTTTGTAGCTTCTTGAACATTAGTTGTATCATTCCAATGCACAATAGTAGGTTCATCTTGTATAACGATAACATCTGGTTCAGTTTTAATTTGTTCGATAATGAGTATATCATCATCATTATCATTATTAATATCAATAACGATTGGTTCTTGTTTAATCATATTACCCGTTAGTATTGGTTCATTTAAATCTGTTGTAGAAGTTCCAACAGAATTCGTTTGATTTTTAACAAGAATACGTCCAGGAATATTCTGTGTAGATATAACGTTATTATGTTCATCCATAAATACAAGATTTAAATATTGTGAATCAACAAATTTAGCTGTATCACAAGTTTTCCATTTAATATCGTCATCTATACGATATTTAATTGCAGCATCAATGTCTATAATTAATTCTTCGATAGAACGCTTACTAGGAATATCTATAGCAGTTGTTGTTGTAAAAGTTAATATAGCTTTACCGCTAGTAGTTGTATCGTTAGTAGTAGTCATGATGATAATATTGTACAGCGCAGTACAAAAATGTAGTAAAGAGTGAATCGATGTTCGTCTTCTTATATACACTAAGTCAGTATCTTCAAGTGTTTTTATAATTCATAACAATTTTAAAAAGTTAATATATATAAGAGTAAAATAATGTTTATCTATACTTAATTCGTGTCTACAATAAGTACATTACTAGTATCTGAAATCCAATGTTCTAAAGCTTCATCAGTTAAAGTCCAAAATTCCTCAGTATTTGAAAAAACGGTAATAAGTCTAATTAATAAATTATTTAAAAAATCTGTAAAATAATGTTTATCTATACTTAATTCGTGTCTACAATAAGGACATTTAGATAAATTTGAGACGCAATATAAACATATCAGAGACTTACATTGACATTCATTTAAGAAATAAAAATCCGTATTTGTTCGTAAACATATAGAACATTCTTCGACCCATAATTCGAAATAACTCATAATTTAAAAAAAAAATTTAATAGATGTAACTGTAAAAATAATTGTAACCAAAAATACTGGACTAATAATAGTTGTTAGTCACAGCGACCCTTTCAATTTCAGTGTCTGTCATATCCCAATATTGTTGAGCAGTTCTATTAATATAAGTTTCTGTAGTTATCATACCCCAATATTGTTGATAAGTACGATTATTTAAGTTTTGATATAAAGTAGGTCTATGTAAAGGTGCAAAAGAAAATTGTTGCCTACAAAAAGGACATTTATTAATTTTATATATACAATCTAAGCATATAATGTGTTTACAAGCGCATTCATTAATAAAATAATAATCGTTATTTTCTTGAAGACATATAGAACATTCCTCACCCCAAAATTCGCAAAAACGCATAATCCAGATTAATAAATAGTAAAAAATCCAATAGTGAAAAAATATTAAAATTCTTATTCTTAATAAGCATCAAATAAGTATTAGACAAATAAGGTCTAATGTTGTCGAGCTGTTTAACATCTTATTATATACAATAAGAAATGCCTACAATCTTGAGTTACAAGTTTGACAAACTTCACTTTTGACATTATGATGTAATTTCAAGTGTTCTTGAGAAAAAATTTGAAACCACTTAGTTAATAAAATATCATTTTCTAAATAATTTGTAACACTAAAAGTATTGAGTACTATATGCGAAAATGTTTGTTTATGTTTTATAAGATTATATAAAACGTATAAACAATAAACACCGCATAATTGCGTAGAATCAGATTGAAAACGATTTTTATTTCTAAATAATTTTAAACAATTTATGTTTAAGAAATTATAAATATCAATTTCAATACGATTATATACTCCATATGAATCAAAATAAAAACATTTATTAGTATGTGTACGATAAATTAAAACCCAATGTTGTCCGGGTTTAGAAATTGGATCTGTATTAACTATATAGCAATTACGTCGTTTATTTACAAATAATAGTTCATCTCTAGCGCATACAATACCGTTTAAAGATGGAAAAATTGTATCTAAAATATATTGTAGCGTAAATGTATCCATATGTTTTAAGACATAATAACATTACGTAGACCATCGATCATGAGCATATCGTCATATTCTGAATAAACAATAACATTTATAGGGTCAACTAAAGCTTCACTCCATTCCATATCAAATTCTATATTACCATTTTTAATAGGATGAAGATGACCTTCCTCACAGCCTAAATCGGGTGTAAAATCAACAGCCCATAAAGTATGTTTTCGTTTATATACAGATATTGGAAATACATAAAGATCTTTATTATGTTCTATACCAAGAGCTTTCCAAAAAGATTTATAACTTTGACATACTTTAGCATTATCATTAGAAAAATCCATATGTAATGGATTAGCGTCAATACTAGTACCATTAATGGTAACTTTTAATTTAGTTATATTAAAATGTTCGAATGAAAATGGTGATTCAGTATTTGAACCATTCATTACAGAGTTTTTAACTTGACCTATAATAATTCTTTTTGGTATTTGACCGTGTATTAGATTTGATTCTATTTTAGATACTAAACCATCCATAACCGTAAATACGTTAATTTCAACACGTTTAAGAGGTATTTTCATAGGTGTAGACCTAAGAGCATTATTTAAAGATACCCATACATTAGGATCTAAAGATACTGTTCGTACTTTCATAACAGCTTTAATAATTTCTATTTTACCATCATTACCATCATTACCATCATTACCTAGCATATAAAATGCTGGTGAAGATCTAACTAATCGTATTTTTAATTCGCACATATTAGGTAGATACTTAGATTGTCTGGTAATATCTGTATGTATTTTACCTTGTAATTCTACTACTTTATCACCAGTTAATTTTATATTACGTTTTTTAGCTCCATTAACAGTAGCATCTTCAGCCCCAAAAGTTGTAAATGTACGTAATTCACCTTTTCCCGGTTTTCCCCATAATTGTGTATCTTCTAACATATTTTGTTCGGTTTCGCTAGAACCGCATAAAATTTCAATGAAAGCTCTATACGGATATTTATCATTACCAGATATTAATTTACCGTTAATATATATATCAACATGATTAAATAATGAATGTAATGGATTTTCTATAATTGATATATTACTATCAGCATCTATAGTACTATTATCGCGTTTAACCATTTTAATTTCAAGGTTTAATTCTAGATCCATAAGATCTGTCCATTTTTCAGTTTGCCTAGGAATTATAAATTCAATAGGCGCTGTATTACCTGAAGGATTAACTAATGGTTGATGCTCATTAATAAAAGCTCTATCCATTGTTGTAAGTGTCGGAGGTAAACTATAGAGGTCCAATTCCCCTTTATTGCATAAACTAGAACCAGTAATCATGATTATATGTAAAAAAAACTAATCGAAATAATCTAAACGTCTTTTTTTATTACTTTTAAAATAATTATTGTTACAACGTTTTCTATGTCCTGAACCAGACTGGCCTTTATTAATAGTATTAGTACCCTTTATACTTTTATTACCGGTTAGAGCAGTCATTAATTTATCTTCTTTCAAATCGGTTAATAATTTAGATGTAACGTGTTTAAGTACATTTTTACCCCTTTTTTAGCAATATGTTTATATGTTTTAGGTTTTTGTATTACATCATGTATACCGCCTGTAACTTCATTTAGTAAAGTACTAGCCATATTATCGACTAAATAAGGTATAAGATTACTACCAACAGTTTTTAATGTTCCACCTAAACCATAACCACGTTGCCTAACACGGCCTCTATATACAGGTATATTCATAATGGTCTTCTACGAAATTCTAACCTAACTATACAAACATCACCCGTTAAATGAATAGTTTCGCCTAATTCATTACGTATAAATATATATATATCGTTTATACGCTTATCTGTAATAGGTAAATAATGTATATGTTTAAATTGTATACTTTTATGTGTAGTTACATTAGGAGCTTGATTATACGTAAATTGTCTTAGTAATTGCGATTGTCCAGATCCTACTATACTAAAATCGACGATATTTGTATATACGTATAGGTTTGTAAGGCCTAAATATAAATATGGTTCGTGAACAAAACAATCCATTTTAGGGAATACATAATAATAATTTTTATTCTTATTATTATGTATATTAATTAAGTTAATAACTTCTTGACTTGAATCGATACCTAACATATTACCTAATAATGTAGGTACTAAGAGACCTATATTTTCTGGAGTATTTTTTCTTATAATACATATAATAAGGATTATGGTTATATTTCCAAGATAAATATATACCAGTACCCCAATCGTTAATCGATGCTTCCCAAAGATTATAGGACATAGATGCCCATAAAGTACCAAACATTTTATTCCAGCTATCTTCCATAATACTTGTTAAGATTTTATAATCGTTATAAACTCCATTAGGTATTTTAAATGGTAATAATGTGCAATCATTATCGTAATATTTATTAGGAGTATTATCGTCCTTAGGCCCCATAATAACGTATTTTACACCTTTTTTTTAGCAAATTGACTCTCAGAATGTCTATCATATCCATATTCATGATTAACATCTGTATAGTATTTATAATGCCAAAATATGTTATATCTATAATTATAATTCATTTTATGATCAAAATGATTATTAAAAAATCCATAATCATTATGAAATGGTACATCTCTATAGCCTCGTTCAATTCGTTTTTTGGGGTATTGAGCATTTCTAATAGCTAAAAAAAATGTATTGTTTGAATCTGTAATGTTAAATACTTTATTAGGTATAATACCATCGACTAAACCTACTTCCCATTTGTTATCATTACTTAGAGTTATACCGTTAGGTATAGAGACTTTAAAATCAGCATTATTATTATCTTGTTGAGATTTAAATTTAATACGTTGACTATCTAATGTAATATAGAAATTTTCTGAACGTTCCATTATACGAAATTACTAAATATAGCGTCTCTTATAAAATGTAACGTTAATATACACTTACCATCATTGAAATGAATATTATTACCTAAAACGTTTTTTATATTAACATATATTTCATCTATACGGTTACTATTTATTTTTATATATTGATCATGTTGAAATTCATTAGTACTATAATGATTAACGTTAGTTTTAACTTTAAAAGGTAAAACACGTAATAATTGTTCTTCACCATCAGATATCATTACAGGTTCTATAATATCTATGTAAACGTATATAGAACTATCATTAATTAATAGATTAACGGGTTCTTTAAAAGGAGATGGTTCTATATCTATAGGCCGTAAAATATAATTTGTAGTAGCATTTAAAAAACCTAATTTTCTACATATATTAGGATGAAAAGTTAATCCTATATTAACGTTTAAGGGTATTGTATGTAATTCGCATACACTATTACTACTACGAAATTTAAGTAATATTTGAAGTACATTATCCGTTTCAAGTATTCTATCTATTACAGCCGTTATACTTATTTTAATTACACTATCTAATATATATTTTATACAAGCATTTATCATTTGCATAAATTGTAAAGGTGTATCATAAAAACCTAGAGGTATATTACCTCTATAAGGACCTGGTTCTAAAACTTCTATATCATCGGGTAATGTAAGGTCAAAATGTTGTTCCCCTTCTATAACAATTAATATAGCTCCCGGATAGGTGATTTCGGTTAGAGCTACGCTCCATTCTTCTTTTTTATTTAAGGTTATAGGTTTAGCTAATTTACATCTAAATTCAGCTACCGTATTATTAGGATATATATTTAAAGAACTATCGCTCATAAGGGTTATATAGAAATCTTCCATTATCTTCGTTTCGATATTTTAGGCGAAGGTAAGCCTATACCCGTTATTGTACTTAAAAGAACTAGCCAAACGTCTTTATTATTTGTATCGCCGTACGTAAGTCCCCATACCGAAGCTGCAAATACGCAATAGATGAGTAACATCTGAGCCGTGTATCTATATAGACCCGATATATCTTTATATTTATTAACTAATGAACCTGTTGTAGATTTATTAAGATTATTATCTATAGATATACTATCTTCCATATTTTTACTTTTATCCATGAGTTAAACGACTTATCGTAACTTTTCCACTTTACAAATATTTCTTTAATTTTACGACCTTTTTAAATAATAACTCTACGTTTTAATATTTTCTCTATATCATAATCGCCTTTATTTTTAATTAATTGTAATTCATTTCTATAAAATGAACCTTTTATTTCCTCACCGTTCAAATCATGAACCTTAAATGTTATCGGAGAACCATTAATAACTTTATATACAATAAATAATTCTAATGTCCAATTTGGTAAATAACCTTTAGTAAAAATGTTTTTTAGTTTTATTAATTCTAACATGATCGCCTATTTTAATAGTTTTATTATCTTTAGATATTTCATTATTATTAATATTATTCGATATTATATGTTCATTACCGATATTAGCATCTGTAGGTTTATAACCCGTAGAACTATGCTTTGATCGATTATAATTATTTATAAGATCTTGTAATACATCTATATATTTTTTAGTATTATTATACGTAAAATATTTCCACATTTTACCTTTAAGGGTTCGTAGAAAACGTTCAATAACACTAGCTTTAGTTTCAGGGTTTTCTGTTGTAAAAAAATGAATATGTTTATTTTTTAAAAACTTTTGAAATGGTTTATTAATAAATTCGCTACCTTTATCCGTTTGTAAACTTTTAGGTATTCTATGAGATTCATTTAATATATTATTAAACGTTTTAATTAATGTTGTAGATAATTTTTTATAGGTTTTACCCAAGCCATTTTAGAGAATACATCAATAACGCATAATAAATAACGATAACCATTATTATATTTACTAAATTTTTGCATATCAGCTAAATCAGCTTGCCATTGTATATCTATACCGGCGACTATAGTTTTTCTACGTTTAAAATTTCTTACAATAGGCTTATGTAATGTATAGGTTTTTTGTTCAGATAACCACGTTTTAACATCTTTTAAAGTTAATTTTTTAAATAATATTTTTCCAGCTTTATATAATTTACCTATACCTGAAAAGGATGCAGGATTTTTAATATCGTAATAAATATTTTTTAATATTTTATGTATTATTTCCAATTTGACCATCGTTGTTTATCTCTTTTAGATTTTTTTTATAGGTGTTATAATATCGTTATATTCGTAGTAATCATCATCATTATCATCGATATAATCGCTTTTAGTTTTTTTATGTTTTTTCGATGACTGTTTATTCTTAGATGGTGTATTTATTTTATCACTACCTCTTTTATTCTTATTTACGTAACTACTCCAGCGTTTATTACCAACATTTATTTTTTGATTTTTATTTATTAATTCTTCGGCAACATCTAACCATCCTATAGCATTTGTTTTAGTTTTTCTTTCTCTAGCCGCATCGTTCATAATATCCGTTATATTACTATTATCTATAATTTTACCATTAATACTTACAACACCTATATTATCCCATGTAATATTTGTATTATTTTTTATTTGTTCTAATAAATTACCTACAGGTATACGCATACTTTTAGGTATATTTGTAAGTACATTATCCGTAGGTATAGGTTTTATTATATCGGGTACATACGTAGGTGGTTTGGCGGGTATATCTGTAGGTGGTGTAACTGTAGTTGTTGCATCGGTAATAACTTGATCTTTAAAATTATTATATTTTAACATATATTCTGCATAACGATACATTTTATCGGTATTATTTATATTAGGATCATTCATTAAATCATCGATATTTTTTTGTATATTTATAGTTTGTACTATTTCTGGTTTAGGCGGTAATTTAGCATTTTGATATAAACGTAATCGTCTTAATTCATCTACATCGGACGCGGGAACTACGACCATTTTTTTCATCATATTGTATGTTTTACTTTATTTTTTATACTATCAATTAATATATTTATTAATTTAGGGTTTAATATTTTACGTTTACGTTTTGTGCTTATTTTTTTATTGGCTAATAAACGTATATCCCTACTCCAATGATTTAATGATGACTTATGACTCTTATTCATATTAACATTACCCTTTAATACATTATGACAACATTCGCATATACAATCTATTAGGCATTTATTACAACTTTTAATAATATTACGTTTAAATGTATCGGGTTTATTACGTAAACCTAATAACATTTTACCGTAACGTTTTATTAACGGTACTCTCATGATAACTAATAATATAATAATGATATTATATACCGAAACGTTTTACTATATCGTTAACACCATCGGCTATAATAGGAGCTAATAGACCAGCGCCTAAAGTCATCAATGGCAATGGTATTAAACCGCCTCGTTGATTTCTACGACGACGACGATGACTACGGCGTTTAATATTACCGCCGTGTTGTTTACGAGAACGTCTTCTACTACATTTACTACGTTTACCTGCCATGATATCAATACGTTAAATGAAGTATATTATTAATTACATATCGTATTTATTAGCTAAATAATTCAGGGTATTTTTTAAAAAATGGTTAATTTATAAGTATTGCGATAAATCGCTATCATTTAAATTAACTAGTAACGGTGGTGTTGACAACGTTGTGGGTACCGTTAACTTATTAATCGTTGATGTTATTGTATCATCATCGTATATATTATTCAAATTAGTTAACGTCGGTGATACGTACGTTTTTGTAGGTGTTATACGTTGTAAAAAAGTATTCATAGAAGGTAATTTAACAACTTTATTAGTTTCCTTTAACGGTGACCATGAAGTAATATCGTAATTATCGGGGCTAAATCCTTGAGGCATATTAATACTTAATAATGATGATGATGATGATGGTGATGCTATAGGTGTCATAGTTTGTAATATCATAGATTTAATCGGTGATGATGATGATGATGATGATGATGATGACACAACATCAGCTATTATCGAATTATTAGATTTTTTCATTTTAGGTTTTTTAACGGTTACTTTTTTAGGCTTTTTAGGTTTACTAACGGATACTTTTTAAGCTTTTTAGGTTTACTAACGGATACTTTTTTATTAATTTTCCAATTAATAAATGTACGTAACATTACGCCTCCTAAAAATCCGCTACCTCCTTTAGTAAGTATTAATTTTTTTCTATCAGCCATAGAAGTATTTTGATCTCCTATAGCTTTTATAGTATTTTCATGTTTTTTCATAAATTTTAGCGTTTGTTTAGGCATTGATATTTCATCATCTAATATACTTTTAGCTATAGCTATAAACCATTTCGTTAAACGATTATTACTAGTTGTTAATAATTGTTCGCGTTTATCCGGATTTTGTTCCTTCAATAAAAGCTTTATTAAATTATATATATTCATTTTATATATATATTGTAGGTCCTATACAATCTTTATGAGGAAATATATCAGTTTTTAATCTATATTTTTCATTAGTCATCGGATGAAAGTCTACTAATAAATAACCGTATGATGTATTGGTAGCATTATTATAGGCTTCTACTAAATGTTTTATTTGGGATTGTGTTTCTAATACTTTTATTTGACCTTTATCTCTACCATTTTTAAATAATAACATATATTTCGAATTTAAATTTATATTTCTAGAATGTTTACTTTGTTGATATAAATTTTGAGATATATATATACACGTAGCTCCTCTATGATGACCTTTACGCGTAAACCATGATACAATTTTATTCTCATATTCTGTACCCATCATATCATCAAATATTATCATATATGGTTTATCGGGTGACATTGGGAAATATGTATCATCATCTTCGGGTATTCCGTCAATAAATGTTATCTGTTGATCGTCTATATCGTCTTGTTTAACAATATCGTATTGATATTGCCATTCTTTATAACACCAATATACGTGGTCTATAGGTTTGTCAAATATTTCTTTTCTATATTTGACTATTTTACCAACTGTAAACGTTTTACCGCTACCGCTAGGACCCGCAACATATATATTGATTGGATGTCGAAATATAACTTTTTTGTCGTTATATTCCATTATAACGTTCAATAACAAACAAAATATAGATTATGATATTTTATTTCATAATATTCCTATATATATATATATATAAAACAGTATTAACAATTACGTGCAGAAATACATATAAAAACAGTATTAAACATCTACGTGCAGAAATACATACAAAATAACACACTTATAATGATGCCAACATAAATTAAGCCAATTATATTCATTCTATACAACTATTGGTTAAAATATCTAACCTATTAAAAAAACATTCTATACAATAATTGTTTAAGTATGTACATAAGTGTTTACGTAACAGAATAGTATAAAAGTTAACGTAAATCCCACATTAAACTAAAATATTCCTTTGTATCTGAACAAATACTATGAGTTCTACTATTATGGAAGATATTTTAGAAACTTGTATGGTAGATGCTGGTTACCTGTGTTAGATAATAAGGCATTTAGTATGTCTTATCAACCTACACAAGATTTACCGTATGAACCTACATGCGGAAATCGTTATGATGATCTATTAGCTGAGGTAAAATTATCTAATTTTAATATGATTCATATTAGAACATCTTTAGATATTTTAGTAGCTAATTCTAGAGAAATGTCTCAAGTTATGAACAAAAAACGTTTATTATTTGTGCCTGATGAAATTAGAGTGCCCGTTAAATTTACTAACGTTAATAATAATTTAAATGTACCGTATGAATCTATACCGATACCTAAACTTACTATAAATAAAAAAATATCTACTAGAAGTAGTTATAAAGATACAAAGGAAAAATCGTCTTATAACCTAACCCAAACGTAAATATTCTAGAAAACGTAAACATAGTTCATCTAGTGATGATGATGATAATATTGACGTATCTAAAGCAGATACGCAAATAAATATGATTGAAGCTCAGAAAATCTCAAAAGGTCTTAAACATCCTCCAAGTGGTGAAAAGAAGATCAAGTATAATGGGGCTCCAACTAAGCATTAAATATGCTGGGATAACACGGTACGTATTGTATTCATTATTTGTTTTACATTATTTTCATAAGGTAATATCGTTATTGGTATTTCTTCTTCTTTCGATAGCCATTCTTGATGATATTTATGTAGCACTGACAAATAGTCTATATCTAATTGTTCTTCTTCGGGTCTATTACGTTTACGTATTCTTTGTAAACATATTTCTGTCGGTGTATTCAAATATAATATATGATCTGGATTTTTCATATTAGATATCATATTATCGTATACGGCTATTTCACAATCGTTTATATTGTTTTGTTCTATATAAAATCTTGTAAACACTTTCTGGCAACTTATCTGTGATCTTTCACAAAAATGATAACCAGGTTTATCACCTATAATTTTTATTGTTTGTCTATGACTTTCTAATGTCGTTAATTGTAAAGGAAAACAATAGTTTATTGGATCCTTTACGCCTAAATACAATAAATTGTAGTCTGTTTTACGTCCACGTACACACGACCATTCGTTTATTCTTTCAGGATATATATAACTCTCTTCAAAAGTTGTAACAATACGTTTTAATAAGGTACTTTTACCAGCGCCTATATTTCCTTCCAAACTAAACAACATGTTGTATAGTTATAATCGTGTATTTTTTATACACTGTTTGTTGTCTTATACACTTATTACAAAAACTCTTTATTACCATATAGTTTATAGTTACATATTATACACCTTAAACGTTGTAGTTTTTTATTATAATGATACATTTCAATATCTTTATATACTGTATAATTGTTATTATGCTGCTGATGATGTTGTTGCTCTGTTGATGCTGTAATTATACCTTCTTATTCTTGACAAAAGCATCCAATACATCATTGTATTTACGTTTTCTTGGATCTTTATTATTCCTCTTCAATTTCTTCAATTCTTTAATTTTATCCGTAGATGATTCGACTTTTAGTAGTGATTTTCCTAACCAATTATCGTCTTCATCATCATCGCTCAATATTACTGTACTATCTGTTGTATCGCTATCATTTTTGTAACGATTTATCATAGCCTCTTGATTAGGCGTTATTTCTTCTTCATCTATAACCGTTATCTCGCATTTCGACGCATAATGTCCAGGCATATGACATTTATAACATAAACGTTCTTCAGGACATACTTTACTTAAATGATCTATACCTCCGCAATTAGTACATAT
>CM026403.1:36734241-36766475 GCA_014843695.1 Archivesica marissinica
CCGCGGAGTCTGGTAATACGTCGCCTGGCACCGCCTATGGTTCCTATTGAAATCTCGAAACTCTGATCCAATGATAAGTCTTGTTTGCTATTTAAGACTTTACCTACGGTCTCCATGACGGCTTCGGCGTTCAACTCGTCCCATGGTCTCAAAGGTACTACGATAGGATCTTGGAGCCCGTCGTGATGGATGACGACCCGACCTAAATCGTTCCCCTCCAAATCGCCCGAGCTCGATCCAGCACGTCGTCTAGCATCCGATGTAACCCGTCCCTGACATCGTTGAGCCGTTGACCACGGTGCTCTTCGTCGACCTTGACCTGGTACGTTTTATCCAAGGCCGAATCCTTAGCGTACGTCCTCTCAGACATTTTTCTTATCGTATACCGTAGACCTCCGGAAGGTGGGGTGTCTGGTTGAGGGTCATCTCCACCCCCTATTTGAGCGATAGGTGGGTCCCAATCGTCCGTCAAACATATACGCTCAGTCTCCTCCATTTCTTCTTGATCCGATAAATAGACTCTAAACGTCTCTTCAGTATCATCGGCGCTCGACGGTGAGGCCCCGGGGGTGGCCATACTTCTAATCAGCCCTTCTAACTGATCAGTGACAAATTCGTCCCCGTACTCCGGATTTAGTAACTGAAACAGCCGAAACCTCACTCCCGGGCATTCTTGAAGACCCCACGTGACGGCGAAGTTCATCAAATCGTTTTCGTTGTCGAACGAATTTATAATATCGTTTACCGAATTCATCTTGAAGGCTTGGTTTCTTGTAAAAGAATGAATTTATAGAGCAGAGATCCTTTTTATATACTACGTTCTCTCGTTTCATCGGTCGGTTATTTTTAGTAACGTACGTCACTATCCTGGATTCTGATTGGTCGGTTATAACGTCATTGGATAACTAAAAATAGCAATACCGGTTCTAACTAGTTTTCTATTTATAGTAACGTAGGTAATTGTTATTTATAGCAATACGCTCTCCTCGGATAAATAACAATAGCAATACCGGTTCTAACTAGTTTTCTATTTATAGTAACGTATGTCATTGTTATTTATAGCAATACGTTCTCCTCGGATGAATATAAATAGCCCGTTCCAACTAGTTTTCTATTTATAGTACCTTAGGTCATTTATAGGATAGGTCTATACGTGTCTGGACATGATTTCGTGACGCCAACGACTGACTGATGCAATATTCCGGAAACTATAAACACGCTCAGCGACTTAAGTATCGGATGCCAAAGTGTAAGGATATTTAGGTACCTATACGAATTATATAATATCAACATCTTACGATCGAAATGACGATAATAAATATAATCGGTATAATGAGAATGTGTAGAGGGAGTGTGTACGGACATTAGCTACGTAACTAGAATTAAGGGTAGGTAAGGACAGAAATGGAGCGACACACACCGAGTCGAATGGACCATTAATAAGAGAGATAGTGTTTTGCCGCCATTTTTATCCTCCATTTTGAAAATCGTAGGCGCGGAACGTATAATCGTTTATCGAAACCCCCGGATAGATAGACCTATAATAAAGATTATATAACGAATTTATATCGGTATTTCCGGTTTTTCGGATCACTACTTCCGGTATGAGGTCGGACCATTAATTGAGTCGCGGATTCGTCATTGTCTCTTCGAGATCTTTCCGACGATACCAAACAAGGCCAGTTTCCTCGAACGTTCATTTTTCTTCAAACTTAGTTACGATTAAAGGGAGATAATCAGTATTATAGATATATCGAATAATGATAGATCAAAATGAAGGGTAGCGTCGGACTCGTGACGACGATACGCGTATATTAGAACTAACGTATAGTTACGTTTAAATATATTTCATTTTCATTACGAGCATAGGATTCGGGAAGTACTGATGTTCATAATAAGTGGTGTATCATAAGTCAGAAATAAAATAGGGTGACGCTATAATAAACAAACACAATGCATTGATAATTTCACACCACTGCGTTGAATAATTCGTCGATAGTTTCTGTATGTTTTACGTTTATTTATCGTCGCTACCGGTTACCCGTACGAGCGTCGCTCTCCTGAAGAGATTAGTAATTTTGGAGGATAGTGCGATGATACAGACCCATTCCAGAGTCTCATCTGGTTCCTTTACGTGCACAGACACGATACCTCGGTCCCATCTGAAAGACCGTTAATTTTATTAGGGTCAGACGGGGGATCGAACCCGCGATCCCTGGATTACCGGTCCAGCGTGTTACCGCTGGACTACAGATCCGTCTGTACCACTAAGCTTAACGCTACTACCAAAGTATGTCCTCGTGTTGCCCTTGATTGTCTGGTCTGGTTAATTCCATCTTTTAATTTCATTCCCCGCCATTTCATCTTAAATTAATGAGCCAATATGTCATTTTATGACTGATTTGAAATGACAACAGCACCATATGAACTGATGTGTACTTCAGTTACTGTTAGACTGGCGTGTTGAACCTATATGCCCTTAGTACAAATGGTGTATTTACGTTTATTTATCGTCGCTACCGGTTACCCGTACGAGCGTCGCTCTCCTGAAGAGATTAGTAATTTTGGAGGATAGTGCGATGATACAGACAGAGACCCATTACAGAGTCTCCTCTGGTTCCTTTACGTGCACAGACACGATACCTCGGTCCCATCTGAAAGACCATTAATTTTATTAGGGTAATCCAGGGATCGAACCTACGCGGCGCTACCCCTATATCTAATAATCGAATTATGGATATCCGTATAAATACTAAAGAAATAGCGAAACATCGCCCCATAATTGTTGCTGTTTTTAGATTGATTTGAGTACCGCTGTAGGCCTACATGCAGCATTTACATACATGTACATCTTATAATTCTGTTTCGAGCGTAATGCGACATATGCACGCTAAATGACCATTACATATCCATCATGAAAACATCAAAGCCGTTGTTTTGGAGGACAGTGCACAAGACAGAAGATGCTCCACCTACAGACAGACCGCCAGACGGACGGACAGACAGACGGACGGACGGACAGACGGACATACAGACAGACGGACATACGGACGGACGGACAGACAGACAGACAGACAGACAGACAGACAGACAGACAGACCGACCGACCGACCGACCGGCAGGCAGGCAGACAGCTGATCTGCTACCTCAATCAAGAACTTAATATTTTATGAACGCGTGGATTATTTTATTGAACCGGGGATGTAATTAGTTTATACAAATTTATGTTAGCTCGATGGACAGGCAGGCAGTGATTACAAGAATTCCCCACGGCAAGTACGCATACATTTAGCGAACGAAAGCGATTTTAATTATTTGCAGATACGTCTTAAAGACAATCTTGTTTGGGTGTTAATAAAATATTGTCCATTAATAAAGCCCTGTCTTCAACATCGTTGGGATATCTCCGCGTCAATTAGAACCAATTAGCTGAGGATTAAGTTATGTACGCGCTCCGGGCTTATCAGTTAATCCGTTATGAGAAATGTTATTGGTCATACCTTTAGCTTTTAAAGGATGGCATTGACAACATCGGTATGTAAACGTATTAATTACTTTAGAATCATGAAACAATTTGCCACGCGATATTTATAATTAACTGCGTCAGATGGGCTAGAAATATTTCTCGCATTCCCAGATAAGGTTATTTAGGGCCAACTGACAAACATACAAGCAGACATACCGCTTGGATTCAGTTAATTATGTTAACGGGCATTGAACACCGAGTATTAGACATTTATATTAATCGTTCCATCCCGCGTCTCATATTGGATGGATAATATTATTTTATTACAAATTTATATTTGCTCGATCGCGAAACAAGTTGTTACGACTTATCGCTCTGGATATCTCATTCCTGATGGAATCCATCGCCCTCTAAAACGTACATTACGGATTATTAATAATTTATCGCGTTTTTATGGAATTATACGTAACGATGTAAGATATATATTATTCATTTTCGCTAAAGTACATAGGTTAAGTTTGTATATAGCGTATAATTAGGATTTCTTACTCGATAAAAACGTACGCCTAGTTTGAATAATATAATGAACTTACCCGTATATTCGTTGAAGTTCGTGAAGCTGATTGAGGTCTAAGTCCGTTGTATACGGTCTATATATATAGAAGCGTTCGTAATCGTTATTTATGGATCGGTTCGTAGTCTATATTTATAGAATGGTACGCGATCGTTATTTATGGATTGATTCGTAGTCGTTATTTATAGAAACGTACGCGCTCGCTATTTATAGAGCGGTTCGTTCCCATTGGTGTCTCTCATTGGTCGGTGCAATCGGGTATGTAGTGTAGTGTAGTCGCTTCGTTTTCTTATACACCACTTTCACTCTGTTACTGTACCGATCGGTATATCGATGTCGTTTACCCGTTAACACGTAATTCTCCGTAGAGTCCGTTTCAGTTTCTGACACGAGTGTTTCAGTTTCTGACACGAGCGTTTCAATTTCTGACACGAGCGTTTCAGTTTCTGACACTAGCGTTTCAGTTTCTGACACACGCGTTTCAGTTTTTGTCATTGTTATTTCAGTTTTTGTCTCCGTCGTTTCGATATGCGACGCTACAGTCGCATTGTTGTGTCGTTAATCCGATAAAAAAATAAATTGTTACAACAATATATATCCACTATCTCACCATATCTACGTACATTTCTACAAGATATACGCACTATCTCCCCATATATACGTACATTGCTACTAAATATACACACTATCTCACCATATCTACGTACATTACTACAATATATACGCACTATATCACCATATCTACGTATATTACAACAATATATATCCACTATCTCACCATATCTACGTACATTTCTACAAGATATACGCACTATCTCACCATATATACGTACATTGCTACTAAATATACGCACTATCTCACCAAATCTACGTACATTACTACAAGATATATCCACTATCTCACCAAATATACGTACATTACTACAAGATATATCCACTATCTCACAATATTTACGTACATTACTACAAGATATACACAGTATCTCACCATATCTACGTACATTACTACAAGAAATTATTCACTATCTCACCATACATACATTCATTACTACAAGATCTACGCACTATCGCACCATATATACGTTCATTACTACAAGATATACGCACTATGTCACCATATCTACGTACATTGCTACAAAATATACGCACTATCGCACCATATTTACGTACATTACTACAATATATACGCACTATCTCAACATATCGACGTACATTACTACAAGATATATACACTATCGCACCATATCTACGTACATTACTACAATATCTACACACTGTCTCACCATATCTACGTACATTACTACAAGATATACGAACTATCTCACCATATCTACGTACATTACTACAAGATATACGCACTATCTCACCATATCTACGTACATTACTACAAGATATACACACTATCTCACTATATATACCTACATTACTACAAGATATATCCACTATCTCACCATATTTACGTACATTACTACAATAACTACACACTGTCTCACCATATCTACGTACATTACTACAAGATATACGCACTATCTCACCATATCTACGTACATTACTACAAGAAATACGCACTATCTCACCATATCTACGTACATTACTACAAGATATACACACTATCTCACTATATATACCTACATTACTACAAGATATATCCACTATCTCACCATATTTACGTACATTACTACAAGATATACGCAGTATCTCACCATATCTACGTACATTACAACAATATATATCCACTATCTCACCATATTTACGTACATTACTACAAGATATACGCAGTATCTCACCATATATACGTACATTACTACAATATATATCCACTATCTCACCATATCTACATACATTACTACAAGATATACGCACTATCTCACCATATCTACGTACATTACTACAATATATACGCACTATCTCACCATATCTACGTACATTACTCTTCTAATCGGTCGCTATTTATAGAAGCGTACGTAGTCGATATTTATAGAAGCGTTCGTAGTCGTTATTTATGGATAGGTTCGTAGTCGATATTTATAGAAGCGTTCGTAGTCGTTATTTATAGAAACGTACGCGCTCGCTATTTATAGAGCGGTTCGTTCCCATTGGTGTCTCTCATTGGTCGGTGCAATCGGGTATGTAGTGTAGTGTAGTCGCTTCGTTTTCTTATACACCACTTTCACTCTGTTACTGTACCTATCGGTATATCGATGTCGTAAAATAACGTCAGTTCGCTTAACTTCATCCGGTTTTTATACACATTTATTTTAGCTCGATCGCGAAACGAGTTATTCCGACTCTCGAGACCTCGTTCCTGATGGAGAGGGAATTCAAATGCCGAGGGCACGCTCGTAACGGCTCCAGCGGGGCTCGAACTCCGGACCTGAAGCTGCGCTATCGCGATTTCCCGTCGTACGGGTGTGGCGACCCATGATTGCGAGCTGGATTTGGTCACCACCGGGTAACCGGACATCCGTGACAGCCAGTCGTTGTCCCGCGACAACCACTCACTAGCTACACGGACGACAGGCCTCATTTACCGTACATGAGGGTCGATGCAGTGACAACTCTACCCCGGCCAGCCCGGATCTGAATCCGTGTGTGGGCGGAGAATGTAGGTACCCCCCGGTACGGACCAGTTGGAAGCGGCTCTGAATGGATGTTATTGACCCGAGAACGGATCCGACTGGAAGCATGAGGGTGTCATCAGGGTACGTGGCGGGGCCACCGATTATTCTGACTAGTGTCTTCGAAGAACATTTGTATGCGACGACGCTCCGTATATGTAATAGCGTACATATGTCGCATATGTTCGATGTACATTATCCGATAAGCCCGGACATAATCGTGAGGTCATCCAAAATGGACGCCGCGTAGAGACTTGTTACTAGATCGTCCGAGATGGACATCGTACTCGGTAGTTGCGCGATACGTCATCAATAAACGCGCACGCGCGTGACCTACTTATATTACCTTATATGCAAAGAGCTGGGTTTACCAAAAAAGCAAAGAGCGCGGTAGTTGCGCGATACTTCATCAATAGGCTCTATAGTCTCGCGCACGCGCGTGACCTACTTTATATTCCCTTATATGCAAATGAGTTACTATAAAGCGTATTCAAAATGGCGCCCGTTTGTTTACATGCAAAGAGCTGACTTTACTACTCACCATAATCCAGTTCACTATTGCATGCACGTTAAGTATATATGTATTTTCTTCATTTCTACATACAACAGCAAGAGAGTGATAGAGAGAAGAATTGCAAGGAAAGTCCACCTGGTTGCAGTTCAGGACAAACATGCTACTTAGCAACACCTTGTTCCGGTAAATTTAAAACCGGATGTACAGGTAACAACGTAAATCAGTCAGTCATTTATTTGTTTGTTTCGGTGATCTAAGGTCTCACTATCAGTTTAGGTCATATGGCAACTCTTCAAATATTAATGATGAAGGAAGTATTACTTACGGGCACCCAGGTAGAACCGCTGACTTTCTACAGGCCAGCTGAATAACTTCCTCACATGAAGAATTCGACTCCACCATTGGGATTCGAACACACATAGGTTCAAGCGAACTGGAGTAAAATATCTTAACCACTCGGCCACGCGCAACCAGTCATATATTAGTGCGAGTCACTGTCAACCTAGTCAATCAGGTGAATGTGATGTCGTCAATAACCAACACTATATGTCGGACATTACTTAACCGACACTATATGCCGGGCATTACTTAATTGACACTATATGTCGGACATTGCATAACCGATATTATATGTCGGACATTACCTAACCGACACTATATGTCGGACATTACTTAACCGACACTATATGTCGGACATTACTTAACCGACACTATATGTCGGACATTACCTAACCGACACTATATGTCGGACATTACTTAACCCACACTATATGTCGGACATTACCTAACCCACACTATATGTCGGACATTACCTAACCGACATTATATGTCGGACATTACCTAACCGACATTATATTTCGGACATTACCTAACCGACATTATATGTCGGACATTACCTAACCGACACTATATGTCGGACATTACCTAACCGACACTATATGTCGGACATTACCTAACCGACACTATATGTCGGATATTACCTAACCGACACTATATGTAGGACATTACTTAATTTACACTATATGTCGGACATTACCTAACCGACACTATATGCCGGACAGTACCTAACCGACACTATATGTCGGTCATTACTTAATTGAAACTATATGTCGGACATTACCTAACCGACACTATATGTCGGTCATTACCTAACCGACACTATATGTCAGACATTACCTAACCGACATTATATGTCGGACATTACCTAACCGACATTATATGTCGGACATTACCTAACCGACATTATATGTCGGACATTACCTAACCGACACTATATGTCGGACATTACCTAACCGACACTATATGTCGGACATTACCTAACCGACACTATATGTCCGATATTACCTAACCGACACTATATGTAGGACATTACTTAATTGACAATATATGTCGGACATTACCTAACCGACACTATATGCCGGACAGTACCTAACCGACACTATATGCCGAACATTACTTAACCGACACTATATGTCGGACATTACCTAACAGACACTATATGCCGGACATTACTTAACCGACACTATATGTCGGTCATTACTTAATTGAAACTATATGTCGGACATTACCTAACCGACACTATATGTCGGTCATTACCTAACCGACACTATATGTCAGACATTACCTAACCGACATTATATGTCGGACATTACCTAACCGACATTATATGTCGGACATTACCTAACCGACATTATATGTCGGACATTACCTAACCGACACTATATGTCGGACATTACCTAACCGACACTATATGTCGGACATTACCTAACCGACACTATATGTCCGATATTACCTAACCGACACTATATGTAGGACATTACTTAATTGACAATATATGTCGGACATTACCTAACCGACACTATATGCCGGACAGTACCTAACCGACACTATATGTCGGACATTACCTAACCGACACTATATGTCGGACATTACCTAACCGACACTATATGCCGGACATTACTTAACCGACACTATATGTCGGACATTACCTAACCGACACTATATGCCGGACATTACTTAACCGACACTATATGTCGGTCATTACTTAATTGAAACTATATGTCGGACATTACCTAACCGACACTATATGTCGGTCATTACTTAATTGACACTATATGTCGGACATTACCTAACCGACACTATATGTCGGTTATTACTTAACCGACACTATATGTCGGTCATTACTTAATTGACACTATATGTCGGACACTACTTAACCGACACTATATGCCGGACATTACCTAACCGACAATATATGCCGGACATTACCTAACCGACATTATATGTCGGACATTACCTAACCGACACTATATGCCGGACATTACCTAACCGACACTATATGTCGGACATTACCTAACCGACACTATATGTCGGACATTACCTAACCGACATTATATATCGGATATTACCTAACCGACATTATATGTCGGAAATTACTTAACCGACACTATATGTCGGACATTACCTAACCGACACTATATTTCGGACATTACCTAACCGACACTATATGTCGGACATTACCTAACCTACACTATATGTCGGACATTACCTAACCGACATTATATATCGGACATTACCTAACCGACATTATATGTCGGATATTATTTAACCGACACTATATGTCGGACATTACCTAATCGACACTATATTTCGGACATTACCTAACCGACACTATATGTCTGACATTACCTAACCGACATTATATGTCGGACATTACCTAACCGACATTATATGTCGGACATTACTTAACCGACACTTTATGTCGGACATTACCTAACCGACACTATATGTCGGACATTACCTAACCGACACTATATGCCGGACATTACCTAACCGACATTATATGTCGGACATTACCTAACCGACACACTATATGTCGGACATTACCTAACGGACACTATATGTCGGACATTACCTAACCGACACTATATGTCGGACATTACCTAACCGACACTATATGCCGGACATTACCTAACCGACACTATATGCCGGACATTACCTAACCGATACTATATGCCGGACATTACCTAACCGACATTATATGTCGGACATTACCTAACCGACATTATATGTCGGACATTACTTAACCGACACTATATGACGGACATTACCTAACCGACACTATATGTCGGACATTACCTAACCGACACTATATGTCGGACATTACCTAACCGACACTATATGTCGGACATTACCTAACCGACACTATATGTCGGACATTACCTAACCGACACTATATGCCGGACATTACCTAACCGACACTATATGCCGGACATTACCTAACCAACACTATATGTCGGACATTACCTAACCGACACTATATGCCGGACATTACCTAACCGACATTATATGTCGGACATTACCTAACCGACATTATATGTCGGACATTACTTAACCGACACTATATGACGGACATTACCTAACCGACACTATATGTCGGACATTACCTAACCGACACTATATGTCGGACATTACCTAACCGACACTATATGCCGGACATTACCTAACCGACATTATATGCCGGACATTACCTAACCGACATTATATGCCGGACATTACCTAACCGACATTATATGTCGGACATTACCTAACCGACATTATATGTCGGACATTACTTAACCGACACTATATGACGGACATTACCTAACCGACACTATATGTCGGACATTACCTAACCGACACTATATGTCGGACATTACCTAACCGACACTATATGTCGGACATTACCTAACGGACACTATATGTCGGA
Organism: Archivesica marissinica; assembly: GCA_014843695.1. NCBI lineage: Eukaryota > Metazoa > Mollusca > Bivalvia > Venerida > Vesicomyidae > Archivesica > Archivesica marissinica. Next base: position 36,745,162 of record CM026403.1, read on the forward strand.
CATTACCTAACCGACACTATATGCCGGACATTACCTAACCGACACTATATGCCGGACATTACCTAACCAACACTATATGTCGGACATTACCTAACCGACACTATATGCCGGACATTACCTAACCGACATTATATGTCGGACATTACCTAACCGACATTATATGTCGGACATTACCTAACCGACATTATATGTCGGACATTACTTAACCGACACTATATGACGGACATTACCTAACCGACACTATATGTCGGACATTACCTAACCGACACTATATGTCGGACATTACCTAACCGACACTATATGCCGGGTATTACCTAACCGACATTATATGCCGGACATTACCTAACCGACATTATATGCCGGACATTACCTAACCGACACTATATGAGTACCATCAACCGATGAGCCGTACGCCGGACCATACAATCGTTTGTAATCGTTCCGGATACTAAAGTTGCGTATTATTGTCTCAGACTCTACATTCGTGTTTGATTGTCCCGGACCCTACAGTTTTTAGTATTGTCTCGGGCTCTGTATTCATGTTTGATTTCCCCAGACCCTACATCCGTGTGTGATTTCCCGAGACCCTACATCCGTGTGTGATTTCCCCAGACACTACATCCGTGTGTGATTTCCCCAGACCCTACATCCGTGTGTGATTTCCTCAGACCCTACATCCGTGTGTGATTTTCACGGACACTACACAGGCCCGTAGCCACACTGAGGCGTCCGTGGCCCAGTGGTAGAGCGTCGGATTTGGAATCGATCGGTCCCGGGTTCGATACTCGGACAGGCCACGTATGTAGTGTCTTTGAGCAAGGCACCTCACACACATTGCTTAGTACTGGTTAATCGCTTAGGTCGGCTAAGCCTGCCCAGGAAAACATGTCTAAGTCCCCGAGAGGGGTTTGACATTAAAGGAACATAAAGGAACATGTGGCACATCGAGGCAGTTGCCGTGGTTAAAATTTCAACAGCAAAGAAAATGGAAAATTAAATAAATAAAATGCAAAATATCCCTTTGCTGTATAAAATATTGACTGCTAGAGTAGTGAGCTGAAAGGACAGTACATAATTATACATATAAAATCAGAAAAGTGGGAACATGACCCCGGGCCCCCTATATTGCCTCGGTTGAAATGTGCCTATGGCTATATAGCCTATGGTTACGGTACTGCTACATATGCATGTGTTATTGCCCCGGGAACTATATTCATGCTCGATTGTTCAGTATACTACATTCATGTGTTATTGAAGTGTCTGTGCATTATTGTCCCGGACACTATATTCCTGTGTTATTGCCCCGGACACTATATTCCTGTGTTATTGTCCCTGACATTATAGTTCTGTGTTATTGTCCCGGACACTATATTCCTGCGTTATTGTCCCTGACACTACATTCCTGTGTTATTGTCCCGGACACTAATTTCCTGTGTTATTGTCCCGGACACTACATTCCCGTGTTATTGTCCCGGACACTATATTCGTGGGTAATTGTCCCGGACACTATATTCCCGTGTTATTGTCCCGGACACTATATTCCTGTGTTATCGTCCCGGACACTATATTCCTGTGTTATTGTCCCGGAAACTATTGTCATGTGTTATTGTCCAGGACACTATATTCCTGTGTTATTGTCCCGGATACTACATTCCTGTGTTATTGTCCCGGGCACTATATTCCTGTGTTATTGTCACGGACACTATATTCCTGTGTTATTGTCCCGGACACTATATTCCTGTGTTATTGTCCCGGACACTACATTCGTTTGTCCCGGACACTATATTGCTGTGTTATTGTCACGGACACTATATTCCTGTGTTATTGTCACGGACACTACGTCCGTGTGTTATTGTCCCGGACACTATATTCGTGTGCTATTGTCCCGGAAAACTATATTCCTGTGTTATTGTTCCGGACACTATATGCCTGTGTTATTTTCCCGGACACTACGTCCGTGCGTTATTGTCCCGGACACTATATTCATGTGTTATTGTCCCGGACACTATATTCCTGTGTTATTGTCCCAGACATTATATTCCTGTGTTATTGTCCCAGACACTATATTCCTGTGTTATTGTCCCGGACACTACATTCCTGTGTTAATGTCCTGGACACTATGTTCCTGTGTTATTGTCCCGGGCACTATATTCCTGTGTTATTGTCACGGACAATATATTCCTGTGTTATTGTCACGGACACTACGTCCGTGTGTTATTTTCCCGGACACTATATTCATGTGTTATTGTCCCGGACACTATATACCTGTGTTATTGTCCCGGACACTATATTCCTGTGTTATTGTCCCGGACATTACATTCCTGTGTTATTGTCCCAGACACTATATTCCTGTTAATGTCCCGGACACTACATTCCTGTGTTATTGTCCCTGACACTATAGATCTGTGTTATTGTCTCGGACACTACATTCCTGTGTTATTGTCCAGGACACTATATTCCTGTGTTATTGTCCCGGACACCATATTCCTGTGTTATTGTCCCTGACACTACATTCCTGTGTTATTGTCCCGGACACTAATTTCCTGTGTTATTGTCCCGGATATTACAATCCCGTGTTATTGTCCCGGACACTATATTCGTGGGTAATTGTCCCGGACACTATATTCCTGTGTTATTGTCCCGGACACAACGTCCGTGCGTTACTGTCCCGGACACTCTATTCGTGTGTTATTGTCCCGGACACTATATTCCTGTGTTATTGTCCCGGACACAACGTCCGTGCATTACTGTCCCGGACACTATATTCCTATGGTATTTTCCAGGACACTATATTCCTGTGTTATTGTCCCGGACACTATATTCCTGTGTTATTGTCCCGGATACTACGTCCGTGTGTTATTGTCCCGGACACTACATTCCTGTGTTATTGTCCCGGACACTATATTCCTGTGTTATTGTCCCTGACACTATAGTTATGTGTTATTGTCCCTGACACTATAGTTCTGTGTTATTGTCCCGGACACTATAGTTCTGTGTTATTGTCCCGGACACTACATTCCCGTGTTATTGTCCCTGACACTACATTCCTGTGTTATTGTCCCGGACACTAATTTCCTGTGTTATTGTCCCGAACACTCTATTCCTGTGTTATTGTCCCGGATACTACATTCCTGTGTTATTGTCCCGGACACTACATTCTTGTGTTATTGTCCCGGACACTATATTCCTGTGTTATTGACCCGGACACAACGTCCGTGCGTTATTGTACTGAACAGTATATTCCTGTGTTATTGTCCCTGACACTATATTCCTGTGTTATTGTCCCGGACACTATAGTTCTGTGTTATTGTCCCTGACACTATATTTCTGTGTTATTGTCCCGGACACTATAGTTCTGTGTTATTGTCCCTGAAAATATAGTTCTGTGTTATTGTCCCTGACATTATATTCCTGTGTTATTGTCCCGGACACTATAGTTCTGTGTTATTGTCCCTGACACTATAGTTCTGTGTTATTGTCCCTGAAACTATAGTTCTGTGTTATTGACCCGGACACTATAGTTCTGTGTTATTGTCCCGGACACTACATTCCTGTGTTTTTGTCCCTGACACTATATTCCTGTGTTATTGTCCCTGACACTATATTCCTGTGTTATTGTCCCTGACACTATAGTTCTGTGTTATTGTCCCTGGCACTATAGTTCTGTGTTATTGTCCCGGACACTATAGTTCTGTTTTATTGTCCCGTACACTATATTCCTGTGTTATTGTCCCTGACACTATAGTTCTGTGTTATTGTCCCGGACACTACATTCCTGTGTTATTGTCCAGGACACTATATTCCTTTGTTATTGTCCCGGACACCATATTCCTGTGTTATTGTCCCTGACACTACATTCCTGTGTTATTGTCCCGGACACTAATTTCCTGTGTTATTGTCCCGGATACTACAATCCCGTGTTATTGTCCCGGACACTATATTCGTGGGTAATTGTCCCGGACACTATATTCCTGTGTTATTGTCCCGGACACAACGTCCGTGCATTACTTTCCCGGACACTCTATTCGTGTGTTATTGTCCCGGACACTATATTCCTGTGTTATTGTCCCGGACACAACGTCCGTGCATTACTGTCCCGGACACTATATTCCTATGGTATTTTCCAGGACACTATATTCCTGTGTTATTGTCCCGGACACTATATTCCTGTGTTATTGTCCCGGATACTACGTCCGTGTGTTATTGTACCGGACACTACATTTCTGTGTTATTGTCCCGGACACTATATTCCTGTGTTATTGTCCCTGACACTATATTCCTGTGTTATTGTCCCTGACACTATAGTTCTGTGTTATTGTCCCTGACACTATAGTTCTGTGTTATTGTCCCGGACACTACATTCCCGTGTTATTGTCCCGGACACTATATTCGTGGGTAATTGGCCCGGACACTATATTCCCGTGTTATTGTCCCGGACACTATATTCCTGTGTTATCGTCCCGGACACTATATTCCTGTGTTATTGTCCCGGAAACTATTGTCATGTGTTATTGTCCAGGACACTATATTCTTGTGTTATTGTCCCGGATACTACATTCCTGTGTTATTGTCCCGGGCACTATATTCCTGTGTTATTGTCACGGACACTATATTCCTGTGTTATTGTCCCGGACACTATATTCCTGTGTTATTGTCCCGGACACTACATTCGTTTGTCCCGGACACTATATTGCTGTGTTATTGTCACGGACACTATATTCCTGTGTTATTGTCACGGACACTACGTCCGTGTGTTATTGTCCCGGACACTATATTCGTGTGCTATTGTCCCGGAAAACTATATTCCTGTGTTATTGTCACGGACACTATATTCCTGTGTTATTGTCACGGACACTACGTCCGTGTGTTATTGTCCCGGACACTATATTCGTGTGCTATTGTCCCGGAAAACTATATTCCTGTGTTATTGTTCCGGACACTATATGCCTGTGTTATTTTCCCGGACACTACGTCCGTGCGTTATTGTCCCGGACACTATATTCATGTGTTATTGTCCCGGACACTACATTCCTGTGTTAATGTCCTGGACACTATGTTCCTGTGTTATTGTCCCGGACACTATATTCGTGTGCTATTGTCCCGGAAAACTGTATTCCTGTGTTATTGTTCCGGACACTATATGCCTGTGTTATTTTCCCGGACACTACGTCCGTGCGTTATTGTCCCGGACACTATATTCATGTGTTATTGTCCCGGACACTATATTCCTGTGTTATTGTCCCAGACATTATATTCCTGTGTTATTGTCCCAGACACTATATTCCTGTGTTATTGTCCCGGACACTACATTCCTGTGTTAATGTCCTGGACACTATGTTCCTGTGTTATTGTCCCGGGCACTATATTCCTGTGTTATTGTCACGGACATTATATTCCTGTGTTATTGTCCCGGACACTATATACCTGTGTTATTGTCCCGGACACTATATTCCTGTGTTATTGTCCCGGACATTACATTCCTGTGTTATTGTCCCAGACACTATATTCCTGTTAATGTCCCGGACACTACATTCCTGTGTTATTATCCCTGACACTATAGATCTGTGTTATTGTCTCGGACACTACATTCCTGTGTTATTGTCCAGGACACTATATTCCTGTGTTATTGTCCCGGACACCATATTCCTGTGTTATTGTCCCTGACACTACATTCCTGTGTTATTGTCCCGGACATTAATTTCCTGTGTTATTGTCCCGGATATTACAATCCCGTGTTATTGTCCCGGACACTATATTCGTGAGTAATTGTCCCGGACATTATATTCCTGTGTTATTGTCCCGGACACAACGTCCGTGTATTACTGTCCCGGACACTCTATTCGTGTGTTATTGTCCCGGACACTACATTCCTGTGTTATTGTCCCGGACACTATATTCCTGTGTTATTGTCCCTGACACTATAGTTATGTGTTATTGTCCCTGACACTATAGTTCTGTGTTATTGTCCCGGACACTATAGTTCTGTGTTATTGTCCCGGACACTACATTCCCGTGTTATTGTCCCTGACACTACATTCCTGTGTTATTGTCCCGGACACTAATTTCCTGTGTTATTGTCCCGAACACTATATTCCTGTGTTATTGTCCCGGACACTACATTCCTGTGTTATTGTCCCGGACACTATAGTTCTGTGTTATTGTCCCTGACACTATATTTCTCTGTTATTGTCCCGGACACTATAGTTCTGTGTTATTGTCCCTGAAAATATAGTTCTGTGTTATTGTCCCTGACATTATATTCCTGTGTTATTGTCCCGGACACTATAGTTCTGTGTTATTGTCCCTGACACTATAGTTCTGTGTTATTGTCCCTGAAAATATAGTTCTGTGTTATTGTCCCGGACACTATAGTTCTGTGTTATTGTCCCGGACACTACATTCCTGTGTTTTTGTCCCTGATACTATATTCCTGTGTTATTGTCCCTGACACTATATTCCTGTGTTATTGTCCCTGACACTATAGTTCTGTGTTATTGTCCCTGGCACTATAGTTCTGTGTTATTGTCCCGGACACTATAGTTCTGTTTTATTGTCCCGTACACTATATTCCTGTGTTATTGTCCCTGACACTATAGTTCTGTGTTATTGTCCCGGACACTACATTCCTGTGTTATTGTCCAGGACACTATATTCCTGTGTTATTGTCCCGGACACCATATTCCTGTGTTATTGTCCCTGACACTACATTCCTGTGTTATTTTCCCGGACACTACGTCCGTGAGTTATTGTCCCGGACACTATATTCATGTGTTATTGTCCAGGACACTATATTCCTGTGTTATTGTCCCGGACACTATATTCCTGTGTTATTGTCCCGGACACTATATTCCTGTGTTATTGTCCCGGACACTATATTCCTGTGTTATTGTCCCGGACACTATTCCTGTGTTATTGTCCGACACTATATTCGTTTGTCCCGAACTAATTCTGTGTTATTGTCCGGCACTATTTCTGTGTTATTGTCCGGACACTATTTCTGTGTTTGTGTTATTCCTGTGTTATTGTCCCGGACACTATATTGCTGTGTTATTGTCACGGACACTATATTCCTGTGTTATTGTCACGGACACTACGTCCGTGTGTTATTGTCCCGGACACTATATTCGTGTGTTATTGTCCCGGAAACTAATTCCTGTGTTATTGTCCCGGACACTATATTCCTGTGTTATTGTCCCGGACACTATATTCTGTGTTATTGTCCCGGACACTATATTCCTGTGTTATTGTCCCGGACACTACGTCCGTGCGTTATTGTCCCGGACACTATATTCGTGTGTTATTGTCCCGGACACTATATTCCTGTGTTATTGTCCCGGACACAACGTCCGTGATTACTGTCCCGGACACTATATTCCTGTGTTATTGTCCCGGACACTATATTCCTGTGTTATTGTCCCGGACACTATATTCCTGTGTTATTGTCCCGGACACTACGTCCGTGTGTTATTGTCCCGGACACTATATTCCTGTGTATGTCCCGGACACTACATTCCTGTGTTATTGTCCCGGACACTATATTCCTGTGTTATTGTCCCGGACACTATATTCCTGTGTTATTGTCCCTGACACTAATTCCTGTGTTATTGTCCCGGACACATCCGTGTTATGCCCGGAATAATCCGTGTTATTGTCCGGACACTATATTCGTGGGTAATTGTCCCGGACACTATATTCCTGTGTTATTGTCCCGGAACACGTCCGTGTTATGTCCCGGACACTATTCTGTTATGTCCCGGACACTAATTCCTGTGTTATTGTCCCGGACACATCTGTTATGTCCCGGACACTATATTCCTTGTATTTCCGGACACTATATTCCTGTGTTATTGTCCCGGACACTATATTCTGTGTTATTGTCCCGGAACACTCCGTGGTTATTGTCCGCACTATATTCCTGTGTTATTGTCCCGGACACTATATTCCTGTGTTATTGTCCCTGACACTATAGTTATGTGTTATTGTCCCTGACACTATAGTTCTGTGTTATTGTCCCGGACACTATAGTTCTGTGTTATTGTCCCGGACACTACATTCCCGTGTTATTGTCCCTGACACTACATTCCTGTGTTATTGTCCCGGACACTAATTTCCTGTGTTATTGTCCCGAACACTATATTCCTGTGTTATTGTCCCGGATACTACATTCCTGTGTTATTGTCCCGGACACTACATTCCTGTGTTATTGTCCCGGACACTATATTCCTGTGTTATTGACCCGGACACAACGTCCGTGCGTTATTGTCCCGAACAGTATATTCCTGTGTTATTGTCCCTGACACTATATTCCTGTGTTATTGTCCCGGACACTATAGTTCTGTGTTATTGTCCCTGACACTATATTTCTGTGTTATTGTCCCGGACACTATAGTTCTGTGTTATTGTCCCTGAAAATATAGTTCTGTGTTATTGTCCCTGACATTATATTCCTGTGTTATTGTCCCGGACACTATAGTTCTGTGTTATTGTCCCTGACACTATAGTTCTGTGTTATTGTCCCTGAAACTATAGTTCTGTGTTATTGTCCCGGACACTATAGTTCTGTGTTATTGTCCCGGACACTACATTCCTGTGTTATTGTCCCGGACACTACATTCCCGTGTTATTGTCCCTGACACTACATTCCTGTGTTATTGTCCCGGACACTAATTTCCTGTGTTATTGTCCCGAACACTATATTCCTGTGTTATTGTCCCGGATACTACATTCCTGTGTTATTGTCCCGGACACTACATTCCTGTGTTATTGTCCCGGACACTATATTCCTGTGTTATTGTCCCGGACACTATAGTTCTGTGTTATTGTCCCTGACATTATATTTCTGTGTTATTGTCCCGGACACTATAGTTCTGTGTTATTGTCCCTGAAAATATAATTCTGTGTTATTGTCCCTGAAACTATAGTTCTGTGTTATTGTCCCTGACATTATATTCCTGTGTTATTGTCCCGGACACTATAGTTCTGTGTTATTGTCCCTGAAACTATAGTTCTGTGTTATTGTCCCTGACACTATAGTTCTGTGTTATTGTCCGGGACACTATAGTTCTGTTTTATTGTCCCGTACACTATATTCCTGTGTTATTGTCCCTGACACTATAGGTCTGTGTTATTGTCCCGGACACTATAGTTCTGTGTTATTGTCCCGGACACTATATTCCTGTGTTATTGTCCCGGACACTATAGTTCTGTGTTATTGTCCCGGACACTATATTCCTGTGTTATTGTCCCGGAAACTATATTCCTGTGTTATTTTCCCTGACACCATAGTTCTGTGTTATTTTCCGGGACACTATATTCCTGTGTTATAGTCCATGACACTATAGTTCTGTTTTATTGTCTCTGACACTATAGTACTGTGTTATTGTCCCTGACTCTATATTCCTGTGTTATTGTCCCTGACACTATATTCCTGTGTTATTGTCCAGGACACTATATTCCTGTATTATTGTCCCTGACACTATAGTTCTGTGTTATTGTCCCTGACACTATAGTTCTGTGTTATTGTTCCTGACACTATAGTTCTGTGCTATTGTCCCGTACACTATATTCCTGTGTTATTGTCCCTGACACTATAGTTCTGTGTTATTGTCCCGAACACCATATTCCTGTGTTATTGTCCCTGACACTACATTCCTGTGTTATTGTCCCGGACACTAATTTCCTGTGTTATTGTCCCGGATATTACAATCCCGTGTTATTGTCCCGGACACTATATTCGTGGGTAATTGTCCCGGACACTATATTCCTGTGTTATTGTCCCGGACACAACGTCCGTGCATTACTGTCCCGGACACTCTATTCGTGTGTTATTGTCCCGGACACTATATTCCTGTGTTATTGTCCCGGACACAACGTCCGTGCATTACTGTCCCGGACACTATATTCCTATGGTATTTTCCAGGACACTATATTCCTGTGTTATTGTCCCGGACACTATATTCCTGTGTTATTGTCCCGGATACTACGTCCGTGTGTTATTGTCCCGGACACTACATTCCTGTGTTATTGTCCCGGACACTATATTCCTGTGTTATTGTCCCTGACACTATAGTTATGTGTTATTGTCCCTGACACTATAGTTCTGTGTTATTGTCCCGGACACTATAGTTCTGTGTTATTGTCCCGGACACTACATTCCCGTGTTATTGTCCCTGACACTACATTCCTGTGTTATTGTCCCGGACACTAATTTCCTGTGTTATTGTCCCGAACACTATATTCCTGTGTTATTGTCCCGGATACTACATTCCTGTGTTATTGTCCCGGACACTACATTCCTGTGTTATTGTCCCGGACACTATATTCCTGTGTTATTGACCCGGACACAACGTCCGTGCGTTATTGTCCCAACAGTATATTCCTGTGTTATTGTCCTGACACTATATTCCTGTGTTATTGTCCCGGACACTATAGTTCTGTGTTATTGTCCCTGACACTATATTTCTGTGTTATTGTCCCGGACACTATAGTTCTGTGTTATTGTCCCTGAAAATATAGTTCTGTGTTATTGTCCCTGACATTATATTCCTGTGTTATTGTCCCGGACACTATAGTTCTGTGTTATTGTCCCTGACACTATAGTTCTGTGTTATTGTCCCTGAAACTATAGTTCTGTGTTATTGTCCCGGACACTATAGTTCTGTGTTATTGTCCCGGACACTACATTCCTGTGTTATTGTCCCGGACACTACATTCCCGTGTTATTGTCCCTGACACTACATTCCTGTGTTATTGTCCCGGACACTAATTTCCTGTGTTATTGTCCCGAACACTATATTCCTGTGTTATTGTCCCGGATACTACATTCCTGTGTTATTGTTCCGGACACTACATTCCTGTGTTATTGTCCCGGACACTATATTCCTGTGTTATTGTCCCGGACACTATAGTTCTGTGTTATTGTCCCTGACATTATATTTCTGTGTTATTGTCCCGGACACTATAGTTCTGTGTTATTGTCCCTGAAAATATAGTTCTGTGTTATTGTCCCTGACATTATATTCCTGTGTTATTGTCCCGGACACTATAGTTCTGTGTTATTGTCCCTGACACTATAGTTCTGTGTTATTGTCCCTGAAACTATAGTTCTGTGTTATTGTCCCGGACACTATAGTTCTGTGTTATTGTCCCGGACACTACATTCCTGTGTTATTGTCCCTGACACTATATTCCTGTGTTATTGTCCCTGACACTATATTCCTGTGTTATTGTCCCTGACACTATAGTTCTGTGTTATTGTCCCTGACACTATAGTTCTGTGTTATTGTCCCGGATACTATAGTTCTGTTTTATTGTCCCGTACACTATATTCCTGTGTTATTGTCCCTGACACTATAGTTCTGTGTTATTGTCCCGGACACTACATTCCTGTGTTATTGTCCAGGACACTATATTCCTGTGTTATTGTCCCGGACACCATATTCCTGTGTTATTGTCCCTGACACTACATTCCTGTGTTATTGTCCCGGACACTAATTTCCTGTGTTATTGTCCCGGATACTACAATCCCGTGTTATTGTCCCGGACACTATATTCGTGGGTAATTGTCCCGGACACTATATTCCTGTTTTATTGTCCCGGACACAACGTCCGTGCATTACTTTCCCGGACACTCTATTCGTGTGTTATTGTCCCGGACACTATATTCCTGTGTTATTGTCCCGGACACAACGTCCGTGCATTACTGTCCCGGACACTATATTCCTATGGTATTTTCCAGGACACTATATTCCTGTGTTATTGTCCCGGACACTATATTCCTGTGTTATTGTCCCGGATACTACGTCCGTGTGTTATTGTCCCGGACACTACATTCCTGTGTTATTGTCCCGGACACTATATTCCTGTGTTATTGTCCCTGACACTATAGTTATGTGTTATTGTCCCTGACACTATAGTTCTGTGTTATTGTCCCGGACACTATAGTTCTGTGTTATTGTCCCGGACACTACATTCCCGTGTTATTGTCCCTGACACTACATTCCTGTGTTATTGTCCCGGACATTAATTTCCTGTGTTATTGTCCCGAACACTATATTCCTGTGTTATTGTCCCTGACACTATATTCCTGTGTTATTGTCCCTGACACTATAGTTCTGTGTTATTGTCCCTGACACTATAGTTATGTGTTATTGTCCGGGACACTATAGTTCTGTTTTATTGTCCCGTACACTATATTCCTGTGTTATTGTCCCTGACACTATAGGTCTGTGTTATTGTCCCGGACACTATAGTTCTGTGTTATTGTCCCGGACACTATATTCCTGTGTTATTGTCCCGGACACTATAGTTCTGTGTTATTGTCCCGGACACTATATTCCTGTGTTATTGTCCCGGAAACTATATTCCTGTGTTATTGTCCCTGACACCATAGTTCTGTGTTATTTTCCGGGACACTATATTCCTGTGTTATAGTCCATGACACTATAGTTCTGTTTTATTGTCTCTGACACTATAGTACTGTGTTATTGTCCCTGACTCTATATTCCTGTGTTATTGTCCCTGACACTATATTCCTGTGTTATTGTCCAGGACACTATATTCCTGTATTATTGTCCCTGACACTATAGTTCTGTGTTATTGTCCCTGACACTATAGTTCTGTGTTATTGTCCCTGACACTATAGTTCTGTGCTATTGTCCCGTACACTATATTCCTGTGTTATTGTCCCTGACACTATAGTTCTGTGTTATTGTCCCGGACACTATAGTTCTGTGTTATTGTCCCGGACACTACATTCCTGTGTTATTGTCCCTGACACTATATTCCTGTGTTATTGTCCCTGACACTATATTCCTGTGTTATTGTCCCTGACACTATAGTTCTGTGTTATTGTCCCTGACACTATAGTTCTGTGTTATTGTCCCGGACACTATAGTTCTGTTTTATTGTCCCGTACACTATATTCCTGTGTTATTGTCCCTGACACTATAGTTCTGTGTTTTGTCCGGACACTACATTCCTGTGTTATTGTCCAGGACATTATTCCTGTGTTATTGTCCCGGACACCATATTCCTGTGTTATTGTCCCTGACACTACATTCCTGTGTTATTGTCCCGGACACTAATTTCCTGTGTTATTGTCCCGGATATTACAATCCCGTGTTATTGTCCCGGACACTATATTCGTGGGTAATTGTCCCGGACACTATATTCCTGTGTTATTGTCCCGGACACAACGTCCGTGCATTACTGTCCCGGACACTCTATTCGTGTGTTATTGTCCCGGACACTATATTCCTGTGTTATTGTCCCGGACACAACGTCCGTGCATTACTGTCCCGGACACTATATTCCTATGGTATTTTCCAGGACACTATATTCCTGTGTTATTGTCCCGGACACTATATTCCTGTGTTATTGTCCCGGATACTACGTCCGTGTGTTATTGTACCGGACACTACATTTCTGTGTTATTGTCCCGGACACTATATTCCTGTGTTATTGTCCCTGACACTATAGTTATGTGTTATTGTCCCTGACACTATAGTTCTGTGTTATTGTCCCGGACACTATAGTTCTGTGTTATTGTCCCGGACACTACATGCCCGTGTTATTGTCCCTGACACTACATTCCTGTGTTATTGTCCCGGACACTAATTTCCTGTGTTATTGTCCCGAACACTATATTCCTGTGTTATTGTCCCGGATACTACATTCCTGTGTTATTGTCCCGGACACTACATTCCTGTGTTATTGTCCCGGACACTATATTCCTGTGTTATTGTCCCGGACACAACGTCCGTGCGTTATTGTACTGAACACTATATTCCTGTGTTATTGTCCCTGACACTATAGTTCTGTGTTATTGTCCCTGACACTATATTTCTGTGTTATTGTCCCGGACACTATAGTTCTGTGTTATTGTCCCTGAAAATATAATTCTGTGTTATTGTCCCTGAAACTATAGTTCTGTGTTATTGTCCCTGACATTATATTCCTGTGTTATTGTCCCGGACACTATAGTTCTGTGTTATTGTCCCTGACACTATAGTTCTGTGTTATTGTCCCTGAAACTATAGTTCTGTGTTATTGTCCCGGACACTATAGTTCTGTGTTATTGTCCCGGACACTACATTCCTGTCTTATTGTCCCTGACACTATATTCCTGTGTTATTGTCCCTGACACTATATTCCTGTGTTATTGTCCCTGACACTATAGTTCTGTGTTATTGTCCCTGACACTATAGTTCTGTTTTATTGTCCCGTACACAATATTCCTGTGTTATTGTCCCTGACACTATAGTTCTGTGTTATTGTCCCGGACACTACATTCCTGTGTTATTGTCCAGGACACTATATTCCTGTGTTATTGTCCCGGACACCATATTCCTGTGTTATTGTCCCTGACACTACATTCCTGTGTTATTGTCCTGGACACTAATTTCCTGTGTTATTGTCCCGGATACTACAATCCCGTGTTATTGTCCCGGACACTATATTCGTGGGTAATTGTCCCGGACACTACATTCCTGTGTTATTGTCCCGGACACTATATTCCTGTGTTAATGTCCCTGGCACTATAGTTATGTGTTATTGTCCCTGACACTATAGTTCTGTGTTATTGTCCCGGACACTATAGTTCTGTGTTATTGTCCCGGACACTACATTCCCGTGTTATTGTCCCTGACACTACATTCCTGTGTTATTGTCCCGGACACTAATTTCCTGTGTTATTGTCCCGAACACTATATTCCTGTGTTATTGTCCCTGACACTATATTCCTGTGTTATTGTCCCTGACACTATAGTTCTGTGTTATTGTCCCTGACACTATAGTTCTGTGTTATTGTCCCGGACACTATAGTTCTGTTTTATTGTCCCGTACACTATATTCCTGTGTTATTGTCCCTGACACTATAGGTCTGTGTTATTGTCCCGGACACTATAGTTCTGTGTTATTGTCCCGGACACTATATTCCTGTGTTATTGTCCCGGACACTATAGTTCTGTGTTATTGTCCCGGACACTATATTCCTGTGTTATTGTCCCGGAAACTATATTCCTCTGTTATTGTCCCTGACACCATAGTTCTGTGTTATTTTCCGGGACACTATATTCCTGTGTTATAGTCCATGACACTATAGTTCTGTTTTATTGTCTCTGACACTATAGTACTGTGTTATTGTCCCTGACTCTATATTCCTGTGTTATTGTCCCTGACACTATATTCCTGTGTTATTGTCCAGGACACTATATTCCTGTATTATTGTCCCTGACACTATAGTTCTGTGTTATTGTCCCTGACACTATAGTTCTGTGTTATTGTCCCTGACACTATAGTTCTGTGCTATTGTCCCGTACACTATATTCCTGTGTTATTGTCCCTGACACTATAGTTCTGTGTTATTGTCCCGGACACTACATTCCTGTGTTATTGTCCCGGACACTAGAATCCCGTGTTATTGTCCCGGACACAATATTCCTGTGTTATTGTCCCGGACACTATATTCGTGGGTAATTGTCCCGGACACTATATTCCTGTGTTATTGTCCCGGAAACAACGTCCGTGCATTACTGTCCCGGACACTATATTCGTGTGTTATTGTCCCGGATACTACAATCCCGTGTTATTGTCCCGGACACTATATTCCTGTGTTATTGTCCCGGACACTATATTCGTGGGTAATTGTCCCGAACACTATATTCCTGTGTTATTGTCCCGGACACAACGTCCGTGCATTACTGTCCCGGACACTATATTCGTGTGTTATTGTCCCGGACACTATATTCCTGTGTTATTGTCCCGGACACAACGTCCGTGAATTACTGTCCCGGACACTATATTCCTGTGGTATTGTCCAAGACACTCTATTCCTGTGTTATTGTCCTGGACACTATATTCCTGTGTTATTGTCCCGGATACTACGACCGTGTGTTATTGTCCCGGACACTACATTCCTGTGATATTGTCCCGGACACTACATTCCTGTGTTATTGTCCCGGACACTATTTTCTGTGTTATTGTCCCGGACACAACGTCCGTGCGTTATTGTCCTGACACAATATTCCTGTGTTATTGTCCCGGAAACTATATTCGTGGGTAATTGTCCCGGACACTATATTCCTGTGTTATTGTCCCGGACACAACGTCCGTGTTACTGTCCCGGACACTATATTCGTGTGTTATTGTCCCGGACACTACAATCCCGTGTTATTGTCCCGGACACTATATTCCTGTGTTATTGTCCCGGACACTATATTCGTGGGTAATTGTCCCGGACACTATATTCCTGTGTTATTGTCCCGGAAACAACGTCCGTGCATTACTGTCCCGGACACTATATTCGTGTGTTATTGTCCCGGATACTACAATCCCGTGTTATTGTCCCGGACACTATATTCCTGTGTTATTGTCCCGGACACTATATTCGTGGGTAATTGTCCCGAACACTATATTCCTGTGTTATTGTCCCGGACACAACGTCCGTGCATTACTGTCCCGGACACTATATTCGTGTGTTATTGTCCCGGACACTATATTCCTGTGTTATTGTCCCGGACACAACGTCCGTGAATTACTGTCCCGGACACTATATTCCTGTGGTATTGTCCAAGTCACTCTATTCCTGTGTTATTGTCCTGGACACTATATTCCTGTGTTATTGTCCCGGATACTACGTCCGTGTGTTATTGTCCCGGACACTACATTCCTGTGATATTGTCCCGGACACTACATTCCTGTGTTATTGTCCCGGACACTATATTCCTGTGTTATTGTCCCGGACACAACGTCCGTGCGTTATTGTCCTGAACACTATATTCCTGTGTTATTGTCCCTGACACTATATTCCTGTGTTATTGTCCCGGACACTATAGTTCTGTGTTATTGTCCCGGACACAACATCCGTGCGTTATTGTCCTGAACACTATATTCCTGTGTTATTGTCCCTGACACTATATTCCTGTGTTATTGTCCCGGACACTATAGTTCTGTGTTATGGTCCCGGACACTATAGTTCTGTGTTATTGTCCCTGACACTATAGTTCTGTGTTATTGTCATTGAAACAAACGTTCTGTGTTATTGTCCCGGACACTATAGTTCTGTGTTATTGTCCCGGACACTACATTCCTGTGTTATTGTCCCTGACACAATATTCCTGTGTTATTGTCCCTGACACTATATTCCTGTGTTATTGTCCCGGACACTATAGTTCTGTGTTATTGTCCCTGACACTATAGTTCTGTGTTATTGTCCCGGACACTATAGTTCTGTGTTATTGTTCCGTACACTATATTCCTGTGGTATTGTCCCTGACACTATAGTTCTGTGTTATTGTCCCGGACACTATAGTTCTGTGGTATTATCCCGGACACTATATTCCTGTGTTATTGTCCCTGACACTATAGTTCTGTGTTATTGTCCCTGAATCTATAGTTCTGTGTTATTGTCCCGGACACTATATTTCTGTGTTATTGTCCCGGACACTACATTCCTGTGTTATTGACCCTGACACTATATTCCTGTGTTATTGTCCCTGACACTATATTCCTGTGTTATTGTCCCGGACACTATCGTTCTGTGTTATTGTCCCTGACACTATAGTTCTTTGTTATTGTCCCGGACACTATAGTTCTGTGTTATTGTCCCGTACACTATATTCCTGTATTATTGTCCCGAACACTATAGTTCTGTGTTATTGTCCCGGACACTATATTCCTGTGTTATTGTCCTTGACACTATAGTTCTGTGTTATTGTCCCTGACACTATAGTTCTGTGTTATTGCCCCTGACACTATAATTCTGTGCTATTGTCCCTGACACTATATTCCTGTGTTATTGTCCCGGACAATATAGTTCTGTGTTATTGTCCCGGATACTATATTCCTGTGTTATTGTCCCTGACACTATAGTTCTGTGTTATTGTCCCGGACACTATAGTTCTGTGTTATTATCCCGTACACTATATTCCTGTGTTATTGTCCCTGACACTATATTCCTGTGTTATTGTCCCTGACACTATAGTTCTGTGTTATTGTCCCTGACACAATAGTTCTGTGTTATTGTCCCGGACACTACATTCCTGTGTTATTGTCCCGTATACTATATTCCTGTGTTATTGTCCCGGACACTATATTCCTGTTTTAGTGTCCCGGACACTATATTCCTGTGTTATTTTCCCTGACACTACATTACTGTGTTATTGTCCCGGACACTAAGTTCCAGTGTTATTGTCCCGAACACTACATTCCCGTGTTATTGTCCCGGACACTATATTCCTGTGTTATTGTCCCGGACACTATATTCTTGTGTTATTGTCTCGGACACTATATTTCTGTGGTATTGTCCCGGACACTATATTCCTGTGTTATTGTCCCTGACACTATATTCCTGTTATTGTCCCGAACACTACATTCCTGTGTTATTGTCCCGGACACTATATTCATGTGTTATTGTCTCGGACTTAACGTCCGTGCGTTATTGTCCTGAACAATATTTTCATGTGTTATTGTCCAGGACACTATATTCCTGTGTTATTGTCCCGGACACTACATTCCTGTGTTAATGTCCCGGGCACTATATTCCTGTGTTATTGTCAGGGACACTATATTCCTGTGTTATTATTCTGGACACTATAGTCATGTGTTATTTTCCCGGACACTACGTCCTTGTGTTATTGTCCCGGACACTACATTCCTGTGTTATTGTCCAGGACACTATTTGCCTGTATTATTGTCCCGGACACTACATTCATTTGTCTCGGACACTATATTCGTGTGTTATTGTCACGGACACTATATTCCTGTGTTATTGTCACGGACTCTACGTCCGTGTGTTATTGTCCCGGACACTATATTCGTGTGTTATTGTCCCGGACACTATGTTCCTGTGTTATTGTTCCGGACACTTTGTGTGTTATTGTCCCTGACACTATATTCGTGTGTTATTGTCCCGGACACTATATTCCTGTGTTATTGTCCGGGACATTATATTCCTGTGTTATTGTCCCTGACACTATATTCCTGTGTTATTGTCCCTGACACTTTAGTTCTGTGTTATTATCCCTGAAACTATAGTTCTGTGTTATTGTCCAGGACACTATAGTTCTGTGTTATTGTCCCGTACACTATATTCCTGTGTTATTGTCCCGGACACTATATTCCTGTGTTATTGTCCCGGACACTATAGTTCTGTGTTATTGTCCCGGACACTATATTCCTGTGTTATTGTCCCGGAAAATATATTCCTGTGTTATTGTCCCTGACACCATAGTTCTGTGTTATTTTCCGGGACATTATATTCCTGTGTTATAGTCCATGAAACTATAGTTCTGTTTTATTGTCCCTGACACTATAGTACTGTGTTATTGTCCCTGACACTATATTCCTGTGTTATTGTCCCTGACACTATATTCCTGTGTTATTGTCCCTGACACTATAGTTCTGTGTTATTGTCCCTGACACTATAGTTCTGTGTTATTGTACCTGACACTATAGTTCTGTGCTATTGTCCCGTACACTATATTCCTGTGTTATTGTCCCTGACACTATAGTTCTGTGTTATTGTCCCGGACACTACATTCCTATGTTATTGTCCCGGACACTACAATCCCGTGTTATTGTCCCGGACACTACATTCCTGTGTTATTGTCCCGGACACTATATTCGTGGGTAATTGTCCCGGACACTATATTCCTGTGTTATTGTTCCGGACACAACGTCCGTGCATTACTGTCCCGGACACTATATTCGTGTGTTATTGTCCCGGACACTACAATCCCGTGTTATTGTCCCGGACACTATATTACTGTGTTATTGTCCCGGACACTATATTCATGGGTAATTGTCCCGAACACTATATTCCTGTGTTATTGTCCCGGACACAACGTCCGTGCATTACTGTCCCGGACACTATATTCGTGTGTTATTGTCCCGGACACTATATTCCTGTGTTATTGTCCCTGACACTATAGTTCTGTGTTATTGTCCCGGACACTATAGTTCTGTGTTATTATCCCGTACACTATATTCCTGTGTTATTGTCCCTGACACTATATTCCTGTGTTATTGTCCCTGACACTATAGTTCTGTGTTATTGTCCCTGACACAATAGTTCTGTGTTATTGTCCCGGACACTACATTCCTGTGTTATTGTCCCGTATACTATATTCCTGTGTTATTGTCCCGGACACTATATTCCTGTTTTAGTGTCCCGGACACTATATTCCTGTGTTATTTTCCCTGACACTACATTACTGTGTTATTGTCCCGGACACTAAGTTCCAGTGTTATTGTCCCGAACACTACATTCCCGTGTTATTGTCCCGGACACTATATTCCTGTGTTATTGTCCCGGACACTATATTCTTGTGTTATTGTCTCGGACACTATATTTCTGTGGTATTGTCCCGGACACTATATTCCTGTGTTATTGTTCCGTACACTATATTCCTGTGGTATTGTCCCTGACACTATAGTTCTGTGTTATTGTCCCGGACACTATAGTTCTGTGGTATTATCCCGGACACTATATTCCTGTGTTATTGTCCCTGACACTATAGTTCTGTGTTATTGTCCCGAACTATATTTCTGTGTTATTGTCCCGGACACTATATTTCTGTGTTATTGTCCCGGACACTACATTCCTGTGTTATTGACCCGGACACTATATTCCTGTGTTATTGTCCCGGACACTATATTCCTGTGTTATTGTCCCGGACACTATCGTTCTGTGTTATTGTCCCGGACACTATATTCCTGTGTTATTGTCCCGTACACTATAGTCTGTGTTATTGTCCCGGACACTATATTCCTGTGTTATTGTCCCGGACACTATAGTTCTGTGTTATTGTCCCGGACACTATATTCCTGTGTTATTGTCCCTGACACTATAGTTCTGTGTTATTGTCCCTGACACTATAGTTCTGTGTTATTGTCCCGGACACTATATTTCTGTGTTATTGTCCCGGACACTACATTTCTGTGTTATTGTCCCTGACACTATATTCCTGTGTTATTGTCCCTGACACTATATTCCTGTGTTATTGTCCCGGACACTATAGTTCTGTGTTATTGTCCCTGACACTATAGTTCTGTGTTATTGTCCCGGACACTATAGTTCTGTGTTATTGTCCCGGACACTATATTCCTGTGTTATTGTCCCGGACACTATATTTCTGTGTTATTGTCCCGGACACTATATTCCTGTGTTATTGTCCCTGACACTATAGTTCTGTGTTATTGTCCCGGACACTATAGTCCTGTGTTATTGTCCATGACACTATAGTTCTGTTTTATTGTCTCTGACACTATATTACTGTGTTATTGTCCCTGACTATATATTTCTGTGTTATTGT
>CM026403.1:36767475-36785426 GCA_014843695.1 Archivesica marissinica
ATGCTACATCGTATAACTGTTTGCACTGTTTCCCGAGTAACTGTTTGCACTGTTTCCCGAGTAACTGTTTGCACTGTTTCCCGGACACTTTTCACCAAAGTTTCTAAGCACTTTTCAACAATGAGTCGCTCTTCCTACAATTGTATGCATTATATTTACTCATGTTTTGCAGCAATGAAATATGAACTGACAGCTTGAGCGGTCTGGGAGTCTGCAGCACCATAACGCGCCAAGTCATAGCAGCCGTGTTGTGTCGGACACAATCAAGCCATAGCAGCCGCATTGTGTCAGACACAATCATAGCAGCCGTGTTGTGTCAGACACAATCATAGCAGCCACATTGTGTCAGACACAATCATAGCAGCCGCATTGTGTCGGACACAATCATAGCAGCTGCATTGTCTCGGACACAATCAAGCCATAGCAGCCGCATTGTGTCGGACACAATCATAGCAGCAGCATTGTGTCAGACACAATCATAGCAGCCGCATTGTGTCAGACACAATCATAGCAGCCGCATTGTGTCAGACACAATCATAGCAGCAGCATTGTGTCGGACACAATCATAGCAGCCGTATTGTGTCAGACACAATCATAGCAGCCGCATTGTGTCGGACACAATCATAGCAGCCGCATTGTGTCGGATACAATCATAGCAGCCGCATTGTGTCGGACACAATCATAGCAGCCGCGGTGTGTCGGATACAATCATAGCAGCCGCGGTGTGTCGGACACAATCATAGCAGCCACGGTGTGTCGGATACAATCATAGCAGCCGCATTGTGTCGGACACAATCATAGCAGCAGCATTGTGTCGGACACAATCATAGCAGTTAATGTGGTAAGAAATACGAGTCCCGGGAGGAGTCGAGGTGCACCGTAAACAGAAATTTGCAGGAGATGTAAGGGACGTTACTTTGAAAAGACGGATATGTAGTCCAGTGGTAAAACGAAAACGGACTGGTAATCCAGGGATCGCAGGTTCGATCCCCCATCTGACCCTAATAAATTTAACAGTCTTTCAGATGGGACATTCCCGAGGTCTCGTGTCGGTGCTGTACACTGTGCATCTAAAAGAACCAGAGGAGACTCTGGAATGGGTCTGTATCATTGCACTATCCTCCAAAAATCTAAAATGACTAATCTCTTCAGGAAGCGTCGATCATATGGGCAATCGGTAGCAAAGATAAATAACGTAAAAACACAACAACAAAAGTAGTGGTCAAAAGATTACACATAACATAGAAGTAGAAATTATTGGTGGGCCCTCGTGTATATATATATGTTCGATTAAGTACACACATAACTTAGAAGTACACATTATTGGTGGGCCCTCGTATATATATATATGTTCGATTACGTACACACATAACTTAGAAGTACACATTATTGGTGGGCCCTCGTGTATATATATGTTCGATTACGTACACACATAACTTAGAAGTACACATTATTGGTGGGCCCTCGTGTATATATATGTTCGATTACGTACACACTAACTTAGAAGTACACATTATTGGTGGGCCCTCGTGTATATATATGTTCGATTACGTACACACATAACTTAGAAGTACACATTATTGGTGGGCCCTCGTGTATATATATGTTCGATTACGTACACACATAACTTAGAAGTACACATTATTGGTGGGCCCTCGTGTATATATATGTTCGATTACGTACACACATAACTTAGAAGTACACATTATTGGTGGGCCCTCGTGTATATATATGTTCGATTACGTACACACATAACTTAGAAGTACACATTATTGGTGGGCCCTCGTGTATATATATGTTCGATTACGTACACACATAACTTAGAAGTACACATTATTGGTGGGCCCTCGTGTATATATATGTTAGATTACGTACACACATAACAATATTGTTTAAATAACCAAATCAGATTATTTTCAGCTTTTGTCATTTTGTCTCTTTTTTTTAAAATGATGCTCACAAATAAAATGAGTATTTTGACAAGAAGTGACATTCGTTCACTTACCCCAATGATTCTAACAAAGAGCTCAGAGATTGTTTATTTGCCTTCTTTTCTCTAAATGCTCTGAAAAGTATAAACAAGTAATTAAATATTCAAAGAGGCCGGTAAAGATATATACATCACATATGTAATAACACCTGAAACATGGTATGAAAATAGCCACGTTGTGCACAAAGTATTAATAATGAAAATAGCCACGTTGTGCACAAAGTATTAATAATGAAAATAGCCACATTGTGTACAAAGTATTAATAATGAAAATAGCCACGTTGTGTACAAAGTATTAATAATGAAAATAGCCACGTTGTGTACAAAGTATTAATAATGAAAATAGCCACGTTGTGTACAACGTCTTAATAATGAAAATAGCCACGTTGTGCACAAAGTATTAATGAAAATAGCCACGTTATGCACAAAGTATTAATGAAAATAGCCACGTTGTGTACAAAGTATTAATGAAAATAGCCACGTTGTGCACAAAGTATTAATAATGAAAATAGCCACATTGTGTACAAAGTATTAATGAAAATAGCCACGTTGTGCACAAAGTATTAATAATGACAATAGCCACGTTGTGGACAAAGTATTAATGAAAATAGCCACATTGTGCACAAAGTATTAATGAAAATAGCCACGTTGTGTACAAAGTATTAATGAAAATAGCCACATTGTGCACAAAGTATTAATAATGAAAATAGCCACGTTGTGCACAAAGTATTAATGAAAATAGCCACGTTGTGTACAAAGTATTAATAATGAAAATAGCCACGTTGTGTACAAAGTATTAATAATGAAAATAGCCACATTGTGTACAACGTATTAATAATGAAAATAGCCACGTTGTGCACAAAGTATTAATGAAAATAGCCACGTTGTGTACAAAGTATTAATGAAAATAGCCACGTTGTGTGTATTAATAATGAAAATAGCCACGTTGTGTGTATTAATAATGAAAATAGCCACGTTGTGTACAAAGTATTAATAATGACAATAGCCACGTTGTGTACAAAGTATTAATAATGAAAATAGCCACGTTGTGGACAACGTCTTAATAATGAAAATAGCCACGTTGTATACAAAGTATTAATAATGAAAATAGCCACGTTGTGAAAAACGTCTTAATAATGAAAATAGCCAGGTTGTGTACAAAGTATTAATAATGAAAATAGCCACGTTGTGTACAAAGTATTAATAATGAAAATAGCCACGTTGTGCAAAAAGTATTAATAATGAAAATAGCCACGTTGTGTACAACGTCTTAATAATGAAAATAGCCACGTTGTGTACAAAGTATTAATAATGAAAATAGCCACATTGTGCACAAAGTATTAATGAAAATAGCCACGTTGTGTACAACGTCTTAATAATGAAAATAGCCACGTTGTGTACAACGTCTTAATAATGAAAATAGCCACATTGTGCACAAAGTATTAATGAAAATAGCCACGTTGTGTACAACGTCTTAATAATGAAAATAGCCACGTTGTGCACAACGTCTTAATAATGAAATAGCCACGTTGTGTACAACGTCTTAATAATGAAATAGCCACGTTGTGTACAACGTATTAATAATGAAAATAGCCACATTGTGCACAAAGTATTAATGAAAATAGCCACGTTGTGTACAACGTCTTAATAATGAAAATAGCCACGTTGTGTACAACGTCTTAATAATGAAAATAGCCACGTTGTGTACAACGTCTTAATAATGAAAATAGCCACGTTGTGTACAACGTCTTAATAATGAAAATAGCCACGTTGTGTACAACGTCTTAATAATGAAAATAGCCACATTGTGCACAAAGTATTAATGAAAATAGCCACGTTGTGTACAACGTCTTAATAATGAAAATAGCCACATTGTGTACAAAGTATTAATAATGAAAATAGCCACGTTGTGCACAAAGTATTAATGAAAATAGCCACGTTGTGTACAAAGTATTAATGAAAATAGCCATGTTGTGAACAAAGTATTAATAATGAAAATAGCCACGTTGTGGACAACGTATTAATAATGAAAATAGCCACGTTGTGTACAAAGTATTAATAGTGAAAATAGCCACGTTGTGCACAATGTATTAATAATGAAAATAGCCACGTTGTGTACAAAGTATTAATAATGAAAATAGCCACGTTGTGTACAACGTCTTAATAATGAAAATAGCCACATTGTGTACAAAGTATTAATAATGAAAATAGCCACGTTGTGCACAAAGTATTAATAATGAAAATAGCCACGTTGTGCACAAAGTATTAATAATGACAATAGCCACGTTGTGCACAATGTATTAATAATGAAAATAGCCACGTTGTGTACAAAGTATTAATGAAAATAGCCACGTTGTGTACAAGTATTAATAATGAAAATAGCCACGTTGTGCACAATGTATTAATAATGAAAATAGCCACGTTGTGTACAAAGTATTAATAATGAAAATAGCCACGTTGTGCACAATGTATTAATAATGAAAATAGCCACGTTGTGTACAAAGTATTAATAATGAAAATAGCCACGTTGTGTACAAAGTATTAATAATGAAAATAGCCACGTTGTGTACAATGTATTAATAATGAAAATAGCCACGTTGTGTACAAAGTATTAATAATGAAAATAGCCACGTTGTGTACAAAGTATTAATAATGAAAATAGCCACGTTGTGTACAAAGTATTAATAATGAAAATAGCCACGTGTGGTTTTGAAATAGCCACGTTGTGTACAAAGTATTAATAATGAAAATAGCCACGTTGTGCACAAAGTATTAATAATGAAAATAGCCACGTTGTGTACAAAGTATTAATAATGAAAATAGCCACGTTGTGCACAAAGTATTAATGAAAATAGCCACGTTGTGTACAAAGTATTAATGAAAATAGCCACGTTGTGCACAAAGTATTAATAATGAAAATAGCCACATTGTGTACAACGTATTAATAATGAAAATAGCCACATTGTGTACAACGTATTAATAATGAAAATAGCCACGTTGTGCACAAAGTATTAATGAAAATAGCCACGTTGTGTACAAAGTATTAATAATGAAAATAGCCACGTTGTGTACAAAGTATTAATAATGAAAATAGCCACATTGTGTACAACGTATTAATAATGAAAATAGCCACATTGTGTACAACGTATTAATAATGAAAATAGCCACGTTGTGCACAAAGTATTAATGAAAATAGCCACGTTGTGTACAAAGTATTAATGAAAATAGCCACGTTGTGTGTATTAATAATGAAAATAGCCACGTTGTGTACAAAGTATTAATAATGACAATAGCCACGTTGTATACAAAGTATTAATAATGAAATAGCCACGTTGTGGACAACGTCTTAATAATGAAAATAGCCACGTTGTGTACAAAGTATTAATAATGAAAATAGCCACGTTGTGGACAACGTCTTAATAATGAAAATAGCCACGTTGTGTACAAAGTATTAATAATGAAAATAGCCACGTTGTGCAAAAAGTATTAATAATGAAAATAGCCACGTTGTGTACAACGTCTTAATAATGAAAATAGCCACGTTGTGTACAAAGTATTAATAATGAAAATAGCCACGTTGTGCACAAAGTATTAATGAAAATAGCCACGTTGTGTACAACGTCTTAATAATGAAAATAGCCACGTTGTGTACAAAGTATTAATAATGAAAATAGCCACGTTGTGTACAACGTCTTAATAATGAAAATAGCCACGTTGTGTACAAAGTATTAATAATGAAAATAGCCACGTTGTGCACAAAGTATTAATAATGAAAATAGCCACATTGTGTACAAAGTATTAATGAAAATAGCCACGTTGTGTACAAAGTATTAATAATGAAAATAGCCACGTTGTGTA
This sequence comes from Archivesica marissinica, assembly GCA_014843695.1. Classification (NCBI taxonomy): domain Eukaryota; kingdom Metazoa; phylum Mollusca; class Bivalvia; order Venerida; family Vesicomyidae; genus Archivesica; species Archivesica marissinica. The sequence continues at coordinate 36,773,324 of CM026403.1, forward strand.
CAAAGTATTAATAATGAAAATAGCCACGTTGTGTACAACGTCTTAATAATGAAAATAGCCACGTTGTGCACAACGTATAATAATGAAAATAGCCACGTTGTGCACAACGTATTAATAATGAAAATAGCCACGTTGTTTACAAAGTATTAATAATGAAAATAGCCACGTTGTGCACAACGTATTAATAATGAAAATAGCCACGTTGTGTACAAAGTATTAATAATGAAAATAGCCACGTTGTGCACAACATATTAATAATGAAAATAGCCACATTGTGCACAACGTATTAATAATGAAAATAGCCACGTTGTGCACAACGTATTAATAATGAAAATAGCCACGTTGTGCACAACGTATTAATAAAACCCTATTTGTAGTATGGTAGCAAAATTCCAAAACTCGTTTCACAAAATCTGGTACAAAATCAGCACTCGTGTAACATCCTATATATCCATAAAACAAGGTAGATAAAAATGCATAAAGGGAGGTAATTTACAAATAATAATTTCTCAAAAACCAGTTCATTTATGGGCAAATTCGACAGTTTATTTAATTTTAACATGACTCAGCATTTTGTCTGTACACAGTATTTAACGTATTTAAATGTGCAATAAAACGTAAAGCTATAAGTGCATTAGAAACATTGCAAGCACAGTTGTAGTACTCAATGAATCAATGCACAAACATCCTGATGCATCCAATATAACAGAAACATTGCAAGCACAGGTGTAGTACTCAATGAATCAATGCACAAACATCCTGATGCATCCAAGATAACAGAAACCAATTAGCTTAATATAATTCAACAAAATATGGTTAAAATACACAATATCACTATTAAGAAGCAGTACTTTATAATGGGCCAGTTTGTCTTACTGGACAAAATTTTGTATGTAAATTGTAAAAAAAAACATTTTTAGAGAGAAGTGGGGACAAAGTGAGTGTCCATAGGGCGATGATTTCGCCCAAGTTGCTCTCTAGAATGAGCCCTGTTTTAGATATTTTGTTAGAATCAAAATAGTATTTGTATTGGCCTTATTTATAGTCCATTAAATCATGTTGTTGTTCTGAGCACCTGCACGTCAGAACTAAAAACCATTATTTCTTTAAAGAACTACATTAAACATTCACGCTAACGTTAAACACGCCCAATGTAGTTCATACCCCGATGGAAACTATTAACCTGTGATTCATTATTTATATTTACATTAATTCTTTTTTTCAATCATACAGAGAAGCCTATAACACACTTCTTAAAATGTTTTAGTCCAGATTTGCATCTTACCGTGTGCCGGAACAAGTAAATAGATCATCTTTGGAACAGCGTAAACTGTCAGCTGCATATCATTAGTTGGGAACCCTCATACGAAAATGTATACAATCAGGGCACATACGTTCATAGAAGGAGATGTATACAATCAGGGCACATACGTTCATCGAAGGAAATGTATGCAATCAGGGCACATACGTTCATAGAAGGAAATGTATACAATCAGGGCACATACGTTCATAGAAGGAAATGTATACAATCAGGGCACCTACGTTCATCGAAGGAAATGTATACAATCAGGGCACCTACGTTCATCGAAGGAAATGTATACAATCAGGGCACCTACGTTCATCGAAGGAAATGCAATAGCGATGTAAATATTCTGTAAGGATTGCAATTTTGAAATATAGCCGGTCACCAGGATTTCTAATCTTCAACTCTACATATCTGTGTGCGCGCGTGTGTGCGTGGGTGCATGCGTGCGTGCGTGTGTGCGTGTGCGTGTGTGTGCGCGTGTGTGTGTGTATGTAACACTTTCTAAGTAGCACTATTTATGGGACTTTAAAGAATTTGGATGTATAGTTAATATGTATGGAGTTTTATGGTGTTACCTGGCCTGCATAATGATATTGAGGTGTTACCTGGCCTGCATAATGATATTGAGGTGTTACCTGGCCTGCATAATGATATTGAGGTGTTACCTGGCCTGCATAATGATATTGAGGTTGACATCAACGCTTCCTGTGGTCTCTGTCTTGAACCCGAACTTACTCAGGTGAGAGCCCTGAAAACAGAACCATGTCCTTGTGTTCTACTGCATACCTGTGCATGGCATTTAGACTATAATAGTCTCACCACAGGCATTTGAAGTCCTGACAATAAATACAATAGTCAAACCTGTGTTAGTGGTCATCTCCATTAAGCAGCCAGTTTCCAGATTCCCAATATGTTATTATATTATACATTTGATGTCTATTAAGCAGTCACCTGTCCTAAGCAGCCACTTTCTGCGCTTCCCTTGGCTGGCTGCTTAAGACAGGTTTGACTGTAGTCTTAATATTTATTTTATCCCCCCCACCTACAACTATATAGTAATGAAAAGATTGCAGTTTTTAATGTTTTCTATTATTAAGATGTGGCACACTAGATCTAGAGTTATCAAGTTATTCTGCTATGGCCTGATACAAATGTTTGTTTGTTTGTTCGGGGTTTACACCTGCATCAGCACCTTATTGGGGCTATATCGCTGGCGGGGAGTTAACCGAACAACAACTTTCGTGGGCAGGCTCCAGCGGTTAACCAGTACTGGCAACTTTTTCATATAAATGAGACACGGCCTGAGCAGGGCTCGGACCCGCAACAATCAGTGATGATAGGTTACAGTGGTATACAAGTCGGCTACCGTAACCACTCGACCACAGAGGCGGACTCCAACCTCCGTAAGAAACTGCCAACTTTATATAAATGAGACACACAGCCTGAGCGGGGCTTGAACCTGTTCCCAGCAGTGATGATAGCTCATACAATGACTTTCTAAGGATGTGAAATACCCAAACCATGGATCAAACCCTTGGACTGACTGACAGTCTCCGAGCGGTACCACCCAGACATTCCTCCTTTATCACGTACCTGGAATGTAGACGGTATGGACGAGTAAGTTGGGTCTTCCAGTTCAGGAGATCCACCAATGAAAAATCTGCGTAGTTGTGATGACATACTTGAACCCAACGGACGCCAACAGTGCAACGTCTCGTGATGTTTACCTGTATTACATACAATTCTAACATATTTAGCAGTGCAACGTCTCGTGTTGTTTACCTGTATTACATACAATTCTAACATATTTAGCAGTGCAACGTCTCGTGATGTTTACCTGTATTACATACAATTCTAACATATTTAGCAGTGCAACGTCTCGTGATGTTTACCTGTATTACATACAATTCTAACATATTTAGCAGTGCAACGTCTCGTGATGTTTACCTGTATTACATACAATTCTAACATATTGAACAGTGCAACGTCTCATGTTGTTTACCTGTATTACATACAATTCTAACATATTTAGCAGGGCAACGTCTCGTGTTGATTACCTGTATTACATACAATGCTAACATATTTAGCCGGGCAATGTCTCGTGATGTTTACCTGTATTACATACAATTCTAACATATTTAGCAGTGCAACGTCTCGTGTTGTTTACCTGTATTACATATAATTCTAACATATTTAGCAGGGCAATGTCTCGTGATGTTTACCTGTATTACATACAATTCTAACATATTGAACAGTGCAACGTCTCGTGTTGTTTACCTGTATTACATACAATTCTAACATATTTAGCAGGGCAATGTCTCGTGATGTTTACCTGTATTACATACAATTCTAACATATTTAACAGTGCAATCAAGTGAAGAATCGTGGCCGCAACTGTTCTTTTGTTATAGGTTATATTTCGGGTTTTACGCCTGCATCAGCACCATTTTGGGCTATATTGCCGGCGGGCAGTTTACCTAACAACACCTTTCCTGGGCAGGCTCCAGCGGTTAACCAGTACTTGTGTACACCAACCTCCGTAAGAAACTGCCAACTTTTTCATATAAATGAGACACGGTCTGAGCGGGGCTCGAACCAGTGACCATCAGTGATGATAGGTTACAGTGGTATACAAGTCAGTGACCTTAACCACTCGACCACGGAGGCGGACTGTTCTTTTGTATAGTATGCTTACATGTAGGGTTCTTTCTAGAATGGAATGGCAGAGTGTGCCGCCCCGCCCTTATGTGTTTAAATGTTTTTGCCTTCGGGCGGGCAAACCTATATAACTTAGAACTTGCCCGTTTCACACTTATGTACTGCCTAACTGTCCTTTTCACACTCATGTACTGCCTAACTGTCCTTTTCACACTTATGTACTGCCTAACTGCCTTTTTCACACTTATGTACTGCCTAACTGCCTTTTTCACATTTATGTACTGCCTAACTGCCTTTTTCACACTTATGTACTGCCTAACTGCCTTTTTCACATTTATGTACTGCCTAACTGCCTTTTTCACACTTATGTACTGCCTAACTGTCCTTTTCACACTCATGTACTGCCTAACTGTCCTTTTCACATTTATGTACTGCCTAACTGCCTTTTTCACACTTATGTACTGCCTAACTGCCTTTTTCACACTTATGTACTGCCTAACTGCCTTTTTCACACTTATGTACTGCCTAACTGCCTTTTTCACACTTATGTACTGCCTAACTGTCCTTTTCACACTCATGTACTGCCTAACTGCCTTTTTCACACTTATGTACTGCCTAACTGTCCTTTTCACACTCATGTACTGCCTAACTGTCCTTTTCACACTCATGTACTGCCTAACTGTCCTTTTCACACTCATGTACTGCCTAACTGTCCTTTTCACATTCATGTACTGCCTAACTGTCCTTTTCACATTTATGTACTGCCTAACTGCCTTTTTCACATTTATGTACTGCCTAACTGCCTTTTTCACATTTATGTACTGCCTAACTGTCCTTTTCACATTTATGTACTGCCTAACTGTCCTTTTTGATCAATCACCATAATTTAGCAAAATTTCTAGGGGGTAACTCCAAAATACCCCTCCCTCACCTCATCGTAGCTCAAAATACACACTGCCCCTTTTCTGACCCACCCTGCCCCTTTTCTGACCCACCTTGCGCCCTTTTTTCAATAAACCCTAGTATATATGAATAATGACTTCAGTTTTGGAGACAGATTCTCACGGAGGTTTGTTGTACCAAGGTATGGAAGGTGATACTCATACCAAGGTACGGAAGGTGATACTCATACCAAGGTATGGAAGGTGATACTCATACCAAGGTATGGAAGGTGATACTCATACCAAGGTATGGAAGGTGATACTCATACCAAGGTATGGAAGGTGATACTCATACCAAGGTATGGAGGTGTTTGTTGGAGGTGATACTCATACCAAGGTTGGGGTGTTTGGTTGGGTGATACTCATACCAAGTTATATAAAGATTGAAAGATAATTAAAGTAATTAGTGACCATATAAAATACAAACAAACGTATGGACAGACATGGTAGCACTTAATGCCCACTTGGCAGCAACAACGGCAGCAGAATAACTGACATTGCAGTACAAAAGATCTGCATTATAAACAGTTTATGCTGGACTTTAGTTTATACAAATTTATTTTAGCTCAATTGCGAAACAAGTTCTTACAACTTATATTAATCACTCTCGAGACTTCATTTCTGATGGAATGCATCGCCACGAGGGAGAGAGAAGAGGCCTGTGGAACTTGAATACCTTGGCTAAGGGCAGTACATTTGGTGAAAAGGGCAGATGGATTCCATTGGAATTAGGTGTCGAGAGTGATTCATATACCAGGCTGTCCAGTATTAATAGGTACGTATAATCTATCTTCCCTGGTTGTCCGTGGATAGGTAAGCAAACACTCTATCCACAAGCAATCTTACCTGGTTGTCCAGGTAATGTGAGGTATGTATATCCTCTTGTCCGGAATCTATCTTCCCTGGTTATCCGTGGATAGGTAAGCAGACACTCTATCCACAAACAATCTTACCTGGTTGTCCGTGGATAGGTAAGCAGACACTCTATCCACAAACAATCTTACCTGGTTGTCCGTGGATAGGTATGTATATCCTCTTGTCCGGAATCTATCTTCCCTGGTTGTCCGTGGATAGGTAAGCAGACACTCTATCCACAAGCAATCTTACCTGGTTGTCCGTTGATAGGTATGTATATACTCTTTCCGGAATCTATCTTACCTGGTTATCCGTGGATAGGTAAGCAGACACTCTATCCACAAGCAATCTTACCTGGTTGTCCGTGGATAGGTAAGCAAACACTCTATCCACAAGCAATCTTACCTGGTTGTCCGTGGATAGGTAAGCAAACACTCTATCCACAAACAATCTTACCTGGTTGTCCGTGGATAGGTAAGCAGACACTCTATCCACAAGCAATCTTACCTGGTTGTCCGGGTAATGTGAGGTACGTATATCCCTCTGTCCGGAATCGGTTCCACGTATCTAATGACAACACTTCTATCATGATGGCAGGGAAATGCGGCATCTCCAGCTCTGAAGAGAGAAACAGTCAACTATGCCAGGAACACTAAACCGTGTATATTTCGGACACCCGTTTGTTTGTCTGGGTTTTACGCCTGCATCAGTAACATTTTGGGCTACATTGCCGGCAGGCAGCTTACCTAACAACACCTTTCCTGGGCAGGCTCCAGCGGTTAACCAGTACTTGGGTGCACCAACCTCCGTAACAAACTGCCAACTTTTTCATATAAATAAGACACGGCCTGAGCGGGGGCTAGAACCCATGACCAACAGTGATGATAGGCTACAGTGGTATACAAGTCAGCAATCGTAACCACTCGACCACGGAGACGGATCACACTGTATTTTATTGATTCCTAATCGTAACCACTCGACCACGGAGGCGGATCACACTGTATTTTATTGATTCCTAATCGTAACCACTCGACCACGGAGGCGGATCACACTGTATTTTATTGATTCCTATCTTCTGAAACCTGCATTAAGCAACCGATCAACATGGGTGGCTGTTAAACAAGCAGTAGATAAGCTAAAATCTTGTTATCTGTTGAATACAGGCAAGTTAGTTGTTGAATACAGGCAAGTTAGTTGTTGAATACAGGCAAGTTAACTATTGAATACAGGTTGGTTAGCTGTTGAATACAGGCAAGTTAGCTGTTGAATACAGGCAAGTTAGCTGTTGAATACAGGCAAGTTAGTTGTTGAATACAGGCAAGTTAGTTGTTGAATACAGGCAAGTTAGTTGTTGAATACAGGCAAGTTAGCTGTTGAATACAGGCAAGTTAGTTGTTGAATACAGGCAAGTTAGTTGTTGAATACAGGCAAGTTAGTTGTTGAATACAGGCAAGTTAGCTGTTGAATACAGGCAAGTTAGCTGTTGAATACAGGCAAGTTAGCTGTTGAATACAGGCAAGTTAGTTGTTGAATACAGGCAAGTTAGCTGTTGAATACAGGCAAGTTAGCTGTTGAATACAGGCAAGTTAGTTGTTGAATACAGGCAAGTTAGTTGTTGAATACAGGCAAGTTAGTTGTTGAATACAGGCAAGTTAACTATTGAATACAGGTTGGTTAGCTGTTGAATACAGGCAAGTTAGCTGTTGAATACAGGCAAGTTAGCTGTTGAATACAGGCAAGTTAGTTGTTGAATACAGGCAAGTTAGTTGTTGAATACAGGCAAGTTAGTTGTTGAATACAGGCAAGTTAGCTGTTGAATACAGGCAAGTTAGTTGTTGAATACAGGCAAGTTAGTTGTTGAATACAGGCAAGTTAGTTGTTGAATACAGGCAAGTTAGCTGTTGAATACAGGCAAGTTAGCTGTTGAATACAGGTTGGTTAGCTGTTGAATACAGGTTAGTTGGCCACTAAATATCACAACTTGGGTCTGAACAAATGATTCTTAATGGTCAGGTGAGCAGTTCTGGTTCCAAAATATTTCTTGTAAAATAAATGTATTATAGCAACATTATGAAACACACGACCCAGTTAACTTCTGGGGAGATTTGACTTTCCAGGAAACACATGACCAGTTAACTTCTGGGGAGATTTGACTTTCCAGGAAACACATGACCAGTTAACTTCTGGGGAGATTTGACTTTCCAGAAAACACACGACCCAGTTAACTTCTGGGGAGATTTGACTTTCCAGGAAATTGTGGTCTTCAAGAGGGAGGTTTTTTCGCTGATATTTTCTCATGCAAAATATCATTTCATTTTCATGAGCAAAGACCTACTTTTGGCTGGGGACAAGATGCTAAACACACCGAAATTTGAATTGCAGACTTTGCAAAATGCAAACCAGTCATTCTTGCTCGTGGCAACATTACCGAATTGCAAAATCAACAATGCCGGTATATAATCATGTGATTGTTAACACACTTCTCCATTCTGTACATTTTATTCATCACTATTACAGTCAAACTTGTCTTAAGAGACCACTCATGGTAAATCATACAATGGTCGCATAAGCAAGGTTCTCTCTTAATAGGGGAAAGTAAAGTGTGTGCATGATGTGAAGGAAAATGTTGTTTGTTCGGGTTTTACGCCTTCATCAGCACCATTTTGGGTTATATTGCCGGTGGGCAGTTTACCTAACAACACATTTCCTGGACAGGCTCCAGAGGTTAACCAATAATTGGTGTACTAACCTCCGTAAGAAACTGCCAACTTTTTCATATAAAGAGACACGGTCTGGGCGAAGTTTGAACCTAAGACCATCAGCTCTCTTAACTTGAAGTCTGTGCATGATGTGAAGGTAAATCCAGGGATTGCAGGTTCGATCCCCCGTCGGACTAATAAAATTAACAGTTTTTGAGATGGGACGTTAAACCAAGGTCTTGTGTCAGTGCTTTACACCAAAGAACCAGATGAGATTCTGGAATGGGTCTCTGTCTGTATCATTGCATTATCCTCCAAAAATCTAAAATAACTAATCTCTTCAGGAGGCGTTGCTCATATGGGCAACTGGTAGCATCGATAAATAAATGTAAAACACACAAGGAAAAACACGGGGACATATTTTGATTGTTTGGTTTATTGGTTTGGGTTTTACCGTCACCATTTTGGGCTATATAGTCGGGGGGGATATCTAATTATTTATTTCATTGACATGTAGGACATAATGTTCAAAATTGACACCTACGTTAACAACGCATATTTATACAAACCTTTTTCGTCTTCATCTAAATTATCGTTTCTGTAGAACACTTCAAAATGGAACGGAAAACTGAAGTAAGCTACCTCATCCTACAACACAATGAAATAAAGGTTGTTCTGAACAGTCTATAGATTCCAAATGTTGGTATAAACAAGGAAGTACAATTTAGTGCTATTGGTTTGGTGCTATCCATTGGCACACGACACCGATAAGACTAGCTCCTCCCACTATAGCTCCTCCCACTAACATGACACCGATGAGACTAGCTCCTCCCACTATAGCTCCTCCCCTCCCACTATAGTTCCTCCCACTATAGCTCCTCCCACTAACATGACACCGATGAGACTAGCTCCTCCCACTATAGCTCCTCCCCTCCCACTATAGTTCCTCCCACTATAGCTCCTCCCACTAACATGACACCGATGAGACTAGCTCCTCCCACTAGAGCTCCTCCCACTATAGCTCCTCCCACTAACATGACACCGATGAGACTAGCTCCTCCCACTAGAGCTCCTCCCACTAGAGCTCCTCCCACTAGTCACGTGATCAGAATTTTCTAGACATTGATAATCGCGACAAGTTGTCGAGGAAAATGGCGGCTGTTTGATAACTCTTACGGCTGCTGAAGGTGCGTCGCTTTATCGATCGCTGATTGGCTTATCGGATTTTCGCTGGCTGTGTTGATCGACAGCTCGCATCATGTTAATTAAAGCGACATCAAATTGCACCGACAAAAAAAATCGTCATATAAATAACATTGTTACTACACATTCTTCCCAAATAATTTGAACAAATGTTGTTTTTATTCATTTCATTTACCATATAATTGACATTCAAAAACATTTTTTCTATTCATGTTTTCTTCTCTCTTATCATTTCGATTTCATCCATTTCAACCAAATGATCCCTTTGTTGCATTCTACTGTCGAGGTACCTGCACGCACATTCTACTGTTGAGGTACAATTCTACTGTCGAGAAACATGCACGCACATTCTACTGTCGAGGTACATGCATGCGCATTCTACTGTCGAGGCACATGCACGGGCATTCTACTGTCGAGTTACATGCATGGGCATTCTACTGTCGAGGTACATGCACGCGCATTCTACTGTCGAGGTACATGCACGGGCATTCTACTGTCGAGGTACATGCACGGGCATTCTACTGTCGAGTTACATGCACGGGCATTCTACTGTCGAGGTACATGCACGGGCATTCTACTGTCGAGGTACATGCACGGGCATTCTACTGTCGAGGTACATGCACGGGCATTCTACTGTCGAGTTACATGCACGGGCATTCTACTGTCGAGGTACATGCACGCGCATTCTACTGTCGAGGTACATGCACGGGCATTCTACTGTCGAGGTATATGCACGGGCATTCTACTGTCGAGGTACATGCACGGGCATTCTACTGTCGAGATACATGTACGCGCATTCTACTGTCGAGGTACATGCATGCGCATTCTACTGTCAAGGTACATGTATGGGCATTCTACTGTCGAGGTACATGCACGCGCATTCTACTGTCGAGGTACATGCATGCACATTCTACTGTCGAGGTACATGCACACGCATTCTACTGTTGAGGCACATGCACGCGCATTCTACTGTCGAAGTACCTGCACGGGCATTCTACTGTCAAGGTACCTGCACGTGCATTCTACTGTCGAAGTACATGCATGCGCATTCTACTGTCGAGGTACATGCACGGGCATTCTACTGTCGAGGTACATGCACGGGCATTCTACTGTCGAGGTACATGCACGGGCATTCTACTGTCGAAGTACATGCATGCGCATTCTACTGTCGAGGTACATGCACGGGCATTCTACTGTCGAGGTACATGCACGGGCATTCTACTGTCAAGGTACCTGCACGCGCATTCTACCGTCAAGGTACCTGCACGCGCATTCTACTGTCGAGGTACATGCACGGGCATTCTACTGTCGAAGTACATGCATGCGCATTCTACTGTCGAGGTACATGCACGGGCATTCTACTGTCGAGGTACATGCACGGGCATTCTACTGTCGAGGTACATGCATGGGCATTCTACTGTCGAGGTACATGCACGGGCATTCTACTGTCGAGGTACATGCACGGGCATTCTACTGTCGAGGTATGTGTACGGGCATTCTACTGTCGAGGTACATGTACGGGCATTCTACTGTCGAGGTACATGCACAGGCATTCTACTGTCGAGGTACATGCACGGGCATTCTACTGTCGAGGTACATGCACGCGCATTCTACTGTCGAGGTAGATGCACGGGCATTCTACTGTCGCGGTACATGCACACGCATTCTACTGTCGAGGTACATGCACGCGCATTCTACTGTCGAGGTACATGCACGCGCATTCTACTGTCAAGGTACATGCACGGGCATTCTACTGTCGAGATACATGCATATGCATTCTACTGTCGAGGTACATGCACGCGCATTCTACTGTCGAGGTACATGCATGCGCATTCTACTGTCGAGGTACATGCACGTGCATTCTACTGTCGAGGTACATGCACACGCATTCTACTGTCGCGGTACATGCACGCGCATTCTACTGTCGAGGTACATGCACGGGCATTCTACTGTCGAGGTACATGCACGCGCATTCTACTGTCGAGGTACATGCACGCGCATTCTACTGTCAAGGTACATGCATATGCATTCTACTGTCGATGTACATGCATACGCATTCTACTGTCGAGGTACATGCACAGGCATTCTACTGTCGAGGTACATGTACGTGCATTCTACTGTCGAGGTACATGCACGCACATTCTACTGACGAGGTACATGCACGTGCATTCTACTGTCGAGATACCTGCACAGGCATTCTACTGTCGAGGTACATGCACGCGCATTCTACTGTCAAGGTACATGCATGGGCATTCTACTGTCGAGGTACATGCACAGGCATTCTACTGTCGAGGTACATGCACGGGCATTCTACTGTCGAGGTACATGCACGCGCATTCTACTGTCGAGGTAGATGCACGGGCATTCTACTGTCGCGGTACATGCACACGCATTCTACTGTCGAGGTACATGCACGCGCATTCTACTGTCGAGGTACATGC
>CM026403.1:36786426-36814362 GCA_014843695.1 Archivesica marissinica
ACAAGGGGGCCATGAACAATGGGGGATAGACAAGGGGGCTGTGAACAATGGTGGATAAACAAGGGGGTGGTGAACAATGGGGATAGACAAGGGGGTGGTGAACAATGGGTGATAGACAAGGGGGTTGTGTGAACAATGGGGGATAGATACGGGGGAGCTGTGAACAATGGTGGATAAACAAGGGGGTGGTGAACAATGTGGGGTAGACGGTGAAAGAGGAGACTTTGTATGCTTGCAAGTAAATAATAATTATATTAAACAAATTGATGATTTACAGTCAAACCTCTCCAGAGCAAACACCATCCGGATACACCAAAGATTGGTTGTTGTAGAGAGGTTGTTGTTCTAGGGAGGTTCAACTTTTTGATGTTTGGAAATACTGGAATAGTGAGTTTTGACAGTTATGATTGCTCATACTGATGGGAATATAGAGAATTGAGAATGGGGGTACTACTTTAGTTATACGATAGATTGCACTAACATTGAATATCTGAGGACACAATATGTTCAAATCGCCAACAATGATTATTTTCACACTTAAGGTCCACCCTGTAGATTATTGGCCACTGGATATGGTCCCGGATTAAGATAATTATTGTTTAGTGAAAATTGAAAGGAACAATTGGCGAATATTTGCATCTGATGACATGTACAGACTGTTTCTTTTTTCAGCCAAATTTTTGTGTTCTTGGGAGGTTTTCTGCATTGCAGGGTGGGAAATTGACTGTCGTGTGTTGTGGGAAGTGGCGTTCATGAGAGGTGAAATTGTATTAAAACGCAACAGGTGGGAATAAAGGTGACGTTATAAAGAGGGTGTCGCTCATGGGAGGTGACATTATAAAGAGGGTGTCGCTCATGGGAGGTGACATTATAAAAAGGGTGTCGCTCATGGGAGGTGACATTATAAAGAGGGTGTTGCTCATGGGAGGTGACATTATAAAGAGGGTGTCGCTCATGGGAGGTGACATTATAAAGAGGGTGTCGCTCATGGGAGGTGACATTATAAAGAGGGTGTCGCTCATGGGAGGTGACATTATAAAGAGGGTGTCGCTCATGGGAGGTGACATTATAAAGAGGGTGTCGCTCATGGGAGGTGACATTATAAAGAGGGTGTCGCTCATGGGAGGTGACATTATAAAGAGGGTGTCGCTCATGGGAGGTGACATTTGGGGAGGTGGGATTGTAGTAATAAGAAAATCAAAACAGAAAATATGGTTGATTTATTAACACAAACATCAACTCGTAAGTTAACTGAATAAATAGGTGCAACCTTAGCTTAGACAGATTTATACAGAATCTGTTCCCAGCACATGCATATATCCCTAGCTTAGACAGATTTATACAGAATCTGTTCCCAGCACATGTATGTATCCCTAGTTTAGACAGATTTATACAGAATCTGTTCCCAGCACATGTATATATCCCTAGTTTAGACAGATTTATACAGAATCTGTTCCCAGCACATGTATATATCCCTAGTTTAGACAGATTTATACAGAATCTGTTCCCAGCACATGTATATATCCCTACTTTAGACAAATGTATACAGAATCTGTTCCCAGCACATGTATATATCCCTAGTTTAGACAGATTTATACAGAATCTGTTCCCAGCACATGTATATATCCCTAGTTTAGACAGATTTATACAGAATCTGTTCCCAGCACATGTATATATCCCTAGTTTAGACTGACTTACTCTGAATCTGTTTTCGTAACATGTATGTTTGATGTCTATGGCTAGCTTAACTTACCCTGAATCTGTTTTCGGAACATGTATGTGTGAAGTCTATGGCTAGTTCAAATGGTTTGTTGTAATATGGCTTCAACGTCAACAGTACATGGTATATCAGCAGGTCTCCGTTAATCTCACCAACTCTGAAGTGTATAATCAAAATTTGAGCTTGACCATACTGTCTCCTTGTTGTACATAGTACACTGGCATTCTCTCACACAACATGAAATCTCATGCATGACGAGAATGGGTCTCCAAAATGTGCAATATCAGAGTTACAGTTTTTAGTAGCAAATTTAATTTTATATCTCAATATTTGGGGTCGGGCCTAAGCATGAAATCACGATATATTCTCGACCATGAATATTCGGTCTATATATTTTATTCATTTTTATATTTAATATTTCAAAATTCTCTTGATCGAAGCAATGAAACTTTCCAAACTGGGAAAGTGGTCTCCAAAATGACTTAAGACGTTATTAAATCAAGTCACACTTGTACTGCTATACAGTGTCACGTTGCACTATGTAACCAGTGTACTGCTATACAGTGTCATGTTGCACTATGTAACCAGTGTACTGCTATACAGTGTCACGGTAACCAGTGTACTGCTATACAGTGTCATGTTGCACTATGTAACCAGTGTACTGCTATACAGTGTCACGTTGCACTATGTAACCAGTGTACTGCTATACAGTGTCATGTTGCACTATGTAACCAGTGTACTGCTATACAGTGTCACGTTGCACTATGTAACCAGTGTACTGCTATACAGTGTCACGTTGCGCTATGTAACCAGTGTACTGCTATACAGTGTCATGTTGCGCTATGTAACCAGTGTACTGCTATACAGTGTCACGTTGCACTATGCAACCAGTGTACTGTCCCTCATATCTCCCTCATTTTACTCACTCTTATCTCCCTCTCATTTTACTCACTCATATCTCCCTCCCATTTTACTCACTCATATCTCCCTCCCATTTTACTCACTCTTATCTCCCTCCCATTTTACTCACTCATATCTCCCTCCCATTTTACTCACTCATATCTCCCTCCCATTTTACTCACTCTTATCTCCATCTCATTTTTCTCCCTCTTATCTCCCTCATTTTACTCACTCTTATCTCCCTCTCATTTTTCTCCCTCTTATCTCCCTCATTTTACTCACTCTTATCTCCCTCCCATTTTACTCACTCATATCTCCCTCCCATTTTATTCACTCGTATATCCCTCCCATTTTACTCACTTGTATCTCCCTCTCATTTTACTCACTCATATCTCCCTCCCATTTTACTCACTCTTATCTCCATCTCATTTTACTCACTCTTATCTCCCTCTCATTTTACTCACTCATATCTCCCTCTCATTTTACTCACTCATATCCCCCTCCCATTTTACTCACTCGTATCTCCCTCTCATTTTACTCACTCGTATCTCCCTCTCATTTTACTCACTCTTATCTCCCTCTCATTTTACTCACTCTTATCTCCCTCCCATTTTACTCACTCATATCCCCCTCCCATTTTACTCACTCGTATCTCCCTCCCATTTTACTCACTCATATCTCTCTCCCATTTTACTCACTCATATCTCCCTCCCAATTTACTCACTCGTATCTCCCTCCCATTTTACTAGTATCTCCCTCCCATTTTACTCACTCGTATCTCCCTCCCATTTTACTCACTCGTATCTCCCTCTCTTTTTACTCACTCGTATCTCCCTCCCATTTTACTCACTCGTATCTCCCTCCCATTTTACTCACTCGTATCTCCCTCCCATTTTACTCACTCGTATCTCCCTCCCATTTTACTCACTTGTATCTCCTGGCAATGTAATAGAATACCGGGTTTCCAGCCCGACTCGTGCCTGCCTGGTAAAAGATGTGCAGATTTTTCAAGGACTTGAACTCGTCTTTCTCGTGCATGTTATGTTTGGACATAATCTCCTCAAACTTTGTACTCGTCATATCCATAGAGCTCCATCTACACAGATACAAGTGCTTACATTACATAGTCTCAACTACATGTTCGTTTGTTTTGGGGGTTTAAAGTAACAGCTTAGGTGATATGGCGACTCTTCAGCTATTAGTGGTGGAAGAGGACCAGTAATTTAGGCTTAGACAGGCAGCTAGGTAGTACTGCGGATCTACTGCAAGCCAGCTGGATAGCTTCCTCCAGTGGGATACGAACCTACAGCAGCGAGGGCCAAGTGATTTGAAGTCAACAGACCATAACCACTCGGCCATGGAGGCCCATTGTAAACAACAGTATACATCATATTGTTTACAAACTGTAAAAGTTGCTGGTTCAGTCAATGATATTCATACACCATGTTTGCCACTCTACAACCCAGCTGTAACCTAGCACTTTCAACAGTACTGTATAGTGTTTTAATTTTGAGAACAAACTGCAGGGCTCGACACTGGCAAAATTGACCTGTCCCAATGTTAGAAAATATCCTGTCTCGATGTTGTTAGGAAATGTTACCCAAATCCACACAAATCTTCCAAATATACCTCTATGTAAACATGATATTTCTTGACAACATCAAAACAGGGTATTTCCTGACAATATCATGACAGGATATTTCCAGACAACATTGACACTGAATATTTCCTGACAACATCCGAGAACAAGATTATATGCTTACCTCGAGTCTGCGAGCAGGTGGATTTTGGTCATTGACAATCTGAAAATTGAAATAGGCTAATAGAAATTGTTATATACAAATTTATTTTAGCTCCATAAAAATAGGTTTTTAAAACATTAGATTAATCACTCTCGAGACCTCATTCCTGATGGAATCTATTGCGATGAGGGATAGAGAAGTGGCAATGTGGATTTAAGTGTCTATGGACACCACACAGTGGTTCTGACTCATCTCACAACCTCTCAGATAAAAGGCGGTTACAACTGCAGAATAATGAAACATATCGTGATGATAAGTACACTTAAACCAGTTCTTCACTACTTTATATTGCCAGATACAACTTGCAGAATAATGAAACGCGTTCATCATTTGAAACAATAATATCAATATTAATACAGTGACTATCCTTGAATACCAGGTTCCGACGCATCTCAGCGAAGAATCAACAATGGCGTAATATCAAATAATGAACTCATGTAAATAGTGTATTACCTGTATAAATAGTGTATTACCTGTATAAATAGTGTATTACCTGTATAAATAGTGTATTACCTGTATAAATAGTGTTGTATTACCTGTATAAATAGTGTAGTATTACCTGTATAAATAGTGTATTACCTGTATAAATAGTGTATTACCTGTATAAATAGTGTATTACCTGTGTAAATAGTGTATTACCTGTATAAATAGTGTATTATCTGTATAAATAGTGTATTACCTGTATAAATAGTGTATTACCTGTATAAATAGTGTATTATCTGTATAAATAGTGTATTACCTGTATAAATAGTGTATTACCTGTATAAATAGTGTATTGCCTGTGTAAATAGTGTATTACCTGTATAAATAGTGTATTATCTGTATAAATAGTGTATTACCTGTATAAATAGTGTATTACCTGTATAAATAGTGTATTACCTGTATATCTGTATAAATAGTGTATTACCTGTATAAATAGTGTATTACCTGTATAAATAGTGTATTACCTGTATATCTGTATAAATAGTGTATTACCTGTATAAATAGTGTATTACCTGTATAAATAGTGTATTATCTGTATAAATAGTGTATTACCTGTATACATAGTGTATTACCTGTATATCTGTATAAATAGTGTATTATCTGTATAAATAGTATATTACCTGTATAAATAGTGTATTATCTGTATAAATAGTGTATTATCTGTATAAATAGTGTATTATCTGTATAAATAGTGTATTACCTGTACAAATAGTGTATTACCTGTATAAATAGTGTATTACTTGTATAAATAGTGTATTACCTGTATAAATAGTGTATTACTTGTATAAATAGTGTATTACCTGTATAAATAGTATATTACTTGTATACATAGTGTATTACCTGTACAAATAGTGTATTACCTGTATAAAGTGTATTACCTGTATAAATAGTGTATTACTTGTATAAATAGTGTATTACCTGTATAAATAGTGTATTACCTGTACAAATAGTGTATTATCTGTATAAATAGTGTATTACCTGTATAAAGTGTGTATTACCTGTATAAATAGTGTATTACCTGTATAAATAGTGTATTACCTGTACAAATAGTGTATTATCTGTATAAATAGTGTATTACCTGTATAAATAGTGTATTATCTGTATAAATAGTGTATTACCTGTATAAATAGTATATTACCTGTATAAATAGTGTATTACCTGTATAAATAGTGTATTACCTGTATAAATAGTGTATTACCTGTATAAATAGTGTATTACCTGTATAAATAGTGTATTACTTGTATAAATAGTGTATTATCTGTATAAATAGTGTATTACTTGTATAAATAGTGTATTATCTGTATAAAGTGTGTATTACCTGTATAAATAGTGTATTACCTGTATAAATAGTGTATTACCTGTATAAATAGTGTATTACCTGTATAAATAGTGTATTACCTGTGTAAATAGTGTATTATCTGTATAAATAGATCCTTTTCTACATATTCAAAGCGAGAAATTATGCTTATTACGCTTATTTAGTGTCAAAATATCACATGGACTCATGCCACTATTGGGAATTCCTCTGAGCCGATAAACATCTATAACGATGCATTTCATTGGTTGACTAATGACATTCTAAATATAGTTTATTCACTCTCCTGTATCTGCTCTGCACATTACAGGTATTTTACGTCATCTCAAACGAGTCTGAAAATTAATTCTGCGTCACTAAATTACATAAAAACTGAGTGTACAACATGCCTTTAATTAATTATGCTAATAAACAGGAAAATTGTCACTGTTTTGCCGTATATAAACTATAGCTATGAACAATTTGAAAATAATAACATTTAACTAGAAATTATGCCATGCTGTTGTCCTTATAGCACTCCCAGTAGTCCATACATGCATAAAAACAGTGGTCATAGAAGTTGGTGAATACTTTATTCTTGCCTTTAGGAGCCTGATTGGTTCTCTATGATTGGTTGGGTTCTCTATGACAGAGGGATCACAGCAACAATGTATATAATGTATACACCTTTCCTAACAGTGAATCAATTGTTAATGTAATGCACAAAGTTGCATTTGAATTTTGTTGCTAGAACAGACTGATTGCAATAACATTGCTATAAAAATTACCTTGTAACCTCTCACTTTCCACATTTTAGTCTAGGAAATCCTGTATAATGTTTACAAACACTGCAGATGAAAATAACGTCACCGGATATTGTGAATATTGAAAACGAGGTCAAAACATAATTTGCGTCGTATCACGTGTGCGTCGTTATAAGGTGTCGGACGATATACTAATATTTTGTCCTTTATTATTCCTTACATCTTAAGAGTGATTATTACTCTTCACTGGTTGCCAACCCCCATTTGGACGTGGCGACTCATTATTCCATCCACCCTCACAAATGTTCGATATTGAAGATGCATGAGTGATTTTTATTCTCTATTATTCCTGAGCACCTTTCCAATTGACAGAAGCAAAGATTTTCAGGACAGGTGATGAGTTAACAAAACTAAATTTTATTGTTTTATTGTTTTTATTGTTGAGCTTCAAATTCTCTGTGGCCTTCTAGACACTGAGATAACCCCACATTTGTGAACATGCGCAAATGATTTATTTTTAGGCAACCCAAAATGGGGTTGAATGAATTTTCCATCTGTTGCTGTCGGCAGGTGTACAAAGTCACATCAAGTTTCTAAGCATGAGGTCATGTTGTTCCGAATATTCAAATACCTAGCCAATCAAATATTCAAATACCTAGCCAATCGAATATTCAAATACCTAGCCAATCGAATATTCAAATACCTAGCCAATCGAATATTCTAATACCTAGCCAATCGAATATTCAAATACCTAGCCAATCGAATATTCAAATACCTAGCCAATCGAATATTCAAATACCTAGCCAATCGAATATTCTAATACCTAGCCAATCGAATATTCAAATACCTAGCCAATCGAATATTCAAATACCTAGCCAATCGAATATTCAAATACCTAGCCAATCGAATATTCTAATACTGTTTTTGCAATTCGTTGCCATCCCTAGTCATCTATATTTCTAATTATATTTCATTAGAAACAACATACAAACTTCTGGGTTTAGTATTACAAAACATACTGCGAGTCTAGAGGTCTGTGCTCCGGTGGTCCCAGATATGCCAGCAGTGTTGCCATCTTGTCAAACGGCCGACGCCCAACAGCCTTATGATCTCTGAAATGCAACAATTAATATTTTTAGCAAAACAAACAATGTATTAATATGTATAGCAAAACAAACAATGTATTAAAAAAAATAAACTAGAAATTTCACTGAAAGTGATTTATATTAAATATCAACACTTCTAACTGGGCAACTTGGTTTAGTAGAAACATGAATGGGACATAACTCTGCTAAATATTATCTGAAAAGAACACAATTATCATTTATAGAGTTGGTACTGTTCAATCTCTGATTTGAGATTCTTGATTCAGGACACTACTAGAATGGCCCTTTTCGCAACCCCTTGGTTATACTGTATATATCCCACCGTGAATGCTCCACAGAGCATCTATTTAGCAGAGGTGACTACTCACATTGCCAGTTAAGGAGTGGAGAAACTGGCAGTTTAATAAAGGTTGGATTGTGAATATGGGTGAGCACCAACATCACTTTGACATTACCTGCTACTGGAGAGATAATCACCAATCTTCTCCTGGTTGTTCCACAACAGTCTATGTAAAGCTAACACATTGGCGTCATTGATGAAAGACAGGCTATGATTGCCGGCATCGGGAATATCAACATCTGAAGCAATCTCTGTGAAGAACCTGAAGCAATAGTAGAAGACGAAAGGAAAGTTATCGTGGCATTGAAACATCCAATATCTCTCTGTTATAGAGTATATTAACTGGATTACATATGTTACAGGATAGTGCATCTGCATGTTTCATTTACCTCTCCTAATAATTTATAGGATGAACAATGCAGGGCTGAGAACCATGCAAATGTGATGTGTTAAAGGCAAGTAGGTAGCATAAGACAGTCAGGTGAACCACTATGTCACTTGGATTGAGGTGAAGATAAATGTGATGATGTTGTTAATCCAAGTAGGTCCGCTTCTCACCAATGCAACACGGGTTCGATCCTTGGACCGGGAAGAATGCGAGATGGTACGGTGGTAGCTAGATCGGACAGGTGGGTTTTCTCCGGGTACTCCGGTTTCCTACCACACAAATGACCACATTTATGCTTTCATCCGCGCCAACGAGAGTGATTAATATAAGTAAATAAATAAAATAAATAAAGTTTAAACCCAAGTAATAAGATAGTCAGGTGAACCACTATGTCACTTGGAGTGAGGATAAATGTGATGATGTTGTTAAGCCAACCACATGACATTCTGCAGCTTGCTCACTTTCAATGAATAGAAAACAAAAGGTGCTAACTAAACAGCCCTACACATGTCATGTATGAATGAATAGAAAGCAAACAAAAGGTGCTAACCAAACAGCCCTACACATGTCATGTATGAATGAATAGAAAGCAAACAAAAGGTGCTAACCAAACAGCCCTACACATGTCATGTATGAATGAATAGAAAGCAAACAAAAGGTGCTAACCAAACAGCCCTACACATGTCATGTATGAATGAATAGAAAGCAAACAAAAGGTGCTAACCAAACAGCCCTACACATGTCATGTATGAATGAATAGAAAGCAAACAAAAGGTGCTAACTAAACAGCCCTACACATGTCATGCATGAATGAATAGAAAGCAAACAAAAGGTGCTAACCAAACAGCCCTACACATGTCATGTATGAATGAATAGAAAGCAAACAAAAGGTGCTAACTAAACTCTGCATGTAGGATGTTAATCTCAACATACAAAGATGTTCAACGACAATGTCATTAAAGTCATCATACAAAATTACAAATCGAGGATTCGTTGCAAAAACTAGTAAGTTAATTTCAATAAAGATGACAATAATTCAAATGCACAAAATCTGCATGCTTTTTAAATTTCAACAACTTGCAGCAAATAAAGAATGAAACAAACCTTCTACCGGCCTCAAAATTGGCTTTCAGAATGTCATTGAATCCCCTCATGTGATTCTCTTTGGTGAACAAGAGATGGTTAGCGATATTCTGCATGATCTTACACATCAGCGTCAACCCTCGTTTAATCTTTGGTGTGGCTTCTACATCTATTATGCCGGACTCATATGGTGAAACTATAGACAATGTAAAATTATAATTACTTGTTAGCAATTTGGAGTGTAAACGATTGATTTTAGGTTAAGGTATTTTATTTCGAAAGACCAAATTTTTTTTATTGCCAATTTTCCCAAACATGGTTGGTGTTTTACCCAATGCATTATAAATAGATAAAATATATTGTTACAAGTCTTAAACATTCATACATCAACAAATATGAGATGTGAGACAGTATAGAGTGACTCCTGTACTGACCCTATACATCTTGGTGCTTCTATGGCCGGGCTGAGCATTCAAATCGTATTATTAACGCACACAACTTAATCACCTTAGTTTATAATATATGAGTGTTTACTAAACATCTTAGTATGCTCGCCCACATGGTTCGCTGGCGTTGACGGTAAATAAGCTCAATCATCATCATCTTACAAGTCTTTATATGTCAGAGCTACTGTGTTCTAGATGTCAGAGCTACTGTGTTCTAGATG
Source organism: Archivesica marissinica (assembly GCA_014843695.1). NCBI lineage: Eukaryota > Metazoa > Mollusca > Bivalvia > Venerida > Vesicomyidae > Archivesica > Archivesica marissinica. The sequence goes on from CM026403.1 coordinate 36,796,974, forward strand.
TCAGAGCTACTGTGTTCTAGATGTCAGAGCTACTGTGTTCTAGATGTCAGAGCTACTGTGTTCTAGATGTCAGAGCTACTGTGTTCTAGATGTCAGAGCTACTGTGTTCTAGATGTCAGAGCTACTGTGTTCTAGACCTGTGTGTGAGGTTATAACCCTTTTCTCACATCTCAAACTGAAGCTCAAATGATTTGATTGGTTGATTCTGAGTTTTACTGCCAGCTGAACCAATCAGAAGCTTAAGACTGAGTTTGAGATAGGAGAAAAGTTTTATAACCTCGAGGCCATGACAGCATATAATTGGCAATAGCTTGCTCACAAATATCTACGGAACCGAGCAGAATAACAGGATCAAGTTATTAGCGGTTTCACATTCCCTATATACAGAAAGAGAAAACAACAGTGACCTTGACTGTGACCCAGCGATCAAGTGTGCAAACAAATTTCAAGATCCCTCGATGCATGACAAAGTTATTGAACGGAAAACAAGTTTTCTATTTTTAGAAACAGTGACCTTGACCATTAATTAACAGCAGTAGGAGCACATTTTAATGGTTAACTAAACCTAGGTTATAACTTTGGTGTTACTGTGGCTGTATGCTAGGTTATATGTATTGCCATAAACATTTTAACAATACACAATATGGCAAAGGTTCATAAATTAACGAAGAGGTAACCATATAGCTAGTTGCTTTCTCCTCAATCCTAAATGTATGTACATATTATGTATACTAGACTATGTATATTCAAAGATATAAATATTGTTTAAACTTTGAAAGGTTCATAAAGAATGGATGAGAATTGCAGTAGAACGGTATGTAAAACTGCATGTCTATGTAATGTATACAACATGTATAGGTAATACACAATCAAATACTCGGGCATAACGTTATTAACCAAACTGCTATGTATGCATGTTCCATTAATGTCAAACCCCATGTGGGGACATAGGTCTTACATGTTTTTCTGGGCAGGCTAAGCTGACAAAAGTGGGTAACCAAGCGGTGTGTGAGGTGCTATAACATGCTAAATGGCACTACATATGTGGCCTGATCGTGTATCGAACCTGGCAACTGCCATTGAAAACTCTTGAAACTAGACAGGACCTCTTAATTGGTTTCCTCTGTTTTTAACATTGTTTCCTTTGTACCACTCTTACACACATTTCTGCGTAGAATAAAATCAAATATTTGGCCGGAGTATTTATTCATGTCATATTAATCTGTGACATAGCTGTGTTACATAATTATGCTACACAGCTATAAATCAACAAGAGGCCAAATTAAATTCCAAGTCACTCACCTGTATCCAGAAATCAAACAAGAGGGCCTATTGGCCGTAAACTGCACACTGGATGTTTAAACTCAGTAATACATACCAACAAATTGTTATGGTTGCAAACTACAGATCAAATTTGGCAAATTCTTGTAATTGGGTCATGAGAAATAGTTTATTGAAAGTTTCCCATTAAGTTGACCTAGTGACCTAATTTTTGACAGAAATGATCCCATTTTTAAAAACTTGCGAGATGTTGTTGTAGGAATGCTACTGAATACAATAGGCAACATTTCAACCATTCCTTCATGACAAGAAACTCATTTAAAGGAGAATATAAATGAGGTCTTAGAAAGCATTCCGTTGCATATTTTTTTTAATGACAAATGATAAAAAATTTCATAGTTTTTTTTGTTAGACAACATTCTTATATGCAAAATAAAGAACAGGTTTAAACTGCGCCTTGGCTGGTCTCAAACTCCTATTTGCGGTTCTATAAAGGAGTCTGTTTATTGGTGTCATGGGATTACTCAGATTGCTAGATGATATAATTTGAACAAACATGTTAGGTGTCTTTGCCAGCATGCTTCGGACTAAGTTTGATCCAGCTAGCTGTAAATAAAACCAATCGAGGATGAATTGACAGAACCCGACATCCCGATACAACAAATTGTATCTACGGTTAAGCAGCCAGCCAAGGGAGTCAGAGAAAGTGGCTGCTTAGCACAGGTGGCTGCTTAATAAAGGTCAAATATATAATAAAAACAACCAATTTGGAATCTGGAAACTGGATGCTTATTATGGTAGCTGCTTAACCCTTTCAACCCCACAGGCCTCTAAATAGGCTTATGAAAAAGTGTAGATCCAGATGAGCCGGCTCGTTACGAGCCGTCTCATCAGGATCTGCACTTTTTTGCCAGTAATAATTATTACTATTTTTAGATAAAATTACCCATTTTGATAAATGAACTGGTCCAAAGGTAATTTTTTTATTAATTTATTGGTCTGAAAATATCACGCACCAGTCCATGTCAGTTACTTGGGGTTGAAAGGGTTAATGGAGTTGACCACTAACACAGGTTTGACTGTACATTGAAACAGAAAAATTGTTTGACATAACTGTAACATAGTATTCAATTGTTTCAATCGATTTTCATGCGTATTCAATTGTTGGTATTCAATTGTTTCATCGATTTTCATGCTTCATTGAATCAACTTTTGACAGTAAAGACAGTTTGTTGTATCAGGTTGCTGAGTGTGATGGAATAACAGAACAAATAAAGATAAAGAGGCAAGTAGATAAGCAATAAAACATTGCAAACTGTCTATGTATTTAGTAGGTTAACGTAAGAACCAAGTTGTTTTTTCGAAGCCATTAGTAACAAGCGACTGCAAGTAGAAGCTGACTACACCTATAACAGAATTTGTGGCAGCATCTAGCAACAACTCATAGCAACTGTCGGTGAGTGTGGATGCGTGAGTGTGGATGCGTGTGTGTGGATGCATGAGTGTGGATGCGTGAGTGTGGATGCGTGAGTGTGGATGTGTGTGGTGTTCAGTTTAAAAAGTTTATCAACCCTGTTCACGTTCATGAAAGTCAGTTTTAAGTCAGTTTTTTTTAATTTTCCAACCAAAAGCGAACTGTTATTCGATTGTATAATTTGCTAATAAATCCAAGAGCAAAGTTTTTATCTAACTCTGCACAGGAAATGAACATGATTTGTGAAACCGTCCCAGACTTTCCACCTTCCAACTTTGTGGCGGAAGAAGACCGCCCACTGTTTCAAGCATGGTGGTCACTCGTTTAGAACTACTGACACAGCTGGACAGCTTCTTCCCTATTGGATGCAAACCATTAGTGACAAGGGGCAAGTGATTTGACCACAAAGATCTCTGCGAGAAAGTATGAAGAATTGAAACCCTGTTCAACCATGTAATAGGAAATTATATGCAAGGAATAAAAGTAAAGTGTTGCTTAATCCAGCAAACCCATTGGATTTCATGTTAACACTTTGGCATGATGGGTAAAATTAAGATTATAAATAGTACATATAGTTGTAGCAGATGACAATTCATTATTCTTTTTTTCTTATTTGTAACTGAATATATGTCGTGGAATTTCTTTAGAATTGTGTTGTAATGAAATTGCATGACTTTTTTTACTGTTATTTTCACCGCCAACGTGCAGCGAGTTAGATGCTACAAAAATGAAAGACTTCATACTCACAATAAGTATTAAATATTACTTGTTGATTCTGTCATTATAACCGTAGTGTAACTGTTTACCGGTAAGTGTTTTGTGTTTACCGGTAAGTGTTTTGTGTTTACCGGTAAGTGTTTTGTGTTTACCGGTAAGTGTTTTGTGCTTACCGGTAAGTGTTTTGTGTTTACCAGTAAGTGTTTTGTGTTTACCGGTAAGTGTTTTGTGTTTACCAGTAAGTGTTTTGTGTTTACCGGTAAGTGTTTTGTGTTTACCGGTAAGTGTTTTGTGTTTACCGGTAAGTGTCTTGTGTTTACCGGTAAGTGTTTTGTGTTTACCGGTAAGTGTTTTGTGCTTACCGGTAAGTGTTTTGTGCTTACCGGTAAGTGTTTTGTGTTTACCGGTAAGTGTTTTGTGTTTACCGGTAAGTGTTTTGTGTTTACCAGTAAGTGTTTTGTGTTTACCGGTAAGTGTTTTGTGCTTACCGGTAAGTGTTTTGTGCTTACCGCTAAGTGTTTTGTGCTTACCGATAAGTGTTTTGTGTTTACCGGTAAGTGTTTTGTGTTTACCGGTAAGTGTTTTGTGTTTACCGGTAAGTGTTTTGTGCTTACCGGTAAGTGTTTTGTGCTTACCGGTAAGTGTTTTGTGCTTACCGGTAAGAGTTTTGTGTTTACCGGTAAGTGTTTTGTGTTTAAAGCTGGAATATTGTCATTGTTGTCTAAACAGAAGGGACATAATGACACTGGGTCACATAAACAGGATAAGGTTTCAAAATAGAGGTGCTGGAGGTATGGCATGGAGGCATAAATTACAAAAACAGCGACATTCACTAAAATATAACTTGTGACTGTGTTTGAATTGATCTTAAATGAAGCCAAATCTCCCAAAACAATAACCTAACGACAACAGATCGTTAATAAAATAGATGTGCGTGCACAAGTGAAATATAGATGTCCAGTTCAATAGAGATTGTGATAGTGCAGTGGTAGCACGTTCGCTTCTGATGCGAAAGGGCCGGAAATCGAGCCCAGCTGTAGCAGTTACGATTGTGCCCTTAGGCAAGGCATTTAAATTCCACGTTGCCTCTTCTCTCTCCCTCGTGGCGATGGATTCCATCAGGAATGAGGCCTCGAGAGTGATTAATAGAAGTTGTAAGAACTTGTTTCACAATCAAGCAAAAATAAATTTATATAAACTATATAGATATCTAGCAGATACACAGCATATATATGACAATAATTCCATTGAACAGTTTGCAATGTGTTATTAGGCAATCAAACATACAAGTCTGTTGCAGCTTTAGAAGTACTGTACACACATTGATATGTGAAATTGATATGCGAGGCAAGCATGTTTGGGATACAATAAACATACACATTTCATGCAAAGATAAATTGTATACATTATAGAGTTGTACCAAGCATGTTGGCATCATGGACATTGTATACATTATAGAGTTGTACCAAGCATGTTGTTGGCATCATGGACATTGTATACATTATAGAGTTGTACCAAGCATGTTGGCATCATGGACATTGTATACATTATAGAGTTGTACCAAGCATGTTGGCATCATGGACATTGTATACATTATAGAGTTGTACCAAGCATGTTGGCATCACGGACATTGTATACATTATAGAGTTGTACCAAGCATGTTGGCATCACGGACATTGTATACATTATAGAGTTGTACCAAGCATGTTGGCATCATGGACATTGTATACATTATAGAGTTGTACCAAGCATGTTGGCATCACGGACATTGTATACATTATAGAGTTGTACCAAGCATGTTGGCATCACGGACATTGTATACATTATAGAGTTGTACCAAGCATGTTGGCATCATGGACATTGTATACATTATAGAGTTGTACCAAGCATGTTGGCATCACGGACATTGTATACATTATAGAGTTGTACCAAGCATGTTGGCATCACGGACATTGTATACATTATAGAGTTGTACCAAGCATGTTGGCATCATGGACATTGTATACATTATAGAGTTGTACCAAGCATGTTGGCATCACGGACATTGTATACATTATAGAGTTGTACCAAGCATGTTGGCATCACGGACATTGTATACATTATAGAGTTGTACCAAGCTTGTTGGCATCATGGACATTGTATACATTATAGAGTTGTACCAAGCATGTTGGCATCACGGACATTGTATACATTATAGAGTTGTACCAAGCATGTTGGCATCATGGACATTACTGTTACAGCTTTAAACACCTAATGTCATTGACAGCTTCATTCGGAAACGCACATCGACAGGTCATGTACACTGCACATCGACAGGTCATGTACACTGGCACAACGACAGGTCATGTACACTGGCACACCGACAGGTCATGTACACTGGCACATCGACAGGTCATGTACACTGGCACATCGACAGGTCATGTACACTGGCACATCGACAGGTCATGTACACTGCACGCAAAAGACAATAAACACATTTTTGCCAATCACGTATGGGAAGATTGGTGAGCTCTATCAGAACAACACAATAATACTGAATGAAGCCAGAGGTCAATGGTTCAAGTTACTAGCAAAGCATTTTGTTCTATTTTTTTCCATTATTTCTTGTTTATGGTATCAAGCTAGTTTTGAGGGAAATTTACATTTGATTGAATTAGTATACGATATTCCATACTCATGAAAAACACCACTTCAGTGGTACTGGACTCTTTCATTTGTAAAACAAACACAATTTCTTTGTAAAGTTAGTTGAAAAAAGGTCAAGCAGATTCAAAGATACAGAGCATATCGTACATGAAAACAGCACAGATTGGCATCTACAAACAATACACACTGTTTCCGTTTTTCTTCAATAAAGTAAAATAAATATAGTGTTTGTTTATTATAGTGTCACCCCTATTGAAAGGGTCAGTCATTTTCTGACTTATGACACACCTCTTATGGACATCAGTACTTCCCGAATCCTATCCTCGAAGGCCAGGCTGATAGACAATCGGTAACCATTATGTTTAACTAGCTGGTGGCTCACCAACCGGCCAGAATAAACCCCTGATGAGGTTCGAACCGTTCCGTAGGCGGCGCCTTAACCACTAGACAATGGAGACGGTTTATATAAATCTTTTAAATATCCCCCTTTCGTATGATAAGTGTCCCCTTTTGCCTCTGAAAATGGCTCACATGTATATTTGTGTTTATTTAGATGGACGACAACATTGTTTAGGTCTGGTTAACAAATACAAATCAAAAACACCAACTGCATATCACACCATAAACATTGTTACCACCACACAAGTTACCTATCGCTGGATTTATGAAGCGCAAAAATATCACAGTTCCAATCACAGTCCAGACTGCATCTCCCGTACTTTGTTGAAAACGCTGATTGACTACGTGAAACAAACAGTGACACATACTGCGCAGTTTTGACGGGAACCTGTCATAAGTTTAGATGATAATAACATTGTCAATATAGATAGAATGGTAAAACTTTAGTAGTTTGTATGGAAGATGCTCATGCGTAGTGCATTCAGCATGGCAAAGCACAAATTCAAACAATCATAGAGCAATATGATTGGTCAAAGGCAAGCTGAAGCATGCTTTTGATTGGTTAATTCTATCAAGTCCATACTATAAAAAGTAAGTTAGTAAGTTAAAGCTATAATGTGAATCTGTTCAGAAAGTCAATCATTATCTAAGTAACAACACAGTCAGATCTGCAACGTATACTGCACTGCATTAAACAAATACTGCTTGTGAAATTTGGCGTGTGCAGAATATCCATCAGTTAGATGAATAATATGGACATTATAATAGATCAAGATCAATTAAATCATTGTTTCATTAGGTTTCAAAGTCCTGACAAAATGCTGTTGTTCGAAGACGGCTGACTAGTCATCAAACGAATGTGTCACAATTTGCTATTATTGACACTTCGCTCAGCTTATTTCAGGATGCATTCCTATCTACTATAAAATATTGGGGAGGGCCATAACTAATGTTGTTAAAACTTGTGGCCCAACCCATTTGCTTCAACATATATTGACAATTCTTGTGCAAACAATGCCATGAATTGTACACTATTCATAATAATACAAATTTGTTCTGTATTGTACATTGCATAAAAAATATGCAATAATATATGATTAAACTAAACTACTTTAAGTGTTAATAAGGTCATTCTGTTTCGTAAATGACCTTGAACAATCAAATTAATTGCCAAAAAATAGCATGATATTTTAATCTCATATTTGGGTCGATAGCCTTCCGAACCATTTCAAAAAACTTTCTCGATAAGGCACTAATGCATAAATAATTAAATGCCTAATCACCCAATTTACAAGATGTGTGTTGTTACTGTAACAATGTACATTTTAACAAAGAAAATTAAAAAAAGGTAAGTAGCAAATTGCTCTGTGACTGTGTCATCTTGTGTTAGTGTTTTATTTCAAGCAAACATTGACAGCAGAAAAACAAAACTCGGAGCAACAAAGATCATTAACCAAGCAATACCTCTGTGTCTAAAAATAGTAACAATGTCTAAAAATAGTAACAAATCAGACAATCAGCAAGAATTTAATGTAACAGGATAAACTTGACATGCATACTATTTCCCTCTGATGAAATGATCTAACAATTCTGCAGAAAAGTCATACATGATTCTCTACATTACAACTAAATAAGATAGCAGCAGAATTGAATTTAATTGTTACACAAAATTGCAGAATTCTGACATTATATTGTACCCCACACACCAAAATATGCATATAAATCAGCTCTTGTGAAAGCAACATACTACATGAGTTTATTACAAAAATAAACCATCAATGGCAGCATGAAGTGTGTAAAACAATATAACTAAAGAGTTTTGAGGTAATTTGGCTAAGAATATCCTGCCACATGTAGGCGCTGGTTTGTGTTAAGTAAGCAAACAGATATACGGTATTCCTTGGTTTACAATTTAAATCCGTCAAATAACATGGACCAGGCGGCATTTATCCAACTAGAATTAAGCTAATTTTCATTCCACAATTGATGTCTGCTTATTTTGTGACAGTATTTTAATATTTGCAATTATGTAATCATGCAAGAATACTGGCAATGCAAATTTAAAACATACATATATCCAAAATTTTGAATATCAGATCCTATGAATTCAATTTAATTTCGTAAATTTTTCAGCAAATCTAAGTATTAGGCAGAATGGAACCGTCTTCCAATAATTTGACAGACCATTACTTCTCCAAGACTGACTTGTTTATACAGTACATACAGCAATATCGCCTATATCAGTTACCTAACGCAGGGTTAAAAAACCGTAAAAAAATCACAGTCCCGGTTGCTAGGATACTGTCCGGTGGAAACCGGAGAGAAATCACCTGGTACAAACAATGGCACATGACTCGGAGTTTGGGCGGATATCTGTTAATTTTGGTAAAAATCATGTAAACATACAGTGGTTAAATGTTCTTTCAAACACAGAATATGCTATAAAACAACAAAATATGTAGCTATTAATAATCAATGTACTTTCAATATATATCACACTTTGCTATATATGTAAAGGCACCACCTCTCGAGGAACTTGAAGTCTTTCCATTTATTGAAAGAAAATACAAAACAGGCTCCCTTTTCCCCTTTTTGAGAGCTTCCCATCAGTTTCCTATAAACATTGCTTGAACACAGTATGTACATCCCAGCCTGTGAAAATGACCACCTTGAAAACAAAGACCATCTGTTAACATCTTATCTCAAAAAACAGCCATTATGGTCTCCCATGAAGATGTTTCCAATGCATTCTAACCGGCTCTAATTAACTTCATGTTTTCCATTCCAGTTGGTGGTGTCTTTAATAGAGTGTTTTGACTTTATATGAATGTTATTATATAATCGAGATCAGTTGCCCACAAAAGTAATAATATAACAGTCAATATGTAGAGTAAAGTCTAAATATAGTCAATATGTAGAGTAAAATCTAAATATAGGTCAATATGTAGAGTAAAGTCTAAATATAGTCAATATGTAGAGTAAAGTCTAAATATAGTCAATATGTAGAGTAAAGTCTAAATATAGGTTAATATGTAGAGTAAGTCTAAATATAGTCAATATGTAGAGTAAAGTCTAAATATAGGTCAATATGTAGAGTAAAGTCTAAATATAGGTCAATATGTAGAGTAAAGTCTAAATATAGTCAATATGTAGAGTCAAGTCTAAATATAGTCAATATGTAGAGTAAAGTCTAAATATAGGTCAATATGTAGAGTAAAGTCTAAATATAGGTCAATATGTAGAGTAAAGTCTAAATATAGTCAATATGTAGAGTAAAGTCTAAATATAGTCAATATGTAGAGTAAAGTCTAAATATAGTCAATATGTAGTCTAAATATAGTCAATATGTAGTCTAAATATAGTCAATATGTAGAGTAAAGTCTAAATATAGTCAATATGTAGAGTAAAGTCTAAATATAGTCAATATGTAGTCTAAATATAGTCAATATGTAGAGTAACGTCTAAATATAGTCAATATGTAGAGTAACGTCTAAATATAGTCAATATGTAGAGTAAAGTCTAAATATAGTCAATATGTAGTCTAAATATAGTCAATATGTAGAGTAACGTCTAAATATAGTCAATATGTAGAGTAACGTCTAAATATAGTCAATATGTAGAGTAACGTCTAAATATAGTCAATATGTAGTCTAAATATAGTCAATATGTAGAGTAACGTCTAAATATAGTCAATATGTAGAGTAACGTCTAAATATAGTCAATATGTAGAGTAAAGTCTAAATATAGTCAATATGTAGTCTAAATATAGTCAATATGTAGAGTAAAGTCTAAATATAGTCAATATGTAGAGTAACGTCTAAATATAGTCAATATGTAGAGTAAAGTCTAAATATAGTCAATATGTAGTCTAAATATAGTCAATATGTAGAGTAACGTCTAAATATAGTCAATATGTAGAGTAAGTCTAAATATAGTCAATATGTAGAGTAAAGTCTAAATATAGGTCAATATGTAGAGTAAAGTCTAAATATAGTCAATATGTAGAGTAAAGTCTAAATATAGGTCAATATGTAGAGTAAAGTCTAAATATAGTCAATATGTAGAGTAAAGTCTAAATATAGTCAATATGTAGAGTAAAGTCTAAATATAGTCAATATGTAGAGTAAAGTCTAAATATAGTCAATATGTAGTCTAAATATAGTCAATATGTAGTCTAAATATAGTCAATATGTAGAGTAAAGTCTAAATATAGGTCAATATGTAGAGTAAAATCTAAATATAGTCAATATGTAGAGTAAAGTCTAAATATAGTCAATATGTAGTCTAAATATAGTCAATATGTAGAGTAACGTCTAAATATAGTCAATATGTAGAGTAACGTCTAAATATAGTCAATATGTAGAGTAACGTCTAAATATAGTCAATATGTAGAGTAAAGTCTAAATATAGTCAATATGTAGAGTAAAGTCTAAATATAGGTCAATATGTAGTCTAAATATAGGTCAATATGTAGAGTAATGTCTAAATATAGTCAATATGTAGAGTAAAGTCTAAATATAGTCAATATGTAGTCTAAATATAGTCAATATGTAGAGTAAAGTATAAATATAGTCAATATGTAGAGTAACGTCTAAATATAGTCAATATGTAGAGTAAGTCTAAATATAGTCAATATGTAGAGTAAAGTCTAAATATAGTCAATATGTAGTCTAAATATTCAATATGTAGAGTAAGTCTAAATATAGTCAATATGTAGAGTAGTCTAAATATAGTCAATATGTAGAGTAAGTCTAAATATAGTCAATATGTAGAGTAAAGTCTAAATATAGTCAATATGTAGAGTAAGTCTAAATATAGTCAATATGTAGAGTAAAGTCTAAATATAGTCAATATGTAGAGTAAAGTCTAAATATAGTCAATATGTAGTCTAAATATAGTCAATATGTAGTCTAAATATAGTCAATATGTAGAGTAAAGTCTAAATATAGTCAATATGTAGAGTAACGTCTAAATATAGTCAATATGTAGAGTAAGTCTAAATATAGTCAATATGTAGAGTAAAGTCTAAATATAGTCAATATGTAGAGTAAGTCTAAATATAGTCAATATGTAGAGTAAAGTCTAAATATAGTCAATATGTAGTCTAAATATAGTCAATATGTAGAGTAATCAATATGTAGAGTACGTCTAAATATAGTCAATATGTAGAGTAACGTCTAAATATAGTCAATATGTAGAGTAAAGTCTAAATATAGTCAATATGTAGTCTAAATAGTCAATATGTAGAGTAACGTCTAAATATAGTCAATATGTAGAGTAACGTCTAAATATAGTCAATATGTAGAGTAACGTCTAAATATAGTCAATATGTAGAGTAAAGTCTAAATATAGTCAATATGTAGAGTAACGTCTAAATATAGTCAATATGTAGAGTAACGTCTAAATATAGTCAATATGTAGAGTAACGTCTAAATATAGTCAATATGTAGAGTAACGTCTAAATATAGTCAATATGTAGAGTAACGTCTAAATATAGTCAATATGTAGAGTAACGTCTAAATATAGTCAATATGTAGAGTAAAGTCTAAATATAGGTCAATATGTAGAGTAAGTCTAAATATAGGTCAATATGTAGAGTAACGTCTAAATATAGGTCAATATGTAGAGTAACGTCTAAATATAGTCAATATGTAGTCTAAATATAGTCACCAATGGAATACTAAATACCCAATGTGCATATTTCTGCTCCATTCCCTTTATGTATTCATTTCATATGTATTGAAAGCACATAGTGTTCAGTATTCTGTAAAAGTATATGATAACAAAGCCTGGGCTTCAGTCTGTGAATGTTATTCAATTCAAGTATATACATGTATATGATAACAAAGCCTTGGGCTTCATTCAGTCTGAGGATTTTTAACTTTTTCCTACTGGAAAATGACAACAGCAGTACAGTGCCACCTGTATACATCAGTGCAGCGCCACCTGCAATACACCCACATATATGCAGGTGTTTATTGAAGAACGACAAATTTTCTTGATAAGATATTATCGCAACATATATAAATGAATGTGGTGCCAAGTTCGCTTGGCATTGTAGCGACGTTCTGGTCTCGTTAACCAGAATGAACATTGAGACATAGCCAATGGTACCTGGCTGTGAAGTGATGTTCTAGTCTTGCTAACCAGAATGAACATTGAGACATAGCCGGTGGTATCTGGCTGTGAAGTGATGCTCTAGTCTTGCTAACCAGAATGAACGTTGAGACATAGCCGATGGTACCTGGCTGTGAAGTGATGCTCTAGTCTTGCTAACCAGAATGAACGTTGAGACATAGCCGATGGTACCTGGCTGTGAAGTGATGTTCTAGTCTTGCTAACCAGAATGAACGTTGAGACATAGCCGATGGTACCTGGCTGTGAAGTGATGTTCTAGTCTTGCTAACCAGAATGAACGTTGAGACATAGCCGATGGTACCTGGCTGTGAAGTGATGTTCTAGTCTTGCTAACCAGAATGAACGTTGAGACATAGCCGATGGTACCTGGCTGTGAAGTGATGCTCTAGTCTTGCTAACCAGAATGAACGTTGAGACATAGCCGATGGTACCTGGCTGTGAAGTGATGCTCTAGTCTTGCTAACCAGAATGAACATTGAGACATAGCCGATGGTACCTGGCTGTGAAGTGATGCTCTAGTCTTGCTAATAAGAATGAACGTTGAGACATAGCCGATGGTACCTGGCTGTGAAGTGATGCTCTAGTCTTGCTAATAAGAATGAACATTAAGACATAGCCGATCCTGCCTGGCTGTGATGTCCTATGTTTGAATTTAATATTAAGTTAATGTTCTTACAACATGACCAAAACAGATGAGCTTCCCCAAGGTAGCACAGACATGCTAATTAGATCATTAATAACACAGAAACCTGCTGTACATTTCCCCAGGCATTTACATAATATCACTTATAATTAATGAATGGGTGGGGTGCTACAGATATATATATCTATATTTGACAGATACAGCAACATATATCGACGCCCAGGTTAATCATAACAATTATTAAACAAAAGACATCTTAAAACGGACTGCAAAATCAAAATTAGAAACAAATTCTATGTAAATCACTTGTAAATAGGGCTTAAGCTAGATCTTTAACATAAAGTTTAATGTAATCAAGGGAGAAGATTAATGTAATCAAGGGAGAAGTTTAATGGAATCAAGGGAGATGTTTGTAGATTCGGTCCAAGGGAGAGTCCTGTATATATTCTATATGTAAATCTTCTCTATGGGCTTGAATTAAGGGAGAATTGGGGCAGCTCAGGGATAATTGGGGCAGCTCAGGGGGAATTGGGGCAGCTCAGGGGTAATTGGGGCAGCTCAGGGTGAATTGGGGCAGCTCAGGGGTAATTGGGGCAGCTCAGGGGGAATTGGGGCAGCTCAGGGGGAATTGGGGCAGCTCAGGGAGAATTGGGGCAGCTCAGGGGTAATTGGGGCAGCTCAGGGGGAATTGGGGCAGCTCAGGGGGAATTGGGGCAGCTCAGGGAGAATTGGGGCAGCTCAGGGAGACTATTTCTCTCACATGATCCTCTAGCTCAAGCCCTTTTAAGAATACGAAACTGAAAACGATTAAATCAATAACAAAACTTTGGTTTTATTTCACATTCACCAATACTATCTGCTGTGTAGCCAAGGCAGCTGTTATTACTATTACCCTTGTAATGTTACTATCGTAATTATCTCTAATTATCTAAACATGTTCTTTCATGTTTCTACTTATATGGGCAATAAACAGAGAAGATGGGTGCGTTAGTGCTGTCTGACGTATCAACAGAGCAGATGGGTGAGTTAGTGCTGTCTGACCTATCAACAGGACAGATTGATGAATTAGTGCTGTCTGACCTATCAACAGGACAGATTGATGAATTAGTGCTGTCTGACGTATCAACAGGACAGATTGATGAATTAGTGCTGTCTGACCTATCAACAGAGCAGATGGGTGAATTAGTGCTGTCTGACGTATCAACAGGACAGATTGATGAATTAGTGCTGTCTGACCTATCAACAGAGCAGATGGGTGAATTAGTGCTGTCTGACCTATCAACAGGACAGATTGATGAATTAGTGCTGTCTGACGTATCAACAGAGCAGATGGGCGAGTTAGTGCTGTCTGACGTATCAACAGAGCAGATGGGTGAGTTAGTGCTGTCTGACCTATCAACAGAGCAGATGGGTGAGTTAGTGCTGTCTGACCTATCAACAGGACAGATGGGTGAATTCGTGCTGTCTGACCTATCAACAGGGCAGATGGGTTAATTAGTACTGTCGGACCTATCAACAGGGAAGATGGGTGAATTAGTGCTGTCTGACCTATCAACTGAGCAGATGGGTTAATTAGTGTTGTCTGACCTATCAACAGGGCAGATGGGTTAATTAGTACTGTTGGACCTATCAACAGAGCAGATGGGTTAATTAGTACTGTCGGACCTATCAACAGGGAAGATGGGTGAATTAGTACTGTCGGACCTATCAACAGAGCAGATGGGTTAATTAGTACTGTCGGACCTATCAACCGGGAAGATGGGTGAATTAGTACTGTCGGACCTATCAACAGAGCAGATGGGTTAATTAGTACTGTCGGACCTATTAACATGGCAAACTAGTTTATATGACACAATACACATATGAATTAGGGTCGTGATACCTAATATAAGTGAATATGGTGAAATGAGGCAAATAAGAATGTTATGGGTGAATTGTTGTTCAACCTGGCTGTTTGACCTACTAACAATGCATATGGAGGAATTCAAAGGGGAATTGTCTATATGACCTACTAACAATGCATTTGGAGGAATTATGTCTATATGACCTACTAACAATGCATATTGGGGAATTATGTCTATATGACCCACTAACAATGCATATGGAGGAATTATGTCTATATGACCTACTAACAATGCATATGGAGGAATTATGTTTATATGACCTACTAACAATACATATGGAGGAATTATGTCTATATGACCTTCTAACATATAGCTATGGGTGAATTAGAACTATGTGATCTAATGACAGTGTATATGGAGGAATTATAATCTGCACAATGATCTAACAACGGTCTTCCATTCCCTAGGCTGATCCAATGTACACCAACGGTCTTCCATTCCCTAGGCTGATCCAATGTACAACAACGGTCTTCCATTCCCTAGGCTGATCCAATGTACACCAACGGTCTTCCATTCCCTAGGCTGATCCAATGTACAACGGTCTTCCATTCCCTAGGCTGATCCAATGTACACCAACGGTCTTCCATTCCCTAGGCTGATCCAATGTACAACAACGGTCTTCCATTCCCTAGGCTGATCCAATGTACAACAACGGTCTTCCATTCCCTAGGCTGATCCAATGTACAACAACGGTCTTCCATTCCCTAGGCTGATCCAATGTACAACAACGGTCTTCCATTCCCTAGGCTGATCCAATGTACAACAACGGTCTTCCATTCCCTAGGCTGATCCAATGTACAACAACGGTCTTCCATTCCCTAGGCTGATCCAATGTACACCAACGGTCTTCCATTCCCTAGGCTGATCCAATGTACACAACGGTCTTCCATTCCCTAGGCTGATCCATGTACAACAACGGTCTTCCATTCCCTAGGCTGATCCAATGTACACCAACGGTCTTCCATTCCCTAGGCTGATCCAATGTACACCAACGGTCTTCCATTCCCTAGGCTGATCCAATGTACAACAACGGTCTTCCATTCCCTAGGCTGATCCAATGTACACCAACGGTCTTCCATTCCCTAGGCTGATCCAATGTACCCAACGGTCTTCCATTCCCTAGGCTGATCCAATGTACAACAACGGTCTTCCATTCCCTAGGCTGATCCAATGTACACAACGGTCTTCCATTCCCTAGTGATCCAATGTACACCAACGGTCTTCCATTCCCTAGGCTGATCCAATGTACACCAACGGTCTTCCATTCCCTAGGCTGATCCAATGTACACCAACGGTCTTCCATTCCCTAGGCTGATCCAATGTACACCAACGGTCTTCCATTCCCTAGGCTGATCCAATGTACAACAACGGTCTTCCATTCCCTAGGCTGATCCAATGTACAACAACGGTCTTCCATTCCCTAGGCTGATCCAATGTACAACAACGGTCTTCCATTCCCTAGGCTGATCCAATGTACACCAACGGTCTTCCATTCCCTAGGCTGATCCAATGTACAACAACGGTCTTCCATTCCCTAGGCTGATCCAATGTACAACAACGGTCTTCCATTCCCTAGGCTGATCCAATGTACACCAACGGTCTTCCATTCCCTAGGCTGATCCAATGTACACCAACGGTCTTCCATTCCCTAGGCTGATCCAATGTACACCAACGGTCTTCCATTCCCTAGGCTGATCCAATGTACACCAACGGTCTTCCATTCCCTAGGCTGATCCAATGTACAACAACGGTCTTCCATTCCCTAGGCTGATCCAATGTACACCAACGGTCTTCCATTCCCTAGGCTGATCCAATGTACACCAACGGTCTTCCATTCCCTAGGCTGATCCAATGTACACCAACGGTCTTCCATTCCCTAGGCTGATCCAATGTACACACGGTCTTCCATTCCCTAGGCGATATGTACAAACGGTCTTCCATTCCCTAGGCTGATCCAATGTACACCAACGGTCTTCCATTCCCTAGGCTGATCCAATGTACACCAACGGTCTTCCATTCCCTAGGCTGATCCAATGTACACCAACGGTCTTCCATTCCCTAGGCTGATCCAATGTACACCAACGGTCTTCCATTCCCTAGGCTGATCCAATGTACAACGGTCTTCCATTCCCTAGGCTGATCCAATGTACAACGGTCTTCCATTCCCTAGGCTGATCCAATGTACAA
>CM026403.1:36815362-36865894 GCA_014843695.1 Archivesica marissinica
TTTGGAAACCTTGTGGCGGTAATGTTGCTGAACAGTTTGGAAACCTTGTGGCGGTAATGTTGCTGAGCAGTTTGGAAACCTTGTGGCGGTAATGTTGCTGAACAGTTTGGAAACCTTGTGGCGGTAATGTTGCTGAACAGTTTGGAAACCTTGTGGCGGTAATGTTGCTGAACAGTTTGGAAACCTTGTGGCGGTAATGTTGCTGAGCAGTTTGGAAACCTTGTGGCGGTAATGTTGCTGAACAGTTTGGAAACCTTGTGGCGGTAATGTTGCTGAACAGTTTGGAAACCTTGTGGCGGTAATGTTGCTGAACAGTTTGGAAACCTTGTGGCGGTAATGTTGCTGAACAGTTTGGAAACCTTGTGGCGGTAATGTTGCTGAGCAGTTTGGAAACCTTGTGGCGGTAATGTTGCTGAACAGTTTGGAAACCTTGTGGCGGTAATGTTGCTGAACAGTTTGGAAACCTTGTGGCGGTAATGTTGCTGAACAGTTTGGAAACCTTGTGGCGGTAATGTTGCTGAACAGTTTGGAAACCTTGTGGCGGTAATGTTGCTGAACAGTTTGGAAACCTTGTGGCGGTAATGTTGCTGAGCAGTTTGGAAACCTTGTGGCGGTAATGTTGCTGAACAGTTTGGAAACCTTGTGGCGGTAATGTTGCTGAACAGTTTGGAAACCTTGTGGCGGTAATGTTGCTGAACAGTTTGGAAACCTTGTGGCGGTAATGTTGCTGAGCAGTTTGGAAACCTTGTGGCGGTAATGTTGCTGAACAGTTTGGAAACCTTGTGGCGGTAATGTTGCTGAACAGTTTGGAAACCTTGTGGCGGTAATGTTGCTGAACAGTTTGGAAACCTTGTGGCGGTAATGTTGCTGAACAGTTTGGAAACCTTGTGGCGGTAATGTTGCTGAACAGTTTGGAAACCTTGTGGCGGTAATGTTGCTGAACAGTTTGGAAACCTTGTGGCGGTAATGTTGCTGAACAGTTTGGAAACCTTGTGGCGGTAATGTTGCTGAACAGTTTGGAAACCTTGTGGCGGTAATGTTGCTGAACAGTTTGGAAACCTTGTGGCGGTAATGTTGCTGAGCAGTTTGGAAATCTTGTGGCGGTCATGTTGCTGAACAGTTTGGAAACCTTGTGGCGGTAATGTTGCTGAACAGTTTGGAAACCTTGTGGCGGTAATGTTGCTGAACAGTTTGGAAACCTTGTGGCGGTAATGTTGCTGAACAGTTTGGAAACCTTGTGGCGGTAATGTTGCTGAACAGTTTGGAAACCTTGTGGCGGTAATGTTGCTGAACAGTTTGGAAACCTTGTGGCGGTAATGTTGCTGAACAGTTTGGAAACCTTGTGGCGGTAATGTTGCTGAACAGTTTGGAAACCTTGTGGCGGTAATGTTGCTGAACAGTTTGGAAACCTTGTGGCGGTAATGTTGCTGAACAGTTTGGAAACCTTGTGGCGGTAATGTTGCTGAACAGTTTGGAAACCTTGTGGCGGTAATGTTGCTGAACAGTTTGGAAACCTTGTGGCGGTAATGTTGCTGAACAGTTTGGAAATCTTGTGGCGGTAATGTTGCTGAGCAGTTTGGAAATCTTGTGGCGGTCATGTTGCTGAACAGTTTGGAAACCTTGTGGCGGTAATGTTGCTGAACAGTTTGGAAACCTTGTGGCGGTAATGTTGCTGAACAGTTTGGAAACCTTGTGGCGGTAATGTTGCTGAACAGTTTGGAAACCTTGTGGCGGTAATGTTGCTGAACAGTTTGGAAACCTTGTGGCGGTAATGTTGCTGAACAGTTTGGAAACCTTGTGGCGGTAATGTTGCTGAACAGTTTGGAAACCTTGTGGCGGTAATGTTGCTGAACAGTTTGGAAACCTTGTGGCGGTCATGTTGCTGAACAGTTTGGAAACCTTGTGGCGGTCATGTTGCTGAACAGTTTGGAAACCTTGTGGCGGTAATGTTGCTGAACAGTTTGGAAACCTTGTGGCGGTAATGTTGCTGAACAGTTTGGAAACCTTGTGGCGGTAATGTTGCTGAACAGTTTGGAAACCTTGTGGCGGTAATGTTGCTGACCAGTTTGGAAACCTTGTGGCAGTAATGTTGCTGACCAGTTTACATTGATTGTTTCATTGATTGTTTCAGGGTAACAGAAAGCTTGTCTTCATTGACCATCCGGCACGATTAAACGAGTACATTGATGTAGATCATCAGAAGTTACCAGGATCCACCGTAGCCCTCGAGGAGGATCTGAAAATATCCAATAATGCCCTCAAACTCTCGCACAAAGATACCAAAGTAACGATCAAGGTGAGATGGGGGGGGGGAAATAACCAATAGTGTCCTCAAACTCTCGCACAAAGATACCACACAGTTACGATCAAGGTTAGATGGGGGAAATAACCAATAATGTCCTCAAACTCTCGTACAACGATACCAAAGTAACGATTAAGGTGAGATGGGGGGGGGGGGGGGGGGAATAACCAATAATGCCCTCAAACTCTCGTACAAAGATACCAAAGTAACGATCAAGGTTAGATGGGGGGAAATAACCAATAATGCCCTCAAACTCTCGTACAAAGATACCAAAGTAACGATTAAGGTTAGATGGGGGGGGGGGAATAACCAATAATGCCCTCAAACTCTCGCACAAAGATACCAAAGTAACGATCAAGGTTAGATAGGGGGAAATAACCAATAATGCCCTCAAACTCTCGCACAAAGATACCAAAGTAACGATCAAGGTTAGATGGGGGGGGAAAATAACCAATAATGCCCTCAAACTCTCGCACAAAGATACCAAAGTAACGATCAAGGTGAGATGGGGGGGGGGGGGGAAATAACCAATAATGTCCTCAAACTCTCGTACAACGATACCAAAGTAACGATTAAGGTGAGATGGGTGGGGGGGGGGGGAATAACCAATAATGCCCTCAAACTCTCGTACAAAGATACCAAAGTAACGATCAAGGTTAGATGGGGGAAATAACCAATAATGCCCTCAAACTCTCGTACAAAGATACCAAAGTAACGATTAAGGTTAGATGGGGGGGGGGGGAATAACCAATAATGCCCTCAAACTCTCGTACAAAGATACCAAAGTAACGATCAAGGTTAGATAGGGGGAAATAACCAATAATGCCCTCAAACTCTCGCACAAAGATACCAAAGTAACGATCAAGGTTAGATGGGGGGGGGGGAATAACCAATAATGCCCTCAAACTCTCGCACAAAGATACCAAAGTAACGATCAAGGTTAGATGGGGGGGGAAAATAACCAATAATGCCCTCAAACTCTCGCACAAAGATACCAAAGTAACGATAAGGGTATTTGTACTTTTTAATTTATGCTCAATAAAACCAGGGATGAGCACAACTGAATACTAACTTGTGACTAGTCTTCAAATCCAGTAAGTTTATTGATATTGGCAGGCCAAAACTAAGGTATACACTTCGCAATTCTTTTACTACGATTGCAAAAATGCTTTAACAGCTTGTTGGCGCGGATTAAAGCGTATAAGTTGTCGTTCGTTGTAACTGGTGTTAGAAATGTTGCATATACATTCAAACCTATATTAAGCAGCCAGCCGATGGAACTATGCAAAGTGGCTGCAACTTAACACAAGTGACTCCTTAATAAGAGGTCAAATATGTAGTAAAATGCCAGTTAGGTAATCTAGATGCTGGCTGCTTAATGATGCTTGGCTGCTTAATAGAGAGGACTGCTAACACAGGTTTGATTGTATCAACTGAGTGGCTATGGTCATTGACTTCCTCACCCTCACCACTGTAGGTTCAAACTGTAGGTTCAAAGTGTAGGTCGAATTCTTTAATGAGGAAGCTATTCAGCTGGCTTGCTGAAGATTGAAGATGTACCTGGGTGCCCATCCATGCAAGTAGGCAGAGTTTCCCTCCACCAATCAATGGAAGCAACAATCTAACTGCTTTCATTAACCAACAGTGCAACCATTATAATGTCATTTCAAAAAGAGCAGGTGTACAATCTGGGCTCGACAATTCCTATTGCTCGGGACAAGCCTATAACCATGTTCAGGCTAGTGGACATAACCAGAATTCAAAATGCCATGTTAATCGGACACATATCAAATAAACGCATCGATTAAAGTAATCAACTGTTTATGGAAGTGTGATTGATACACGTGGCAAGCAATCAATCATAAACTCCGACTTCTCTCAAATTGACAGAGCCCTGTCGAATTGTTATTTATAGACGAGTTGAATATATAACTGTTCTATATATGTCAGGTTGGACCAAATGCTATACAGATAACATCGGCAGAGAAGAGTAAGGTTCTGGGACATCAAGTTCTCCTCAACGATGTCTACTATGCCTCGGAGATAGAAGAGGTATGTTTCATGTAAAACTGCTTGCGATGCTCTGCACACCCCAGATATAGCCAACATAAGTGATTACCCAGTACAGAATGTAAGGGTTGTAAACCCCGCTCTGCACACCCCAGATATAGCCAACATAAGTGATTACCCAGTACAGAATGTAAGGGTTGTGAACCCCGCTCTGCACACCCCAGATATAGCCAACATAAGTGATTACCCAGTACAGAATGTAAGGGTTGTGAACCCCGCTCTGCACACCCCAGATATAGCCAACATAAGTGGTTACCAGTACAGAATGTAAGGGTTGTGAACCCCGCTCTGCACACCCCAGATATAGCCAACATAAGTGGTTACCCAGTACAGAATGTAAGGGTTGTGAACCCCGCTCTGCACACCCCAGATATAGCCAACATAAGTGGTTACCCAGTACAGAATGTAAGGGTTGTGAACCCCGCTCTGCACACCCCAGATATAGCCAACATAAGTGGTTACCCAGAATGTAAGGGTTGTGAACCCCGCTCTGCACACCCCAGATATAGCCAACATAAGTGGTTACCCAGAATGTAAGGGTTGTGAACCCCGCACCTGTTGGATCTCAATTCCAATGCTACACCTGGATGGCATATTGTGTAATGTGTATTTGCAAAATCAGTCAATTTCTATGTCTATGGTTTTTATAAGTGAATGCAATCGGAATATGTGATAGATGAGTGGTTCTACCAAGGTACCCTTGTGCCTGAAATACTGCTCAGAGGGCATCAATAATAGTCTGTGTATGGCCGTATGACCTAAGCTGTTGGTCTTACTTTAAACCCCACAAACGAATGCAATCAGAATAAAATTTAAAATTGAGCTGCTTTGGAAAGACAAAAGCAAAAAGATGAAAGTCTGTACATATAGAATTGTATAAATCGAGAGCTTCTAGAAAGTTAATATTCATGGAACATTGACCTCTCGTGTAATTGGCAACCCGTATACAGTCTACATCCGTTATATCAAAGTCGCTTATGTCAAATTCACCGGTTATCTCAAAGCCTTCGGCCTCCACACACTTTAAACACGCCCAATGTAATTCATACCCCGATGGAAACTATTAACCCACGATTCATTCCTTAAATGAATGTTCATTGACTGGTTCATTATTTTACAGGTGTGTTTAGTAGATGACAACCAATTTACATTAACCATTTCCAACGAGACTGGTCCCTTATCTTTTATCCATAATGACTGTGACAATATTGTGCATGACATTATCCACATACGGACACGCTGGGAACTCTCACAGCCGGATATGGTCACCGTTCACACCAAGATTCGGCCCAAGGACGTGCCAGGGACCCTGTTGAATGTAGCTCTCCTCAACCTAGGCAGCTCTGATCCGAGCCTGAGATCTGCCGCATACAACTTGCTGTGTGCTCTCACTCAGACGTTTGACCTGAAGATCGAGGGTCAGCTGCTCGAAACAACTGGTAAGTACTTGCCAATGTCAGTTTTAGAACTTATTTTAGTTATCGGAACAATGCTTTATTTAATTACCCATAATATTTGTTCTGCTAAATCCATTTGTATTGTCTCTGATAAATCCACGAAAACTGGTAAATCCACGAAAACTGGTAAATCCACAAAAACTGGTAAATCCACGAAAACTGGTAAATCCATGATAACTGGTATGTCCATGATAACTGGTAAATCTGTGATAACTGATAAATCCAAGGTAACTGGTAAATCCATGAAAACTGGTATCCACGAAAACTGGTACATCCATGATAACTGGTATGTCCATGATAACTGGTAAATCAATGATAACTGGTAAATCCATAATAACCACGATAACTGGTAAATCCATAATAACCACGATAACTGGTAAATCCATAATAACCACGATAACTGGTAAATCCATAATAACCACGATAACTGGTAAATCCATAATAACCACGATAACTGGTAAATCCATAATAACCACGATAACTGGTAAATCCATAATAACCACGATAACTGGTAAATCCATAATAACCACGATAACGGGTAAATCCATAATAACCACGATAACGGGTAAATCCATAATAACCACGATAACTGGTAAATCCATAATAACCACGATAACTGGTAAATCCATGATAACTGGTAAATCCATAATAACCACGATAACGGGTAAATCCATAATAACCACGATAACTGGTAAATCCATAATAACCACAATAACTGGTAAATCCATAATAACCACGATAACTGGTAAATCCACAAGTAAATCAATGATAACTGGTAAATCCATAATAACCACGATAACTGGTAAATCCATAATAACCACGATAACTGGTAAATCCATAATAACCACGATAACTGGTAAATCCATAATAACCACGATAACTGGTAAATCCATAATAACCACGATAACTGGTAAATCCATAATAACCACGATAACTGGTAAATCCATAATAACCACGATAACTGGTAAATCCATAATAACCACGATAACTGGTAAATCCATAATAACCACGATAACTGGTAAATCCATAATAACCACGATAACTGGTAAATCCATAATAACCACGATAACTGGTAAATCCATAATAACCACGATAACTGGTAAATCCATAATAACCACGATAACTGGTAAATCCATAATAACCACGATAACGGGTAAATCCATAATAACCACGATAACGGGTAAATCCATAATAACCACGATAACGGGTAAATCCATAATAACCACGATAACTGGTAAATCCATAATAACCACGATAACTGGTAAATCCATAATAACCACGATAACTGGTAAATCCATAATAACCACGATAACTGGTAAATCCATAATAACCACGATAATGGGTAAATCCATAATAACCACGATAACTGGTAAATCCATAATAACCACGATAACTGGTAAATCCACAAGTAAATCAATGATAACTGGTAAATCCATAATAACCACGATAACTGGTAAATCCATAATAACCACGATAACTGGTAAATCCATGATAACCACGATAACTGGTAAATCCATGATAACTGGTAAATCCATGTATGTTTTCATGGATAATTCTATTTGGAGTTTATATGCAGTTTTTGTCTCGTCTATTAGTGGAGAGCGAGACTACGTCCGGCCACCGATGGTTTCGCCATAGTTGTCAAAAAATAGTCAGATTTCAGAAATTTATTTATGTGTAAAAACCTCAAAACATTATCATTTCTCAAAAACCGTCAAAGTTATTGCTTTGAAGATTTGTATACACAACCGAGGATCCACAGTAAGTCCCCCTCCCCCCCGGGTGACCTTGAATTTCTGAAATTATTTATTCGTAAAAAGGACTAAATCCGTATCATTTTTCAAAAACCGTCAAAGCTATTTCTTTAAAACTGTGCATATACATCAATCTACACCCACCGTAAATGCACACCACCCTACATCTGACCTTGAAGTTGAAATTTGGCAATTTGTTGGAAAGTATAAAATACATTTTTTATTTTGCTGAACCAGCACTTGTACAATGGAACCCCCCATAAAACCGGAACTCCTCTAATGTTAACGATTTTCCCGGACCCGCTCTATTTCCTTCTCGTAAACCCTTTTCCAAATACAGGACAAGTTTTAAGTCCCATTTGTGCACATTTCTATTGCAAATTACAAAACTGTGGCAAACATGCTGATCCGAACGATCTTATTCTCGCCTGAAGTTTAATACCTGTGTATTTTCAAAATTAAATTACAGATAATCAGTAGCATATTGTTTGCATTACTGGCGGTGTTGTTGTGAGAATAAAATCTTGTGATGAAGAGGTTCTATTATTATTATACACTGTTTTCTCCAGTTCCCTGGGCCTGTAAGTGTGCACATACCTGTACTTTCCCTGGGCCTGTAAGTGTGCGCATACCTGTACTTTCCCTGGGCCTGTAAGTGTGCGCATACCTGTACTTTCCCTGGGCCTGTAAGTGTGCACATACCTGTACTTTTCCTGGGCCTGTAAGTGTGCACATACCTGTACTTTCCCTGGGCCTGTAAGTGTGCGCATACCTGTACTTTCCCTGGGCCTGTAAGTGTGCACATACCTGTACTAAAATCAATTTTCTGCAAACAAAACATAGAAATTCCATTTTTAGACATGCACCTGTTGTAATTTTAAGAAGCTTGACAGCGGTTACTTCCCCTCATAGGCTTCAGTATAATCTATTATCCACAATAATAATCGATGTATTTATTAGTGTACCAGTCAGTTGACGGTATTAAATCATGGCAGCCATTTAGCGCTTCGAGGAAAATATCTGTCTCGGATTAATGTATGGCTTTGGGTTATCATACAATAGGGGCAATTAACAAGGATCTATCCAGCAGGTCGCATTGTCCGATTTGAGTAGTTTGGATATTTGGCAGTCATCTGAAACTTCTCTGCAGTGCCATAAGCATTCAAATATTGATAGTTTAAAATAAATACAATTTTCAAAGCACCTTACCGACTAGGTTGCCTTGCTTGTTTGTCCTGAGTACTTGTCCTGGCCTCCAGGTCATGGATTTGGCTATGCTGATGCATGCATATATTTTATTATTAGTGTCATTTCTTGTTGTACCTGAAAATTTGTTCAAAGCGTCATCTACCCTCACTCCACCCCTACTCCCCTAAAAACCCCTCTAATCCAGAAACCCCTCCAAACTGAACTTCTCTAGTGCATATGCGATACGGTTTAAGAGGGGTTTCATTGTACAGTGAAACCCCTCAAAACCGGAAACCCTCTAAATCAGAATTCCCTCCAAACTGGACAATTTTCGCGGTCCAATATTTTCCCTTCTTTGTTCATTGAAAAAGTTTTCGGGACCATTTGTGCACATTTCTATTGCAAATTACCCCTGAAAACCGAACAGCCAGCGGCGTAAAATCCAGATCTGAAACAACCTTTGTCTCGCCTAAAACATAACCCCTTTACGTGTTTTCACAAGTCAATTAATCAGTCGGAATATTGGTGTTTTATCCGTATTTTTTACATCCAACGTGGTGTTGTGAGAACATAAAGGCGTGATAAAAACCAATGATGCTGAAAATTTGTTTTAATTACGTTGTTTTCAAATGGATTACGACTGGACACTATTTAATTATGTCCTTTGCAATTGCAGGATTGTTAATCTCTTTTCATGTTTGAGTAATTAGTTTTAATACGATCTAATTAGATGTGAATGGGATTTCACAAAAGGCAGACTATCGTTATTTAAGGCATAACATTGATAATTATATTTCATAATTATTGATCAATTACGGAACTTTATCTTCCCCCCCCTCATCCGAAAACCCCTCTAAGCCGAAAACCCCTCCAAACCGAACTTCTCTTCCGGTCTGGAAGCTGTTCGGTTTAGAGGGGTTTCACTGTACAGTAAGTCAAACACTCGTGGTGAGACACCCTTTGTGTGGTGGCCTTGTTTATTTTGCTGAACCAGCACTTATACAGTCAATCGCGGTACCCGTGCGGTACCCGTGCGGTACCCGTGCTGTACCCGTGTTATTGTTAAGTCATGTGTAAGTTCCACTGATAAAGATAAATCTATATTTTGGGCTAAGCATGTTCTACCCTCCTTTAGTGTTGTGCAATGCCCACACATTATGTTTCATATTTCAGGTTTGTGCATTCCTGCAAACAACACTATATTCATCAAGTCTATTAGCGAGACACTAGCAGCCAATGAACCCCACCTAACACTAGAATTCCTTGAAGAGTGTATACAGGGCTTCGGCAATTCTAACATAGAATTAAAGCACTTGTGTCTGGAGTACATTACTCCATGGTTGCCAAATTTAACGAGGTAAATGTAGTCTTTGACAATTCTATCATAGAACTCATTCAAGGCAGTTTTACATAGAGTACTGTAGCATCACGTGTCGTCCCATGTTGTGACATAACCTGCTATCCGTTATTGTGATGTCACCTGTTGTCCCTTGTGACATCACCTGTAGTCCCTTATTGTGATGTAACCTGTTGTTGTGATGTCATCCTTTGTTGTGACATCATCTGTCGTCCCTTATTATATTGTCACATGTCATCCCTTGTTGTGATGTAACCTGTCATCCCTTGTTGTGATGTAACCTGTCATCCCTTGTTGTGATGTAACCTGTCACCCCTTGTTGTGATGTAACCTGTCATCCCTTGTTGTGATGTAACCTGTCATCCCTTGTTGTGATGTAACCTGTCATCCCTTGTTGTGATGTAACCTGTCATCCCTTGTTGTATCCCTTGTTGTGATGTAACCTGTCACCCCTTGTTGTATCCCTTGTTGTGATGTAACCTGTCACCCCTTGTTGTATCCCCTGTTGTGATGTAACCTGTCATCCCTTGTTGTATCCCTTGTTGTGATGTAACCTGCCATCCCTTGTTGTATCCCTTGTTGTGATGTAACCTGTCATCCCTTGTTGTATCCCTTGTTGTGATGTAACCTGTCATCCCTTGTTGTGATGTAACCTGTCATCCCTTGTTGTGATGTAACTTGTCATCCCTTGTTGTATCCCTTGTTGTGATGTAACCTGTCACCCCTTGTTGTGATGTAACCTGTCATCCCTTGTTGTGATGTAACCTGTCATCCCTTGTTGTATCCCTTGTTGTGATGTAACCTGCCATCCCTTGTTGTATCCCTTGTTGTGATGTAACCTGTCATCCCTTGTTGTATCCCTTGTTGTGATGTAACCTGTCATCCCTTGTTGTGATGTAACCTGTCATCCCTTGTTGTGATGTAACCTGTCATCCCTTGTTGTATCCCTTGTTGTGATGTAACCTGCCATCCCTTGTTGTGATGTAACCTGTCATCCCTTGTTGTGATGTAACCTGTCATCCCTTGTTGTATCCCTTGTTGTGATGTAACCTGCCATCCCTTGTTGTGATGTAACCTGTCATCCCTTGTTGTGATGTAACCTGTCATCCCTTGTTGTATCCCTTGTTGTGATGTAACCTGTCATCCCTTGTTGTATCCCTTGTTGTGATGTAACCTGTCATCCCTTGTGGTATCCCTTGTTGTGATGTAACCTGTCATCCCTTGTTGTCATCCCTTGTTGTGATGTAACCTGTCATCCCTTGTTGTGATGTAACCTGTCATCCCTTGTTGTATCCCTTGTTGTGATGTAACCTGTCATCCCTTGTTGTATCCCTTGTTGTGATGTAACCTGTCATCCCTTGTTGTGATGTAACCTGTCATCCCTTGTTGTCATCCCTTGTTGTGATGTAACCTGTCACCCCTTGTTGTGATGTAACCTGTCATCCCTTGTTGTGATGTAACCTGTCATCCCTTGTTGTGATGTAACCTGTCATCCCTTGTTGTATCCCTTGTTGTGATGTAACCTGTCATCCCTAGTTGTATCCCTTGTTGTGATGTAACCTGTCATCCCTTGTTGTATCCCTTGTTGTGATGTAACCTGTCATCCCTTGTTGTATCCCTTGTTGTGATGTAACCTGTCATCCCTTGTTGTATCCCTTGTTGTGATGTAACCTGTCACCCCTTGTTGTGATGTAACCTGTCATCCCTTGTTGTGACGTCCTTGTCATTATGAAATTACTCACGATGAAATATTTTGCTATCACCAACTATTAATTTAGGCCTACTTGTAAATTATTTATGAATAATTAAAATTTAAGTTTACTTTTACTTTATTTATTTTATATTATTTATTAAGCATTAACAGTATGTTTAACCAATTATCGACAAAATCGTCTGTAGCTCACTGTGCGTATGACACAACCTGTCAGTTCAGATACCAAATTAACTCTCTTCATGTCCATCTAGCAGATATGTGTTTATCACTGAATGCCTCCAATGTAATGTCATCCAATTGATTTTTGTCTGAATCAGTTCATTGATAATGCATACTATCCAAGGGTTCAAGTTTTGTGAAATAGTTTATTTAAATATTGGAACCATGGTGCCCTGGCATGGAGATTATAAAGCTTTTCTCCAATCTCAATTCTCAAGCGTTTGATTGATTCACTTGAGCTTAAATATCAGAATCAACCAATCAAATCACTAACGGTCAAGTTTGAGATTTGAGAAAAGTTTTATAACCTCGGAGCCAGTTTGCATACTGTAGATGCACAGAATACATGACTGTATAGTAGACTGTATTCGTTTTATCTCACTGCACACTTTGTTTGTAATTTGTAGATTTTGCCGACATACAGATGAAAATAAACGACAGAAAGTGGCCTTGATTTTGGACAAGCTCATCACCATGACGATAGAGGAAGTAGAGGTTAGTAGGAATTCAGTTAGCCTCTTGTCTATGCATTATTGTGTCCCAGCACTTACACAGAGATTGGCTACCTTGTCCATCAGTTGTCCACCGAAAATCGTGTGTCAATCTTATAGCTTTTTGGAGGAGCCTCAGCGGCCGAGCGGTTATGACTTCAAAGCACTTGCCTCTCACCTCTGCAGGTTCGAATCCCATTGTGGATTTCAAATTATTTCATATGAGGAAGCTATCCAGTTGGCTTGTGATAGATCAGTGGTTCTGCCCGGGGGTGCCTGCCTGCACATAAGACGAGAGGCCACTTTGAGGCCATAATAGTGTGTTAAAAAGGCGAATATGGACGATAGATAAATTTATGCCTTCACTGTGTACTATGCTGGAAGTCCATTCACATACTTGCAGATGTACCCTTCAATCCAAGCCAAGATCTGGGGAAACATTGGTCAAGTTGCTGACCTGCTGGACATGGTCCTGGACAGCTTTATCAAGCGCAGTGTCACCGGCGGCCTGGGTTCGATACAGGCAGAAATCATGGCAGACTCTGCAGTGGCGTTGACGTCTGCTAATGTACAACTTGTGTCTCGTAAAGTCATCGGAAGATTGTGTCGGGTATGAAATTTGTATTGTATTATGACTCTAATCACTCTCATTGACGCGGATGAGAGCGTAAATGTGGTCATTCGTGTGGGAGGAAACCGGAATACCCGGAGAAAACCCACCTGTCCGATCTTGCGACCACCGTACCATCTCACATACTAACCTGTCCGAGGATCGAACCCGGGTTGCATTGGTGGGAAGTGCGCGCTAACCACTGCGCTAATAGGACAGCCATGTTTGAAGAATTCGGTCTGAAGGTCTGTCGTGTTTATGAGCCTGCTTCACATTGTTGAAACCGCCGAGTCGCTTTCCAAATAACTTTCACATATGTTCATCTTATTTAGTTGACGTGTCACGCCCAAGACCCATGTTAAGGCCACACTTGACCGTCAAAGGTCAGAAATGTGTGCCATATTGTGTGTCCACTGTCCATTTTGACTATGATGTTTCATTGTGTCAACATTTCACTGTAACGACAATCTGGTTTCATGGGGTGTTGATTGAAATCCATACTTGAGTGAAATTGGTAGGCACTTGTGATATGATTCTACTAAATTAATATTTGTTTAAATATAATTCGATCATTCACTGAAACAAACAAATATTCTATTTATCTTGTGCTGAAAGTATTTTATGATATCAAATGCTGCAACCATGCGCTAGACGGTGCTATAATGTTGCAACCATGCGCTAGACGGTGCTAGAATGCTGCAACCATGTGCTAGACGGTGCTAGAATGATGCAACCATGCGCTAGACGGTGCTAGAATGATGCAACCATGCGCTAGACGGTGCTAGAATGCTGCAACCATGCGCTAGACGGTGCTAGAATGCTGCAACCATGCGCTAGACGGTGCTAGAATGATGCAACCATGCGCTAGACGGTGCTAGAATGATGCAACCATGCGCTAGACGGTGCTAGAATGATGCAACCATGCGCTAGACGGTGCTAGAATGCTGCAACCATGCGCTAGACGGTGCTAGAATGTTGCAACCATGCGCTAGACGGTGCTAGAATGCTGCAAACATGCGCTAGACGGTGCTAGAATGCTGCAACCATGCGCTAGACAGTGCTAGAATGCTGCAACCATGCGCTAGACGGTGCTAGAATGTCGCTTTCAGATGACCATAAATTATGTCATAAAAGATTGACTGCTTGAGTCCGAAAACAATCATGTTCACAACATTGCAGCGACTAATACCACACATGCAAAGCAGTGAGAAATAAAATGTGTTATTCCATTCCTTTTGAACAATGCAATAACACATTTGATTTCACTGATACATTTCTGTGTTTCATTGGGAAGCATAAAATAAAATTGACTACCAATATTTTACTAAAGTATAAACTTTATTTATTTTACAACGATTGTGAAAGAAGCGTTAGCAACTTTTATGTGTGGGAGGATACTGGAGAACCCTGAGAAAACCCACCTGTCCGATCTTGCGACCACCATACTATCTCACATACTCCTGGTCTGAGGATCAAACCCGGGTTGCATTGGTGAGCAGCAAGCGTGCTAACCACTGCGCTAATCGGACAATCTGGTTGCATTGGTTGTTGATGGAAATCCTTACTTGTGTGAAATTGGTGGTCACTTTCGAAATATATGAATGTAATGTACCAGCAGTATTTTATATGTTGTGTTTACAGTTGATAGACAAGACATGTACGTCGCCAACACCCACCTTGGAGCAGCATCTCATGTGGGATGATATCGCCATTCTGGCACGATACCTTCTCATGCTCTCCTTTAACAACTCACTTGATGGTACGTATACCATAGTCTCTCCGTTATCAGACAGTCCACATACAATAACAATATTTTGCTGTCAGATTTTGCCACATTTTCAGTTTATTTATAGCTGGTTTCTAAGACAGAGCACTTGTTTGATTGTGCCCCATGTATAAGCTGGATTACAGGTCCTCTTCTTTTCCTATTTAGCTATTTTTCCAGGTCAATCCCATATGCTAGTAACATGATCTTTGTCCATAAAACAACAGCGGATTTGACTGCATTTCTGTTTTATTTTCAGTTGCCAGTCATTTGCCATTCCTGTTTCACATTGTAACCTTACTGGTATGCACTGGTCCACTGTCATTGCGTGCATCTACACACGGTCTAGTCATCAATATCATCCATTCCCTGTGTACATGTTCGCAGCTACAATTCTCAGGTAACGTGTGTTTGTGTGGTGTGGTGTGGTGTGGTGTGGTGTGGTGTGGTGTGGTGTGGTGTGGTGTGGTGTGGTGTGGTGTGGTGTGGTGTGGTGTGGTGTGGTGTGGTGTGGTGTGGTGTGGTGTGGTGTGGGGTGGGGTGGGGTGGTGTGGTGGTGGGGTGGGGTGGGGTGGTGTGGTGGGGTGGGGTGGGGTGGGGTGGTGTGGTGTGGTGGTGGTGTGTGGTGTGGGGTGGGGTGGGGTGTGGTGTGGGTGTGGTGTTGTGTGTGCGCACGATGTGTGTGTGTCTTTTCTAAACTTTATTTCTTTTACAATGACGGCAAAGCACAGGATATACTAATACAGTGAAACCCCACTAAACTGAACGGCCATTGCACCAGAGGTAATGTTCGGTTTGGAGGGGTTTTCGGTTTAGAGGTGTTTTCATAGTAGATTTCTACTAAATTAACAAATCAACTCTGCAATGAGGAGGCTGAGACATGTTTATAGTTACAGACTAGTAAAGAACGTCAGTTTCATATTTGATCAAGGCAGGTTGCTGTTCTGTTTACAGGTGTAAAATACAGTTGAAAATGTACATATTTGTTTAAAAATCTGTTGCTATTCACAAAACAGGGGTTCTGGTTTATAGAGGGTTTTTTTATAATTAACAAAGAAGGGAAAAATTCGGGACCAAACAATTTGTTAAGTTTGGAGGGAATTCCAAATTTGAAGTGTTCCGGTTTTCAGGGGTTTGACTGTACCAGTAACTTATTTCAAACACTTGCTCCAAATACACAGATTGTTCTTCGTGTAGGAGTGTAGGACCATGGGTTTCTGGTGAAAACCCACTTTCCTAACCTGGCCACTGCCATATCAATTGACATACTATCCACGGCTGGATGTTATAAAAGTTTGCTCTAATATCAAAACTTGAGGTCAAATGATTTAACTGGTTGAGTCTACACACATTCATGCCAGGCATTGGGAGCAAGCTTGTGTTCGTTGAAATTGTGATAGCGCAGTGATAGCGCGTTGGTTTCAGGTGCGAAAGGCCTGGAGTTTGAGCCAGGCTGCAGCCATTACGATTGTGCCCTTAGGCAAGTCTACACACATTCATGCCAGGCATTGGGAGCAAGCTTGTGTTCGTTGAAATTGTGATAGCGCAGTGATAGCGCGTTGGTTTCAGGTGCGAAAGGCCTGGAGTTTGAGCCAGGCTGCAGCCATTACGATTGTGCCCTTAGGCAAGTCTACACACATTCATGCCAGGCATTGGGAGCAAGCTTGTGTTCGTTGAAATTGTGATAGCGCAGTGATAGCGCGTTGGTTTCAGGTGCGAAAGGCCTGGAGTTTGAGCCAGGCTGCAGCCATTACGATTGTGCCCTTAGGCAAGTCTACACACATTCATGCCAGGCATTGGGAGCAAGCTTGTGTTCGTTGAAATTGTGATAGCGCAGTGATAGCGCGTTGGTTTCAGGTGCGAAAGGCCTGGAGTTTGAGCCAGGCTGCAGCCATTACGATTGTGCCCTTAGGCAAGTCTACACACATTCATGCCAGGCATTGGGAGCAAGCTTGTGTTCGTTGAAATTGTGATAGCGCAGTGATAGCGCGTTGGTTTCAGGTGCGAAAGGCCTGGAGTTTGAGCCAGGCTGCAGCCATTACGATTGTGCCCTTAGGCAAGTCTACACACATTCATGCCAGGCATTGGGAGCAAGCTTGTGTTCGTTGAAATTGTGATAGCGCAGTGATAGCGCGTTGGTTTCAGGTGCGAAAGGCCTGGAGTTTGAGCCAGGCTGCAGCCATTACGATTGTGCCCTTAGGCAAGTCTACACACATTCATGCCAGGCATTGGGAGCAAGCTTGTGTTCGTTGAAATTGTGATAGCGCAGTGATAGCGCGTTGGTTTCAGGTGCGAAAGGCCTGGAGTTTGAGCCAGGCTGCAGCCATTACGATTGTGCCCTTAGGCAAGTCTACACACATTCATGCCAGGCATTGGGAGCAAGCTTGTGTTCGTTGAAATTGTGATAGCGCAGTGATAGCGCGTTGGTTTCAGGTGCGAAAGGCCTGGAGTTTGAGCCAGGCTGCAGCCATTACGATTGTGCCCTTAGGCAAGTCTACACACATTCATGCCAGGCATTGGGAGCAAGCTTGTGTTCGTTGAAATTGTGATAGCGCAGTGATAGCGCGTTGGTTTCAGGTGCGAAAGGCCTGGAGTTTGAGCCAGGCTGCAGCCATTACGATTGTGCCCTTAGGCAAGTCTACACACATTCATGCCAGGCATTGGGAGCAAGCTTGTGTTCGTTGAAATTGTGATAGCGCAGTGATAGCGCGTTGGTTTCAGGTGCGAAAGGCCTGGAGTTTGAGCCAGGCTGCAGCCATTACGATTGTGCCCTTAGGCAAGTCTACACACATTCATGCCAGGCATTGGGAGCAAGCTTGTGTTCGTTGAAATTGTGATAGCGCAGTGATAGCGCGTTGGTTTCAGGTGCGAAAGGCCTGGAGTTTGAGCCAGGCTGCAGCCATTACGATTGTGCCCTTAGGCAAGTCTACACACATTCATGCCAGGCATTGGGAGCAAGCTTGTGTTCGTTGAAATTGTGATAGCGCAGTGATAGCGCGTTGGTTTCAGGTGCGAAAGGCCTGGAGTTTGAGCCAGGCTGCAGCCATTACGATTGTGCCCTTAGGCAAGGCATTTAAGTTCCACACATTGCCTCTTCTCTCTACCATGATAGATTCCATCAGGAATGAGATCTCGAGAGTGATTAATATAAGTTGTAAGAACTTGTTTCACAATCAAGCTAAAATAAATTTGAATAAACTAAGCTTGGGTTGCATTGATGAGAACTAAACTGAACAAACTGACCTCCCACGAAACTTTACAAATGGTGTTCTTTTCCTGAAAAGGTGGTGGGTAACTCTGTACTAATTAAATTTCAGTCAACAAAAGTGACCTCCCCTGAAATGATGCAAATGGTAATCTTCATGAAGTACCTGAGATAAAAACAAATATGGTTAAAGTAGTGCCTAAAATTGGAATAAATTAGTACATAGCAATGGAATTATGTCACAATCACACAGTAAATCCTTGACATATCTCAATATGCATTCTCGACAAACATTACTTTGAATATCTAATAATTTCTACCATTTTATTTCAGAAAATACTCTGAAAGTATTGAAAATGAGCTTGGCAGAATTTTCACTGCCCAAGTTTTACCAGCTGTTCGGAATTAGCAAGGTAAAGTCTGCTGCCGTCAGCGCGTTCCGGACGAGTTTCCGACCCGGCGACCGGTCATTTACCATGTCGCCACCGGAACATGAAAAGATGCCCCTGTGTTCACTAGAAACAATTGTTGATGCTCTGCTTGAGATTATGGAGGTATATTTTATACTTTGACTAACCGTACTAGACCACTACTGAGAATTGAAATAATCATATATCTTTGAGTTTGTCATCTTTTTGAACATATTTAACAGAATAATCTAAAAACTCACATTAGCTATGTATTCTATTCTCCGTATTGGTCTATTGTGGTTGGTTGTGTTTTTCCCCCGAATATTAGGATTTTTTCTGTTTTTATCGTTGTTTCCTTTGCTGTGCTAGCAATTTTATTGCACTATCGCTTCTTATGATTATTAAATGACTATATCTCGACAGATCTCCATCATTTAGATTCTCATATCTACCCACTGCCTCATTTAGATTCTCATATCTACCCACTGCCTCATTTAGATTCTCATATCTACCCACTGCCTCATTTAGATTCTCATATCTACCCACTGCCTCATTTAGATTCTCATATCTACCCACTGCCTCATTTAGATTCTCATATCTACCCACTGCCTCATTTTGATTCTCATATCTACCCACTGCCTCATTTAGATTCTCATATCTACCCACTGCCTCATTTAGATTCTCATATCTACCCACTGCCTCATTTAGATTCTCATATCTACCCACTGCCTCATTTAGATTCTCATATCTAACCACTACCTCATTTAGATTCTCACCCACTGCCTCATTTAGATTCTCATATCTACCCACTGCCTCATTTAGATTCTCATATCTACCCACTGCCTCATTTTGATTCTCATATCTACCCACTGCCTCATTTAGATTCTCATATCTACCCACTGCCTCATTTAGATTCTCATATCTACCCACTTCCTCATTTAGATTCTCATATCTACCCACTGCCTCATTTTGACGCTGCTTCAATCACTTTTAGAGTAATAATTTATACTTATATATTTCAAAACGTAAAAGCTTTCCCCCTGTTTCATATTGGACACAATTTGGATGAGAATGGTATAATGAATTGATATCTGTGTTATAGATGTTGTGTGAAGTTTGAGAATGTAGTTATTACTGACCTCTTTTATTTCCAGTGTCAATTTCAGGCGTGTTTGAAAGATATTCGTAATTGTGATTGGCTTCAGCAGTGGACAGATTTATCCAAGAGGTGATTCTTTAACCATTGTCATTAACATCTACACATTTATCCTACCGTATTTATCCAAGAGGTGATTCTTTAACCATTGTCATTAACATCTACACATTTATCCTACCGTATTTATCCAAGAGGTGATTCTTTAACCATTGTCATTAACATCTACACATTTATCCTACCGTATTTATCCAAGAGGTGATTCTTTAACCATTGTCATTAACATCTAGACATTTATTCTACCGTATTTATTCACCTTGACGAACTTGACTATAAGACGACCGCCCCAATTTTGGCCTTAAATCAGCTGTATTTTGGATTGAACTGTGTATAAGACGCATTGAGAAAATGGAAACCACTCAGATGTAAAGATCAAACAAATTAATTAAGCACTGTAAATTATGTCAAATCATAAAGAAATACAATGATAAACAACAAGGAATTTGATTTGCTAAAATGCTATTGACATAGTTCACGTTTACAGATAGAGCTGTGAAAGCCTATGCTTTTGTAATACCCTTTCAGTTATTTCAAAGTTCATCAATTATTGAGTTTGAACACTTTTTTATTTTTATCACTCGCTTATACGATGGGGAAACCACTTTTAGACAATAATTTGGTGACAAAAATCCTGTCTTATATGCGAGTGTGTACGGTACCATCAAAAACTGCCAGTCAGTGCCTAATAAACCTTTTGTGACATCATAACACTGCGTATGATAAACTTCGGGTCATGAATATTCGGTAATCTTTCCTCTCTAAAAGTTCTTTATTATAAGAAGATACGATAAATAGAATATTAGATTACTGTCTTATACATTTACCATCTCTAAGCAACATATGTATTTGTAGCCCTTTCAGCTTTACAACTCGGGGTGAATGATCCAGGGGCATCATGGCCGTCTTATTTCTGGTTTTTGTTATTAAATGATTATGTGACATCCAATGGAATATTCATGTGTTAATCCAGTAGTGATGTTCTATTGCAGATTTGCATTCCAGTATAACCCCGCCCTTCAACCAAGGGCAATAATTGTGTTTGGATGTATAAGTAAATCCGTCACAGATTCAGAGATTAAACAGATGCTGAAAATACTCATGAAGGTATGTATGGTGTAGATATACGATATCGTAATTAAGTCGTCTATGTGGAACGTGAAGTCGTGATTGCACAGTAGTATCGCGATCGCTACAGGTGCGATAGGCCCAGAGTTTGCGCCCAGCTGTAGCCGTTTCGATTGTGCCCTTAGGCAAGGCATTTACATTCCACATTGCCTCTTCTCTCTCCCTCGTGGCGATGGATTCCATCAGGAATATGGTTTCGAGAGTTAATATTGAGAGTTAAGTTGTAGGAACTTGTTTTGCAATCGAGCTAAAATACATTTGTATAAAATTTAAAAAATAATAGTCGTCTTCAAACAATAATATACTTGATATTTAGCCTCATTAGAGTTATTTTAATGGGTATAGTGTGCGCCTCATGACCCAGGGTATGTGAGCTCGAGCCCTCCGGAACCAAGATGATTGTGCCCTTAGACAAGGCACCTAGTCAACATAGGCACCTAGGCATGCCTACCGTTAGCCTGGGAACAGGCGTCAATATATTTTGCCTGATCAGTCAAATAAATATATTTTGACACCGAGACTATTAATTGGGCCGTATTGAGTTTCTGATCATATCAACACCTGGGGAAAAGTGGGGGATTGTCCGTGTAATTATTGACTGGCATTAATCATATTAATAGGCCTATTAGCATGTGACTTAATTAATGACGTACTTGAATCGAAAGCGAGGCACTGCAATGTTGATAAAACTTTATTATTGGCCGCCATTGTTTACGGGTCAACAGAACGATAAATAGTTTTGAAAAGTACAATGTGCGTCTGATTTAAATCGTACTTAGTTCAATTATGCAGAATCGATCCATTACCGTCTAAATGTAATATTTAAATTCCGCCATCTCGTCGATATAACACAGAAACAAACATTATATGTTTGCAATGTAAATGAGTCTACGGGAGCATTCGTGTATTTCGGAAATGATCGTGTATAATCGTGCCTGTTCGGCGATTTCCGATAGAATTCCGTTTCTATATTTAGCGATATTATCTTGTAGAGAAGAGTTGTCTTTCTTCAATTCTACACCCTCATAAAAGTGGGTGTAAGTAGATGGCGCTACGATCCAAAATCCAGTTTCCCCAGGCTGTCATTTTGCCAGAAGTTAAAAAGTGAAAAATCGACAGACTGGAACCCAGGCTAGCCTACCGTAATAAA
This sequence comes from Archivesica marissinica, assembly GCA_014843695.1. Taxonomy (NCBI): domain Eukaryota; kingdom Metazoa; phylum Mollusca; class Bivalvia; order Venerida; family Vesicomyidae; genus Archivesica; species Archivesica marissinica. Next base: position 36,837,393 of record CM026403.1, read on the forward strand.
CCTATTTTATCCTACCTTCATGCGTAATAATGGTCAAAAACAGCATGCCTACCTGTAATAAACTTTGCTTTATTAGTTAGTCAGTGCCTAATAAGTCTTCTGTGACTTCATAACTCGTGTGTACATCGCCATATGTTCACAGGTGCTATGATAATCTTCATGTTATGTTCATGTAATCTTTCCTCTATAAAACATCTTTATTATAAGAAGATAAATAGAATATTTGGTCACTGTCTTATACATTCAATTACTCGTCTCCCAAATTTCTTTTACCGTAATCGTGTATGTATAGGTCGCACTGGAGTATAAGACAGTTAAAAAAACAGAGAAATTCCAGGGGAAAATCTTATTTGCATCTGAAGAAAAGGACCAAATGTCGCGAGAACTAATAATAAATATATAAACACCGGATGTGATTTGTAAGCATTACTAATCGTGATAATGACTCTGGTGTATGACCACTAAATCGTTAATATGCCATATTCTCACTCTGAGCATGACTCTATGTACCCATGTGCTTCGAAGTAGGCGGCTAACTTATTCTCTGGGTACGATCATCTGCTCATGACTTCATTTATGCAATCAGTATAATAGCGTGTTTGACATTAGTCCAAATATTTAGACTTAAAAAATGTGACATTTTACTATCCAGGCATTTTTCAAACTCTAAGCGCTAAACATCAATTACGTCGTTTTTATAAATTAAAATTGTTAACAAGATGAACACACAATTCTGAATTCTGCACAGTCTATAACGTCTCTTGACACAATATTATACATGAAATCAACATTTAAATTTCATGGCAGAGTTTCGCCATTCCAAATCCTCCATTTAGAATATTTAATTATTGCAAAAAACAAAAATAGAAATCATTAGACGAAAATGTTTACAAGATTTATCTCCGTGCCATTACGGTGAACCAAATAAGATTCAGTTTAATATCCAATTGTTCATACGCATGAAATGTACTAAAAAAACATTCTTAATATCTATATTTAGGATTATTCTTAACACCAATGCACACATTTACAACCGTTCATGTCCGAAAAGCTTCAAAATATTGGTCAGAAATCCCACCATCGGATCAGGGCGGAAAGTGCTATGCGAAAATGAGCTGTAACGATAAGACCTCGATATAACAGAGAAAAAACAATTTGTGTTTTACGTTTATTTATTGTCGCTACTGGTTGCCCATATGAGCGACGCCTCCTGAAGAGATTAGTCATTTTAGATTGTTGGAAGATAGTGCAATGATACAGACAGAGACCAATTCCAGAGTCTGGTTCTTTTATGTGCACAGTGTAAAGCACCGACACGAGACCTCGCTTTAATGTCCCATCTGAAAGACTGTTAATTTTATTAGGGTCAGATGGGGGATCGAACCTGCGATCCCTGGATTACCAGTCCAGCGTGTTACCACTCTAGTTTGACATGAGTAAATCTCAACAAGTATTTAAAGTGACTTAATTTCATCATGTCAACACCTAGTCAAACTTGTCAATCTCAACACATTAACAATGATAATTAGCGGCACATACGTCAAACAGCAGTCGGTAATTGGTTGTTTGCAAAACTTGATAAATGTGAACCATCATTAATTTTCCTTCAATAAAAGTTGATTTTGTTGATTTTAATATTTTTAATAATCTATTTTCTATCTAGATTTTCTATTTTTTATCATAAATTAAATAACATTTTTAACTTTGAATAATTTTCTACATGATATAGATATATAGACTCGAACGAAATCCGGAACAAATACTGCACGTTACGGGACTTAGAGAAAATTAGTATGAAACATTTATTTCCCTTTGTTGTATTACGCCATTTGTCCTTTTTTTGAGTCTTTGAAACAATGGAATTTAGTTCTTTTGGATACTATTTTGGAGGAAAAAAAGTGCATCTTATACATAGACGATTACGGTATATTTTCTCCAGCTCGCCTAATAAATTAAAATTGATAGGACAGTAATCTAATATTCTATATAAATGCTACTGTATCGCCGGCAGTCATAATCAATGGGTACTTATTAGGCTCGTCGCCTCACGTTATTTTCTCCAACTCGCTTAATAAATTAAAATTGATAAGATAGCATACTTAATATTCTCTATTTATTAACCAACCATTAGCATTTGAAATAATATGTTGGACATTATATACTCAGCTGCAGTCATCCTAACTCACATTATATACTCAGCTGCAGTCATCCTAACTCACATTATATACTCAGCTGCAGGCATCCTAACTCACATTATATACTCAGCTGCAGTCATCCTAACTCACATTATATACTCAGCTGCAGGCATCCTAACTCACATTATATACTCAGCTGCAGTCATCCTAACTCACATTATATACTCAGCTGCAGTCATCCTAACTCACATTATATACTCAGCTGCAGTCATCCTAACTCACATTATATACTCAGCTGCAGTCATCCTAACTCACATTATATACTCAGCTGCAGTCATCCTAACTCACATTATATACTCAGCTGCAGTCATCCTAACTCACCCCATTTCGACATCCAAAAATATACACGAAGGGAACATGTCAGGTGAGCGTCCATGTGCACTCGAGCTCAAATATATTTGTATAAAAGTTTGTGCAACCATTAACATTTGAAATAAGAACTCAATGTTGTTTTCAGGCATTAGAGTCATTCCAAGATTTGGTTCTTATAGAATCTATTGTGATGTGTTTGACAAGACTACAGCCCATGCTGAGAGCTGTAAGTTTGTTGCTTTTATATGTTGTTAATCGGGGCAACGCCTCCGGAAGTCGTGATAGCACAGTGGTAGCTTGTTGGCTTCAGGTGTGATAGCACAGTGGTAGCTTGTTGGCTTCAGGTGTGATAGCACAGTGGTAGCTTGTTGGCTTCAGGTGTGATAGCACAGTGGTAGCTTGTTGGCTTCTGGTGTGATAGCACTGTGGTAGCTTGTTGGCTTCAGGTGTGATGGCACAGTGGTAGCTTGTTGGCTTCAGGTGTGAAAGCACAGTGGTAGCTTGTTGGCTTCAGGTGTGATAGCACTGTGGTAGCTTGTTGGCTTCAGGTGTGATAGCACAGTGGTAGCTTGTTGGCTTCAGGTGTGAAAGACCCGCAGTATGTAGCTGTTATGATAGTGCCATTAGGCCATGTTACATGTCAGGTGTATATCAACGATACTTAACCCTTTCAACACCACAGACCTCTAAATAGGCTTACAAAAAGTGTAGATCCAGATGAGCCGGCTCGTGACGAGCCGTCTCATCAGGATCTGCACTTTTTGCCAGTGATATGACTATTTTTAGACATAATTACCCATTTTGATAAATGAACTTGTCCAAATGTGATTTTCTGATTCATTTATTGGTTTATGAATATCATGGACCAGTCCATGTGAGTTATTGGTGTTGAATGGGTTAAGAAGCATCCTTGGTTATGTTACATGTCAGGTGTATATCAACGATACTTAAGAAGCATTCTTGGTTATGTTACATGTCAGGTGTATATCAACGATACTTAAGAAGCATTCTTGGTTATGTTACATGTCAGGTGTATATCAACGATACTTAAGAAGCATTCTTGGCAATGTTACATGTCAGGTGTATATCAACGATACTTAAGAAGCATTCTAGGTTATGTTACATGTCAGGTGTATATCAACGATACTTAAGAAGCATTCTTGGTTATGTTACCTGTCAGGTGTATATCAACGATACTTAAGACATTGGTTACCATCTGTATGACTGTTATATTATTAGGGTCAGAAGGGAGAGCTAATCTGCGATTCCTGGAATCTGAGTCCCAATGTGTTAACTACTGGATCATTGACAGGATTTTATGTTTATATCAGCACTACGATGAATTAGCATATGGATTGTGATAGTGAATATTGTCAATCCGAGGGAAAATAATGTCGAGGGTTTTTCGCCGAGGTCGACATTATTTATTTATTTTGTTATATCGATAAAATAATTAACCATTAGTCTATTTATATTTTCTGTTTTACCCAGCGATTTTTCAACAAAACATTCTTCGAGACTACATGAAAACAAGATGACGGCATATCAAATAAAGTCACATTGAAATTAAACGGTAAAGTCTGAGTAGCGTGATTTTGTTCTGAACGAGGCTATTCAGAGATGAGACTCGGGTATGGCACATTTTGCATGGGGTAGTCACATGGCGTATAACAAAACATAATCAATTTCTATAATATATCAAGAAAAAGCATAACTTTGTTGTGTTATATTTTAGGATTCGCCAATACACAAGTTTTTGTTCTGGGTTGCTATCTCTGTGTTACAACTAGACGAGGTGTCGCTGTATGCTGCAGGATTGTCGCTACTAGAACAGAATTTACACACACTTGATAATATCGGTATCCTTGAAAACGATGTAAGTATATGTAACTAACACTCCAGCTTGTCAGTAATGGTACATGTTCTGCTACAGGTACACCTTCTGCTACAGGTACACCTTCTGCTATAGGTACACCTGCTACAGGTACATCTTCTGCTATAGGTACACCTTCTGCTACAGGTACACCTGCTACAGGTACATCTTCTGCTATAGGTACACCTGCTACAGGTACACCTTCTGCTACAGGTACACCTTCTGCTACAGGTACACCTTCTGCTACAGGTACACCTTCTGCTACAGGTACACCTTCTGCTACAGGTACATCTTCTGCTACAGGTACACCTTCTGCTACAGGTACATCTTCTGCTACAGGTACACCTTCTGCTACAGGTACATCTTCTGCTACAGGTACACCTTCTGCTACAGGTACACCTTCTGCTACAGGTACACCTTCTGCTACAGGTACACCTTCTGCTACAGGTACATCTTCTGCTACAGGTACACCTTCTGCTACAGGTACACCTTCTGCTACAGGTACACCTTCTGCTATAGGTACACCTTCTGCTATAGGTACACCTTCTGCTACAGGTACAACTTCTGCTACAGGTACACCTTCTGCTACAGGTACAACTTCTGCTATAGGTACATCTTCTGCTATAGGTACACCTTCTGCTACAGGTACACCTTCTGCTACAGGTACATCTTCTGCTACAGGTACATCTTCTCATCTTCTGCTACAGGTACATCTTCCCATCTTCTGCTACAGGTACACCTTCTGCTACAGGTACACCTTCTGCTACAGGTACATCTTCTGCTACAAGTTCTGTCTGGTTCATTGGAACAGGGTTTGACGTAGCTATGTTTACCTAAAACAGATATATCTATATAATATTATCTACAGCGCTGTAGCTATGTTTACATAAACAGATATATCTATATAATATTATCTACAGCGCTGTAGCTATGTTTACATAAACATATATATCTATATAATATTATCTACAACGCTGTAGCTATGTTTACATAAACATATATATCTATATAATATTATCTACAACGCTGTAGCTATGTTTACATAAACATATATATCTATATAATATTATCTACAGCGCTGTAGCTATGTTTACATAAACATATATATCTATATAATATTATCTACAGCGCTGTATCCGAGTATGTCAATGTTAAATATAATCAGGTGAAGTATTTTTGTACATGTATCTTTGTATGTAAATATGAATAAATTAATAAATGCGTTGCACTATGGCAACTCAAACTCAAGAATGAAAAAAAATTGATTATGCAGACATTTCCTTGTGTGTTTTATGTTAATGCTATATGTTAATGCTATATATGTTGATGCTATATATGTTAATGCTATATATGTTAATGCTATTTATGTTAATGCTATATATGTTAATGCTATATATGTTGATGCTATATATGTTGATGCTATATATGTTAATGCTATATATGTTGTTGCTATATATGTTGTTGCTATATATGTTAATGCTATATATGTTAATGCTATATATGTTAATGCTATTTATGTTAATGCTATATATGTTAATGCTATTTATGTTAATGCTATTTATGTTAATGCTATATATGTTAATGCTATTTATGTTAATGCTATTTATGTTAATGCTATATATGTTAATGCTATATATGTTAATGCTATTTATGTTAATGCTATTTATGTTAATGCTATATATGTTAATGCTATTTATGTTAATGCTATATATGTTAATGCTATATATGTTAATGCTATTTATGTTAATGCTATATATGTTAATGCTATATATGTTAATGCTATTTATGTTAATGCTATTTATGTTAATGCTATATATGTTAATGCTATTTATGTTGATGCTATATATGTTGATGCTATATATGTTAATGCTATATATGTTGTTGCTATATATGTTAATGCTATATATGTTAATGCTATTTATGTTGATGCTATATATGTTAATGCTATATATGTTAATGCTATTTATGTTAATGCTATTTATGTTAACGCTATTTATGTTAATGCTATATATGTCCTCTATTGAGAGATGTCCGTTGTTGGGCTCTATTATGTCAAATGCAATCTTTGTAATGCAAGTTAATAACAAGTTCTGGCACAATCGACGCATAAAGCTATGAACATATTTTGAAGTCAATATCTGGTGATTCTTGTAGCAAACTCATGACCTAGTCTATATAGACGATTAATCGGTTAAACTCATGACCTAGTCTATATAGACGATTAATCAGTTAAACTCCTGACCTAGTCTATATAGACGATTAATCGGTTAAACTCATGACCTAGTCTATATAGACGATTAATCGGTTAAGCTCATGACCTAGTCTATATAGACGATTAATCGGTTAAACTCATGACCTAGTCTATATAGACGATTAATCGGTTAAACTCATGACCTAGTCTATATAGACGATTAATCGGTTAAACTCATGACCTAGTCTATATAGACGATTAATCAGTTAAACTCCTGACCTAGTCTATATAGACGATTAATCGGTTAAACTCATGACCTAGTCTATATAGACGATTAATCGGTTAAACTCATGACCTAGTCTATATAGACGATTAATTGGTTAAACTCCTGACCTAGTCTATATAGACGATTAATCGGTTAAACTCATGACCTAGTCTATATAGACGATTAATCGGTTAAACTCATGACCTAGTCTATATAGATGATTAATCCGGTAAACTCATGACCTAGTCTATATAGACGATTAATCGGTTAACAACTTTGTGCATGCTGTACTATGCCTCACACAAGAGTCGGTTGCCAGTGGTTACGATCTTTAACTCCAAAATCACTTCATGGTTTGAATCTCACTAGCATTATCAACTTATTTCTTGTAGCTTACCTGTCAGTGGTTCTACCAACGTTCATTCCTATGCCTGATATACTCTCTTTCTTGAAAGTCCTCCTTCAATAATCAGGGTTCCGTCTGTCTGAATTTTTGTCTGGCAAAAAGAAATAAACAGGAGCTAATTTGAAAAACGTGGAATTTTATTTTTGCACAACATATTTTATCATGGCTTCAAATATTTAACTATGAACTCTAAGAGCCATAATATAGTTCACAATATTTTTTTCCCCTCAAATTTAGCGCCAGTATTTGTTTTGTGTCGAAATTGGCGTCATTGGCGACCGACATTGGGAACCCTGATAATTAGCTGAACACTTGAAATATGGTGTGGATTCAACCACCGACCAATTTAAACAAAATATATAGGCAACATGTGTGGAATGGTGTTTATTTCAGTCGTTAGAGAGGATTATGATGGAAACGAGAGACCCCCTGCAGTGGCATTTTAAACAACTGGACCATGCAATGGGACTAAGCTTCAAAGCCAACTTTAATTTCGCTCTCGTCGGACATTTGTTGAAAGGTATGTCAATGTTACATTAGTACATTATAATATCGTGCACTGACCAAATGGTGGTATCGGCTTCCTCCAATATGGCTACTTCCCAGTCCGAGGATCAACCGGCAAGTATGTGAGATGGTACGGTGGTCGCCAGATTGGACATATGGGTTTTCTCCAGGTACTCCGGTTTTCTCCCCCACACGAATGACCACACGCTTTACGCTTTCACCTGTGCCAACGAGAGTGATTAATATAAGTTGTTAGAACTTGCTTCGCAATCGTAAAATAAATCAAGTTTAAGCTTAATATGACTACTTGCTAAATGAAGTATGTAGATAGTTGTGATAGCTCAATGGTAGCGTGTTAACTCCAGTTCTAGTAACTAGAGTTTGCGTCCTGCTGGAGCCGTTACAATTGTGCCTTTAGATAAGGCATTTAAATTCCACACTGCCTCTTCTCTCTCACTCATGGCGATGGATTCCATCAGGATTGAGGTCTCGAGAGTGATTAATGTAAGTTTCGGAATCTAGCTAAAATAAAATTGTATAAACTAAATGACATGATGGTCACATGCCATTTGATATTGCATCACGCGCTGGAAGAGACACACCATTGTTAAATGAGGAAAAACATTAGCAAACTAATTAGAGTCCAGTCAAACCTGTCTTAAGCAGCCAGCCAAGGGAATCACAGCAAGTGGCTGCTAAGCACAGGTGGCTGCTTAATAGAAGTCAAATGTATAATAAAACAAATGGCTGCTTAATACAGGTTGGCTGCTAAATGGAGGTGACCACTAACACTGGTGTGACTGTATATATAATACAGGTTGGTTGCTAAATGGAGGTGACCACTAACACCGGTGTGACTGTATATATAATACAGGTTGGCTGCTAAACGGAGATGACCACTAACACCGGTGTGACTGTATATATAATACAGGTTGGCTGCTAAACGGAGGTGATCACTAACACCGATGTGACTGTATCTTTAATTCACAACGTAATAAATGTGACACAAGATGATCCAGGTGGTGATTACTATTAATACCCAACACAGTGTACAATATTTACAATATTTTACTAACATAAGAATAAGAATGGATGATATATATATAGATATAGATATGACTGAGAACTGAATTAATTTGATTTGTAACTTCACTTTGATTTGATTGTTCTTTGCTGCTGTGCTGATTATCTTAAAATTTACTTTGGCATCACTGTTAATTGTCTAAACTAATCTATATCGCCTTACGGTGTGATTTCCGGGTTGACTTGCTGTGCTGGTTTCGTAGTTTTCCGGTCACGTGGTAACTCCGTGTTATTTCCGGTTTGCAGTTTAATCCACTTTATCCACGTTTCCAATGCCTTGTAGATCTGTCGTCGCCAATGTAGCGATTATGTGGTTAGCATCCTTTGACTGCTGGTCCACTCATTGGCAGTATCTCTCGGTTTGCCGTGGCATTACAACCCCACCCAGGTTGCGAGCGGTTTATATCCGCTAAGTGTTGTGACACACACGTGGCTCAAATGTCGCCTTGTCTTGTCCTCTGGCACGTGTCTGTTAATATGTGGCCTATCTGTCTTGTCCTGTCAAGAGTCTGTTAATATGTGGCCTATCTGTCTTGTCCTCTGTCACGTGTCTGTTAATATGTGGCCTATCTGTCTTGTCCTGTCAAGAGTCTGTTAATATGTGGCCTATCTGTCTTGTCCTGTCAAGAGTCTGTTAATATGTGGCCTATCTGTCTTGTCCTGTCAAGAGTCTGTTAATATGTGGCCTATCTGTCTTGTCCTGTCAAGAGTCTGTTAATATGTGGCCTATCTGTCTTGTCCTCTGTCACGTGTCTGTTAATAAGTGGCCTATCTGTCTTGTCCTGTCAAGAGTCTGTTAATGTGTGGCCTATCTGTCTTGTCCTGTCAAGAGTCTGTTAATGTGAGGCGTATCTGTCTTGTCCTGTCAAGAGTCGGTTAATATGTGGCCTATCTGTCTTGTCCTGTCAAGAGTGTTAATATGTGGCCTATCTGTCTTGTCCTGTCAAGAGTCTGTTAATATGAGGCGTATCTGTCTTGTCCTGTCAAGAGTCTGTTAATGTGAGGCGTATCTGTCTTGTCCTGTCAAGAGTCTGTTAATGTGAGGCGTATCTGTCTTGTTCTGCCAAGAGTCTGTTAATATGAGGCGTATCTGTCTTGTTCTGCCAAGAGTCTGTTAATGTGAGGCGTATCTGTCCTGTCAAGAGTCTGTTAATGTGAGGCGTATCTGTCTTGTCCTGTCAAGAGTCTGTTAATGTGTGGCCTATCTGTCTTGTCCTGTCAAGAGTCTGTTAATATGTGGCCTATCCATCTTGTCCTGTCAAGAGTCTGTTAATGTGAGGCGTATCTGTCTTGTCCTGTCAAGAGTCTGTTAATATGTGGCCTATCTGTCTTGTCCTGTCAAGAGTCTGTTAATATGTGGCCTATCTGTCTTGTCCTCTGTCACGTGTCTGTTAATAAGTGGCCTATCTGTCTTGTCCTGTCAAGAGTCTGTTAATATGTGGCCTATCTGTCTTGTCCTGTCAAGAGTCTGTTAATGTGAGGCGTATCTGTCTTGTCCTGTCAAGAGTCGGTTAATATGTGGCCTATCTGTCTTGTCCTGTCAAGAGTGTTAATATGTGGCCTATCTGTCTTGTCCTGTCAAGAGTCTGTTAATGTGAGGCGTATCTGTCTTGTCAAGAGTCTGTTAATATGAGGCGTATCTGTCTTGTCCTGTCAAGAGTCTGTTAATGTGAGGCGTATCTGTCTTGTCCTGTCAAGAGTCTGTTAATGTGAGGCGTATCTGTCTTGTTCTGCCAAGAGTCTGTTAATATGAGGCGTATCTGTCTTGTTCTGCCAAGAGTCTGTTAATGTGAGGCGTATCTGTCCTGTCAAGAGTCTGTTAATGTGAGGCGTATCTGTCCTGTCAAGAGTCTGTTAATATGTGGCCTATCCATCTTGTCCTGTCAAGAGTCTGTTAATGTGAGGCGTATCTGTCTTGTCCTGTCAAGAGTCTGTTAATATGTGGCCTATCTGTCTTGTCCTGTCAAGAGTCTGTTAATATGTGGCCTATCTGTCTTGTCCTGTCAAGAGTCTGTTAATATGAGGCATATCTGTCTTGTCCTGTCAAGAGTCTGTTAATATGAGGCATATCTGTCTTGTCCTGTCAAGAGTCTGTTAATATGAGGCATATCTGTCTTGTCCTGTCAAGAGTCTGTTAATGTGAGGAGTATCTGTCTTGTCCTGTCAAGAGTCTGTTAATATGTGGTGTATCTGTCTTGTCCTGTCAAGAGTCTGTTAATGTGAGGCGTATCTGTCTTGTCCTGTCAAGAGTCTGTTAATATGTGGCCTATCTGTCTTGTCCTGTCAAGAGTCTGTTAATATGAGACGTATCTGTCTTGTCCTGTCAAGAGTCTGTTAATATGTGGCCTATCTGTCTTGTCCTGTCAAGAGTCTGTTAATATGTGGCCTATCTGTCTTGTCCTGTCAAGAGTCTGTTAATATGAGGCGTATCTGTCTTGGTCGCGTTGCTTTTATCAAGGATTTTCACGCCCTACGACTATCACATAAAACACGGACTTTACATGGGAATAGATATAAGCTGGTTATTTAGTGTTTAATAGGGTGACCCTGGTATGTGGTTTTGTTGCAAGCAACTATTTTATTCCTGGCTGCTATGAACCATGAAACGTTTTAAAATGTTCCCCTTTGACATGAAGTTTGGATAAACTTATATCACCATACCTCCACTTAAACTTACACGATCAACTTATACCTGTCTATGTGAATATGTGTTTACATTGATTGTCAAACCCCGTTCTATAAAATGGGAAAATGAGGCCCCAACATAGGGTTATAAATACTATAGCAGTTAATTCAAGAGTCATTTTGTGACAAAATCATTTCCAAGTTGTCATTGTCTGTAATAACTGTGACTTGGGCACACTTGATATAAAAAAAACTACCGTAATATGTTTGTATTTAATAAATGCAGCACATACATGTAAATAACATTTATATACGAAACTGTGGTAAGAAATTACTGATAATAATTGGTACAATGTTGTAATACCGGTACAGTGATAAACTGGTACTCATTTACAATGGTGAGCAGTTTATCCAAGTATTGGTTAATATCCGATTAGTGTGTACCAGTATTGCGGATTAGTGTGTACCAGTATTGTGGATTAGTGTGTACCAGTATTGTGGATTAGTGTGTACCAGTATTGCAGATTAGTGTGTACCAGTATTGCCGATTAGTGTGTACCAGTATTGCCGATTAGTGTGTACCAGTATTGCCGATTAGTGTGTACCAGTATTGCCGATTAGTGTGTACCAGTATTGCCGATTAGTGTGTACCAGTATTGCCGATTAGTGTGTACCAGTATTGCCGATTAGTGTGTACCAGTATTGCCGATTAGTGTGTACCAGTATTGCCGATTAGTGTGTACCAGTATTGCTGATTAGTGTGTACCAGTATTGCCGATTAGTGTGTACCAATATTGCCGATTACTGTGTACCAGTATTGCCGATTAGTGTGTACCAGTATTGCCGATTAGTGTGTACCAGTATTGCCGATTAGTGTGTACCAGTATTGCCGATTAGTGTGTACCAGTATTGCCGATTAGTGTGTACCAATATTGAATACATTCTAATCACGGTAAACACCATCAGCTATCTTTATCGATTGATCTTTATTGGCAGAACGTCTTTGATCAGGTAAATTTGCCGATTGAAATTCATAAATCAGCACTTTGACATAATGAGTGTGAAATACTGCCTATTGAAGGGACCGAAACATGAACTTGATATAACGAGTGTGAAATACTGCCTATTGAAGGGACCGAAACATGAACTTGATATAACGAGTGTGAAATACTGCCTATTGAAGGGACCGAAACATGAACTTGATATACGGTTGCGACAATAAATGTAAAAAATAAATGTCATGAAACATAGTTTCAAAGTAGGGCAGAATGTGTCTTTGTTGTAAACTAGAACTGGCAATGTTGTGAGGAACATACTAGAATTTAGTTTCAATTCTTACAAACTGTTAACCCATTCAACACCAAGTAACTGACATGAACTTGTGCATGATATTTTTAGACTTAATACCGGAAAATTACATTTGGACCTGTTCCTTTATCAAAATTGATAATTTTGTCTAAAAATAGTAAACTTACTGGTAAAAAATGCAGATTCTGATGAGATGGCTCGTCATATGGATGTACACTTTTTGAGAGCCTGTTTAGAGGTGTGTGGTGTTGAAAGGATTAACTAATAGCTGTATAATGTATGTTGCAGGATTCCGACATCCAATCCAGACGACGGTGTCTCGTACCATTCGTGTTCTACATCATCTGTTGGCCATCACAAGTAAACCTCTTGGAAGGTGTGTTACATTTACTATCCACTCCCCTCCCGGGCCGGCACGGTGTTGCATTCCCCATCCCGGGCAGGCACGTTGTTGCATTCCCCCTTCCTGGCTAGGCACGTTGTTGCATTCCCCCTCCCGGGCTGGCACGTTGTTATATTCCCCTTCCTGTGCAGCCACGTTGTTACATTCCCCCTCCCGGGCAGGCACGTTGTTACATTCCCCCCTCCCGGGCAGGCACGCTGTCTGTCAGTTTGTTAGAGTATTGCCCACTTTAATGGAAGGCGTGACTAAGCAGTCCACATTCCGGCGGCTACGCCGTCAAAATATTTGCATATAACTAAAAATCACTTTCAAATGTAATTCTTTGATAACTTGCATACTGTTTCTAGGGGTTGTTCCCTGCCCCCAGCAAATCCCACCCCCCAAGAGTGTCAAATATTCCCATAATATAAACACTTGTCTCAATCTCATGCAACTCCCATAATATAAACACATGTGTCGATCTCCTGCAACTCCCATAATATAAACACATGTCTCGATCTCCTGCAACTCCCATAATATAAACATGTGTCTCGACCTCCTGCAACTCCCATAATATAAACACTTGTCTCGATCTCCTGCAACTCCCATAATATAACACATGTCTCGATCTCCTGCAACTCCCATAATATAAACACGTGTCTCGTTCTCCTGCAACTCCCATAATATAACACATGTCTCGATCTCATGCAACTCCCATAATATAACACGTGTCTCGATCTCATGCAACTCCTATAATATAACATGTGTCTCGATCTCCTGCAACTCCCATAATATAACATGTGTCTCAATCTCCTGCAACTCCCATAATATAACACATGTCTCGATCTCCTGCAACTCCCATAATATAAACACGTGTCTCGATCGCATGCAACTCCCATAATATAAACACTTGTCTCGATCTCCTGCGACTCCCATAATATAACACGTGTCTCAATCTCCTGCAACTCCCATAATATAACACATGTCTCGATCGCATGCAACTCCCATAATATAACACATGTCTCGATCTCATGCAACTCCCATAATATAACATGTGTCTCGATCTCCTGCAACTCCCATAATATAAACACGTGTCTCGATCGCATGCAACTCCCATAATATAAACACTTGTCTCGATCTCCTGCAACTCCCATAATATAAACACGTGTCTCAATCTCCTGCAACTCCCATAATATAAACACGTGTCTCGATCTCCTGCAACTCCCATAATATAACACATGTCTCAATCTCATGCAACTCCCATAATATAACACGTGTCTCGATCTCATGCAACTCCCATAATATAACATGTGTCTCAATCTCCTGCAACTCCCATAATATAACATGTGTCTCGATCTCCTGCAACTCCCATAATATAACATGTGTCTCGATCTCCTGCAACTCCCATAATATAAACACGTGTCTCGATCGCATGCAACTCCCATAATATAAACACTTGTCTCGATCTCCTGCAACTCCCATAATATAACACGTGTCTCAATCTCCTGCAACTCCCATAATATAACACATGTCTCGATCGCATGCAACTCCCATAATATAACACATGTCTCGATCTCATGCAACTCCCATAATATAACATGTGTCTCGATCTCCTGCAACTCCCATAATATAAACACGTGTCTCGATCGCATGCAACTCCCATAATATAAACACTTGTCTCAATCTCCTGCAACTCCCATAATATAAACACGTGTCTCGATCGCATGCAACTCCCATAATATAAACACTTGTCTCGATCTCCTGCGACTCCCATAATATAACACGTGTCTCAATCTCCTGCAACTCCCATAATATAACACATGTCTCGATCGCATGCAACTCCCATAATATAACACATGTCTCGATCTCATGCAACTCCCATAATATAACATGTGTCTCGATCTCCTGCAACTCCCATAATATAAACACGTGTCTCGATCGCATGCAACTCCCATAATATAAACACTTGTCTCGATCTCCTGCAACTCCCATAATATAAACACGTGTCTCAATCTCCTGCAACTCCCATAATATAAACACGTGTCTCGATCTCCTGCAACTCCCATAATATAACACATGTCTCAATCTCATGCAACTCCCATAATATAACACGTGTCTCGATCTCATGCAACTCCCATAATATAACATGTGTCTCAATCTCCTGCAACTCCCATAATATAACATGTGTCTCGATCTCCTGCAACTCCCATAATATAACATGTGTCTCAATCTCCTGCAACTCCCATAATATAACACATGTCTGGATCGCATGCAACTCCCATAATATAACACATGTCTCGATCTCATGCAACTCCCATAATATAACATGTGTCTCGATCTCCTGCAACTCCCATAATATAAACACGTGTCTCGATCGCATGCAACTCCCATAATATAAACACTTGTCTCGATCTCCTGCAACTCCCATAATATAACACGTGTCTCAATCTCCTGCAACTCCCATAATATAACACATGTCTCGATCGCATGCAACTCCCATAATATAACACATGTCTCGATCTCATGCAACTCCCATAATATAACATGTGTCTCGATCTCCTGCAACTCCCATAATATAGACACGTGTCTCGACCGCATGCAACTCCCATAATATAAACACTTGTCTCAATCTCCTGCAACTCCCATAATATAAACACGTGTCTCAACCTCCTGCAACTCCCATAATATAAACGCGTGTCTCGATCTCATGCAACTCCCATAATATAACATGTGTCTCGATCTCATGCAACTCCCATAATATAACATGTGTCTCGATCTCCTGCAACTCCCATCAAATAAACGCGTGTCTCGATCTCATGCAACTCCCATAATATAACATGTGTCTCGATCGCATGCAACTCCCATAATATAAACACGTGTCTCGATCGCATGCAACTCCCATAATATAAACACTTGTCTCGATCTCCTGCAACTCCCATAATATAACACATGTCTCGATCTCCTGCAACTCCCATAATATAACACATGTCTCAATCTCCTGCAACTCCCATAATATAACACATGTCTCAATCTCCTGCAACTCCCATAATATAACACATGTCTCAATCTCATGCAACTCCCATAATATAAACACATGTCTCGATCTCCTGCAACTCCCATAATATAACATGTGTCTCGATCTCCTGCAACTCCCATAATATAACACATGTCTCAATCTCCTGCAACTCCCATAATATAAACACGTGGAATTCACTAAAACACGTGGAATTCACTAAAACACGTGGAATTCACTAAAACACGTGGAATTCACTAAAACACGTGGAATTCACTAAAACACTTGGAATTCACTAAAACACGTAGAATTCACTAAAACACTTGGAATTCACTAAAACACTTGGAATTCACTAAAACACTTGGCTGAATAGCAAATAACAGTTTGCACATTACTTCCAATTTATTCAGCATTTTAAGTTATTTACTAACTGCTATATAAAATGTCTCGCTCATTTCTGGAAGTTACTTAGTCTGTAGGCTACCAATAACCCCCCCTCTCCCCCCATGGGGGGAGGATTGAACAGTATGATTTTCTGATAAAGCATACCAAAAGCTATTATTTCCCATTTTCTGTCATCTGGGTACTGGGGCTTTACCGAGTAACGGAGGTTACTACGTTACCAATTTTGCACATATGTTATGAACACAGTGATATGTATAACATTATATATTGAACTATATGAATGCTATATATTACATTTTAACACTGTTGGATATACACATGTTGAACTGACTGTCCTTACATTGCAGTGAGACCTCCGTAACTTGTTATGTGGCATACTTTACCTAATACATTTTATAGTATAAATTAATACATGAATGCTACAAACGGTCATTCACCAACCAAACATGCATGCTAATCATTTATATAACAGTTTCATCTTGTGAATACACAGTAAATTTAACGTACATGTTGTGTAGTTAGCCATTTTATGTTTTACGTTACCATATTAATCGCTACGTTACAAAATTAAATTAGTAACATACGTTATTTTATGTAGGGTAAATTGTTATAAATATCATTGTTTTTGTTGTTGTAGAATTTTGATTAATTTAATTACTGCAACTGAAAAAATAAGAATGTATGTTATTATACCAGTACAGGTCTTAAGAATGATATTGTGATTAAATGTTCATTACATTGTTTTCAAAAGATGAAGAATTAATTTAGTATATGGTAACTAATTAAACCTTACATAAGGTAAATTAAGTGTTTATTTGCTTATAAAGTTATAATAATATAAATGTTGTAGAGCTACACTATGATCCAATATAAAGTCTAGTATAGATAATACATATTTACTTCCCTTTGTTTGGAATTTGCCATTAACTAAAGAGTTCTTACACTATGCAGTAACCTGAAATACAACACTACCGTATTTAGCTATGTATAGTGCGCACATTTCTTACTGAAATCCTCATCCATTTTATCTACTGCGCATTATACACCAGTACAGACATCAGGACATTTTTTTCCGGACCAAAATTGACCAATATTTCATGAAATTCGACACGAATGGCCCCGCAGTCATTCTATAATTTGTTACAATCGACAAACGTTATAAACTAGCTATTAAAACCAGTTGCCGATAGTCTATATAAATAAATGAAATGAATAAGACCACAAAATTGGCATATATTGTGTTTATTTTGGCAAACTGAAGAATTTAATTGAAATTACTAAATGCATAAAAAATGGCGATTTGATAACATCACATGGTTTTATCGTATGTAATATTTCCCGTACTTTTTGCGTACTTCGCCGCATAAAGCGACACTGCCTCGATATCATAGAGGTAAAGAAACTTTGTAATTATAGTTTATTTGATTTAATATACCGTATGTTTTTAAATACAACATGATTAAAGACACGATGTGTTGGTTATTTTTACGGGAAATATTTACTATGTACAATGCATTGCATAAAAAAACAACTTTGTTTGGCTGCAGTATTTCAATAATTGAATTGAATTGTTTGTAGCGATAATTAATTTCGACAAACCATTCACAATGGGTCCCAGTTAATTAGGTAGGCTACACGTGTTGAGAAGTTTGAGCATGTGCTGACATGTTTGAGAACGATATGCATGTAATTTTCATGAAATCATGCCTGAGTGCGTTACCGTTTCTCGAGTGATTAATATAAGTTGTAAAAATCACGGAGCACAATTTTTAGCGATTCTTGAGAAATGTTAAATTTTGACTTGGAAAATTGCGTTTTTCACATCGGAACTCAGTTATTCCTCCGATTTTCGTGCCAAATCGTGGGTGCGCATTATACACGATAGTGTACTATACATAGCTAAATACGGTACTGCTGGCTCCATAGACAGCATAGAAAGACAGCACAGTTCTGATTGCAGTACATGTATATTATATACCTGATACTTGCCATGATTGCAGTACATGTATATTATATACCTGATACTTGCCGTGATTGCAGTACATGTATATTATATACCTGATACTTGCTGTGATTGCAGTACATTGATATTATATACCTGATACTTGCCGTGATTGCAGTACATGGATAATATATATGTGATACTTGCAGCATTGTACAAGTTATGCCCCCTATTCTTTGTTTTGGACCACCCCAACTATGTCAGATATATTCCCGTTTACCTATTGAGTCTGATGAACTTAAGAAAAATGGTTTTAGCGTCTCTAGGTCATCTGTCCTGTGTTCAAGAAATGCAAGTCAATAACAGACAATAAACATACATGCAAAATGTCAGGGTGGAGTCATTGGATTTAGCAGAAATTATGCGGCCTACTACCGGTGGCGTATGACAGGACACACGAGGACGAAGTATGTTGAGGCAACCCTTGTAGCTACAGATATGACAACTGATGAAGATTCGCTACACAAAGAGCTCCAACCTGCACAAATACACAACCATGAAGAAGCTGTCCAGAAAGTAATGTCTGCTGTAAATGGATTTCTAAACCCGTTCAATGTGTATATCAGAGAAAATCTATACTGCATATCATCTGGAGTTCCAGCTTCCTCTGAGGTTGCCGACAATCTTCTGGCGGTCTTTGATATCGGGCAACGGGCAATGGATGAGTTCATCAACAGGAGGCTAGTTGAAAAGTCTTCTTCCATCACTCAATTTCGAAGACAAATCTCAAGACGTTTATTACAGCGGATAAGACAAAGAAAATTGTCTCGACGAAGAATAGGTTTATTCAGATTAGAGCGGAGCGCAATGTATTTGCCCAACTAGTTCTACTTGCTGTCCAGCACGATATTGTTCTAGAGTTGACCATGTCTTTCACTCTTGGTCCAGTCCCATGATCTCTCGGCACTGCCGATGGCATGCCCGTGAAGATGGAAAAATCAAAGATTCTCGAGTCATCAGCTGAAGTAGTAACTAATTGCCCAAAAGATGATGTTGCCCATGTGATAGATGGCAACGCAATGTTGCAAAGTCTGGTATCATTGCCAGAAACATTCGAAGAAGTTGCTTGCAAGATTTTTAACCGACTGCCGAAATCGGGTAGAGTTGACTTTGTTACAGACACTTACATACCCCATTCCATCAAATCATACGAAAGACGAAGACGCGGTACAACACCAACATTCTTGATTCAAGGACCAAAAGCACCCAGATACCCAGATACCCAGATACCCAGATACCCAGATACTGGACATCGTGCATGACAAATGATGACAACAAATCACAACTGATGCACAACAGATACACATACTGAAGAAAGAATGGGGAACTGACACATACTGAAGAAAGAATGGGAAACTGACACATACTGAAGAAAGAATGGGGAACTGACACATACTGAAGAAAGAATGGGAAACTGACACATACTGAAGAAAGAATGGGGAACTGACACATACTGAAGAAAGAATGGGGAACTGACACATACTGAAGAAAGAATGGGAAACTGACACATACTGAAGAAAGAATGGGGAACTGACAAGTATGCTGGGAAAATAAATGAAAGAGACATCAACTTTGTGGATGGAAATACGTGTGTACAGCACAGAGGAAATGAAAACGGGACAGAAATAGATTCAGCTCCAGTAAATGAACTGCATTCTACCCAAGAAGAAGCTGATACAAGAATTGTTCTACATTGCTCACACATACGCCGCAATATGCCAGATACCACCACTATCATTATACGATCCCCGGACACATGTGTGCTCATATTGCTGGCAAACTACCTGCCTGAAATACAGCGTCCTTTGCTGTTTGATACTGGAACAGGGAATAAACGCCGCCTAATAAATGTTAATGGAATCGTGCAGAGCCAGGGCGAATCGATTTGTTTGATTCTTCCCGCTTTCCATTGTCTGACTAGGTGCGACACAACCAGTGCGTTTGTCAGACGGGGTAAAGTCGTGCCTCTGAGAATGGTTGATAAGAATCAGCCGTATCAGGATACACTGGAAAAAAACAAATGCTCACCACATCTTCTCAAAGAAATTGAAGCCCTTGTATGTGCAAGTTATGGCTATAAAACATATTCCGACATCAACAAACTACGCTACAATATGTTTATCAAGCATTTTAGAGGTCGAGGACATGTCATAAACGTACAAAATGGCATGGACATGAGCCTACTGCCACCATGTAGATCAGCTCTGGAGATGCACATGAGTGAACTATCAAACGTTCATTTGGCTCCATGCTCATGAGTGCATGCCAAACCTTCCACCTGTAGAATAGAGTGGGTGGGCTATTGGGGAAAGTGGAGTTGAGTATGAATGGGTGAATGGAAATATTGTTCCCCAAGAGCTTATTGGAATACTGTCCAAAACTGATGATATTGGACAACCAGAAGATGAAGCAGAAATCAGCAAGTCCTGTTCGAGAATGAGTGACAGTGTGAACGAGTGATTCTTAAGTTAATGACAGTTAATGTGATCAGTATTATCATATACAATTGTGCCATCCTTTAAACCAGTATTATTCTGTTAACAGTATTATGTTATATGTAGTTGTTGTGGTTACAGTATTAGGGATATTGTTGTTGATTTCCTTTAATGGTGAATACTAGTCATTTCAGTAATGTACTTTGTGTATGTGTTTTCTCTACACAGAATTGTATTATGTGCTATGTCTAGCCATGCTCTACAAATAGTATATTATGTGCTATGTCTAGCCATGCTCTACAAATAGTATAGTATGTGCTATGTCTAGCCATGCTCTACAAATAGTATATTATGTGCTATGTCTAGCCATGCTCTACAAATAGTATATTATGTGCTATGTCTAGCCATGCTCTACAAATAGTATATTATGTGCTATGTCTAGCCATGCTCTACAAATAGTATATTATGTGCCACATCTAGACTTAACTCTACACTAGTATATTATGTGCTATGTCTAGCCATGCTCTACAATAGTATATTATGTGCTATGTCTAGTCTTGCTCTACAAATAGTATATTATGTGCTATGTCTAGCCATGCTCTACAATAGTATATTATGTGCTATGTCTAGCCATGCTCTACAATAGTATATTATGTGCTATGTCTAGCCATGCTCTACAAATAGTATATTATGTGCTATGTCTAGCCATGCTCTACAATAGTATATTATGTGCTATGTCTAGCCATGCTCTACAATAGTATATTATGTGCTATGTCTAGCCATGCTCTACAATAGTATATTATGTGCTACGTCTAGTCATGCTCTACAATAGTATATTATGTGCTACGTCTAGCTGCTCTACAATAGTATATTATGTGCTATGTCTAGCCATGCTCTACAATAGTATATTATGTGCTATGTCTAGCCATGCTCTACAATAGTATATTATGTGCTATGTCTAGCCATGCTCTACAATAGTATATTATGTGCTATGTCTAGCCATGCTCTACACTAGTATATTATGTGCTATGTCTAGCCATGCTCTACAAATAGTATATTATGTGCTATGTCTAGCCATGCTCTACAAATAGTATATTATGTGCTATGTCTAGCCATGCTCTACAATAGTATATTATGTGCTATGTCTAGCCATGCTCTACAAATAGTATATTATGTGCTATGTCTAGCCATGCTCTACAAATAGTATATTATGTGCTATGTCTAGCCATGCTCTACAAATAGTATATTATGTGCTATGTCTAGCCATGCTCTACAATAGTATATTATGTGCTATGTCTAGCCATGCTCTACAAATAGTATATTATGTGCTATGTCTAGCCATGCTCTACAAATAGTATATTATGTGCCACATCTAGTCTAGTTTGAAATTAAATACTAGTATTTGTTAAAATAATTATCTTGACGTGGTTTACAAAATTATTTGCATTGCATGCATAATGTTACTTAGAAAATGCTGCTTTGTTAATAATAATTTCATGAATATTTTTGGTAACGTTAAATATTGTAATGTAAATTTACATAAAACATATGTGAAGTTTATGTGCGTAGCTAACAGTCTAACAGTTAATGTGACCAGCATTATGATATACAATTGTGCCATCCTTTAAACCAGTTTTATTCTGTAACAATATTACACTTGTTGTGATTACAGTATTATGGACATTGTTGTTGATTTTGTTTAATGATCACTACTAGTCATGTTAGTATTTTACAGTTATTGTGTATGTGTTTTCTCTAGATATCAACTATATGCTACATGTAGTATTGTGTATGTGTTTTCTCTAGATATCAATTATATGCTACATGTAGTATTGTGTATGTGTTTTCTCTAGATATCAACTATATGCTACATGTAGTATTGTGTATGTGTTTTCTCTAGATATCAACTATATGCTACATGTAGTATTGTGTATGTGTTTTCTCTAGATATCAACTATATGCTACATGTAGTATTGTGTATGTGTTTTCTCTAGATATCAACTATATGCTACATGTAGTATTGTGTATGTGTTTTCTATAGATATCATCTATATGCTACATGTAGTATTGTGTATGTGTTTTCTCTAGATATCAACTATATGCTACATGTAGTATTGTGTATGTGTTTTCTCTAGATATCAACTATATGCTACATGTAGTATTGTTGAAAATTATTGGATGATATTGGCATAGCTTACCAAATTATTTACATTTTATGCATAATGTTGTTTTAATAATAATAATACATTTCATGAACATAGTAACGTGTGTACATTTATGTATAGCATTAATATTAATAACTAACTTTAGATTAATTGGTGAACACATGTCTAGAACACACAGGATAAGAGGGACCACAAAGATTATGAATACTAGATTATTATTTTTTGACCTTGTTTAATGTAACGTAATTAACAAAAATGTAATGTAACACCACCACACTTCATCTAATTAGTTTAAAAATATTACAAATGTTGGAAAATATCAGGCATCTTAAAGCATATGATGTAATTCCTATCTAGTTTTGAAAATGTGAATAAAATACGAAGACGGTGGTAATTCTGTTAAATTTTATATGGTAACGTAGATTACTAATAAAATATGTTACTTATCATATCGAATCCCATGTGAAATGTATTGCTTCTCAAAGTGCATTTACCAGGGAGTAACATAAAAGACTGTATAATGATATCAATGCATTTATATGTAATAAAGTAAGCTTTAAAATATAATCTTTATTATCTCTATTTTAATATAGTAACGTTTTTAAAAGAGCGTAATGTAAAAAATTCCCAATGCGCAGATGGCAGAAAACAGGAAAATACTCCACAGGTATTGGTCTTTCAGAATATCTAGATCTAGAATCCTTCTCCCATGGGGGGAGGGTTCGTCATACTAGCCCTATTTGATCACGCATATATTATACGACGTATTTTCCAAATTTAATAAAAAGGTTACGATAGGGCACCCTTAGCCAATTCACCCATAAAATGCCGAATAAATTGGAGGAATGTGCAAACAACCTAGAATCAGATCAGCCACGTAATAATGCCATGTCTGATCAGGATCTATGTTGTTTGCTATTCAGCCAAGTGTGTTAACTCCACTATCCGAATAGCAAACAGTATAGAGCCTAATCAGATGCGGTGTTATGCCAATCTGGCTCTATGCTG
Organism: Archivesica marissinica; assembly: GCA_014843695.1. Taxonomy (NCBI): domain Eukaryota; kingdom Metazoa; phylum Mollusca; class Bivalvia; order Venerida; family Vesicomyidae; genus Archivesica; species Archivesica marissinica. The sequence continues at coordinate 36,861,568 of CM026403.1, forward strand.
TTTGCAAACGGCACTTTTGTTGTGATTATTGGTTAATTACATTTTCCCAAAATGCAGAGAAATATTACTGAATCATGAAAATATACTTGTTTAGGGACAAGTTCGAAGTAAATCCGCAGACAGTACCGTATTTAGCAGCCCTGGTGTCGGTATCGGAGGAGGTCCGTAGTAGGTGCCACCTGAAACATCGTACCAGTCAATACATGATGACAGACTCGCCATCCAGCGACAGCCTTAGTGCCGAAATATCCCAGGCTCTCCCGAACACAGCTACACCTGCTGGTAGGTACAAAGTTTTCTTTCAAATATTGTAGACTATGCTGAGTTTCAATAAAAAGTTTAAACTTTATTTATTTTACAACGATTGCGAAGCAAGTTTTAACAACTTATATTAATCACTCTCGTTGGCCCAGATGAAAACGTAAATGTCATTCGTGTGGGAGGAAACCGGAGTACCCGGAGAAAACCGACATGTTGTTAGCGGAGTTTCTATGTACAGTCTGTTTGATAGTGCCTCTGTGGTGTAATGTATACGGTGGTCGCCTTGCAGTCGCGAGATTGTGGTGTCCTGAGGCAAGACACTTATATCCACAATGCCTCTTCTCTCTCCGTCCTTATTGTGGTGTCCTGAGGCAAGACACTTATATCCACAATGCCTCTTCTCTCTCCGTCCTTATTGTGGTGTCCTGAGGCAAGACACTTATATCCACAATGCCTCTTCTCTCTCCGTCCTTATTGTGGTGTCCTGAGGCAAGACACTTATATCCACAATGCCTCTTCTCTCTCCGTCCTTATTGTGGTGTCCTGAGGCAAGACACTTATATCCACAATGCCTCTTCTCTCTCCGTCCTTATTGTGGATTCCATCGGGAATGACGTCTCGAGATTAATCTAATGTTGTAAAAGCTTGTTTCGCAATCAAGCTAACATAAAATTGTATAATTATTTTGTTTTTGTTGAGCAGTACAAACATACCTGTCTTAGCTCCATTGCACGCTCGCTAGCAGTGAAAATAACAGTCAAATTATGTTGTGTCATGTGATTAGGAAATGTGTAGTAGTCGTACATTCTAATGTAACTCAGTTTTCAGTTGCAAATAAGAAAAACACATTGTCTGTTACAAGTATTTATAGAATTTATTTTGCTCAACATGTGAGAACATTTTTATTTGTGAATAGTTCGTATTTCTGAAGCATCTCGTTACGGGGAGGGAGAGGGGGGCTGTGAATAGTTCCATATTTCTGAAGCATTTCCCTTCAGGGAGGGAGGGAGACTGTGAATAGTTCCATATTACTGAAGCATTTCCCTTCAGGGAGGAAGGGGGGCTGTGAATAATTCCATATTTCTGAAGCATTTCCCTTCGGGGAGGGAGGGGGCTATGAATAGTTCCATATTTCTGAAGCATTTCCCTTCAGGGAGGAGGGAGGTGTGCTGTGAATAGTTCCATATTTCTGAAGCATTTTCTTACAGGGAGGGAGATGGGGGCTGTGAATAGTTCCATATTTCTGAGGCATTTCCCTACAGGGAGGGAGGGGGCTGTGAATAGTTCCATATTTCTGAAGCATTTCCCTTCAGGGAGGGAGGGAGACTGTGAATAGTTCCATATTTCTGAAGCATTTCCATTCAGGGAGGGAGGGAGGGAGACTGTGAATAGTTCCATATTTCTGAAGCATTTCCCTTCAGGGAGGGAGGGGGCTGTGAATAGTTCCATATTTCTGAAGCATTTCCCTTCGGGGAGGGAGGGGGCTATGAATAGTTCCATATTTCTGAAGCATTTCCCTTCAGGGAGGAGGGAGGTGTGCTGTGAATAGTTCCATATTTCTGAAGCATTTCCTTACAGGGAGGGAGAGGGGGCTATGAATAGTTCCATATTTCTGAGGCATTTCCCTACAGGGAGGGGGCTGTGAATAGTTCCATATTTCTGAAGCATTTCCCTTCAGGGAGGGAGGGGCTGTGAATAGTTCCATATTTCTGAAGCATTTCCCTTCAGGGAGGGAGAGGGGGCTGTGAATAGTTCCATATTTCTGAAGCATTTCCCTTCAGGGAGATAGAGGGGGCTGTGAATAGTTCCATATTTCTGAAGCATTTCCCTACAGGGAGGGAGGGAGAGGGGCTGTGAATAGTTCCATATTTCTGAAGCATTTCCCTTCAGGGAGGGAGAGGGCTGTGAATAGTTCCATATTTCTGAAGCATTTCCCTTCAGGGAGGGAGGGAGAGGGGCTGTGAATAGTTCCATATTTCTGAAGCATTTCACTTCAGGGAGGGAGGGAGGGAGAGGGGGCTGTGAATAGTTCCATATTTCTGAAGCATTTCCCTTCAGGGAGGGAGGGGGCTGTGAATAGTTCCATATTTCTGAAGCATTTCCCTACACGGAGGGAGGGAGAGGGGCTGTGAATAGTTCCATATTTCTGAAGCATTTCCTTACATGGAGGGAGAGGGGGGCTGTGAATAGTTCCATATTTCTGAGGCATTTCCCTACACGGAGGGAGGGAGGGAGAGGGGCTGTGAATAGTTCCATATTTCTGAAGCATTTCCCTTCGGGGAGGTAGGGAGAGGGGGGCTGTGAATAGTTCCATATTTCTGAAGCATTTCCCTACAGGGAGAGAGGGAGGCTGTGAATAGTTCCATATTTCTGAAGCATTTCCCTTCAGGGAGGAAGGGGCTGTGAATAGTTCCATATTTCTGAAGCATTTCCCTTCAGGGAGGGAGGGGGCTGTGAATAGTTCCATATTTCTGAAGCATTTCCCTTCAGGGAGGGAGAGGGGGCTGTGAATAGTTCCATATTTCTGAAGCATTTCCCTACAGGGAGGGAGGGAGAGGGGCTGTGATAGTTCCATATTTCTGAAGCATTTCCTTACAGGGAGGGAGAGGGGGGCTGTGAATAGTTCCATATTTCTGAGGCATTTCCCTACACGGAGGGAGGGAGAGGGGCTGTGAATAGTTCCATATTTCTGAAGCATTTCCCTTCAGGGAGGAGGGAGGGGCTGTGAATAGTTCCATATTTCTGAAGCATTTCCCTTCAGGGAGGGAGGGGGCTGTGAATAGTTCCATATTTCTGAAGCATTTCCCTACACGGAGGGAGGGAGAGGGGCTGTGAATAGTTCCATATTTCTGAAGCATTTCCCTACAGGGAGGGAGAGGGGGGCTGTGAATAGTTCCATATTTCTGAAGCATTTCCCTTCAGGGAGGAGGGAGGTGTGCTGTGAATAGTTCCATATTTCTGAAGCATTTCCTTACAGGGAGGGAGAGGGGGCTGTGAATAGTTCCATATTTCTGAGGCATTTCCCTACAGGGAGGGGGCTGTGAATAGTTCCATATTTCTGAAGCATTTCCCTACAGGGAGGGAGGGAGAGGGGCTGTGAATAGTTCCATATTTCTGAAGCATTTCCCTTCAGGGAGGGAGGGGGCTGTGAATAGTTCCATATTTCTGAGGCATTTCCCTACACGGAGGGAGGGAGAGGGGCTGTGAATAGTTCCATATTTCTGAAGCATTTCCTTACATGGAGGGAGAGGGGGGCTGTGAATAGTTCCATATTTCTGAAGCATTTCCCTTCAGGGAGGAGGGAGGTGTGCTGTGAATAGTTCCATATTTCTGAAGCATTTCCTTACAGGGAGGGAGAGGGGGCTATGAATAGTTCCATATTTCTGAGGCATTTCCCTACAGGGAGGGGGCTGTGAATAGTTCCATATTTCTGAAGCATTTCCCTACAGGGAGGGAGGGAGAGGGGCTGTGAATAGTTCCATATTTCTGAAGCATTTCCCTTCAGGGAGGGAGGGGGCTGTGAATAGTTCCATATTTCTGAAGCATTTCCCTTCAGGGAGGGAGAGGGGGCTGTGAATAGTTCCATATTTCTGAAGCATTTCCCTTCAGGGAGAAGAGGGGGCTGTGAATAGTTCCATATTTCTGAAGCATTTCCCTACAGGGAGGGAGGGAGAGGGGCTGTGAATAGTTCCATATTTCTGAAGCATTTCCCTTCAGGGAGGGAGGGGGCTGTGAATAGTTCCATATTTCTGAAGCATTTCCCTTCAGGGAGGGAGAGGGGGCTGTGAATAGTTCCATATTTCTGAAGCATTTCCCTTCAGGGAGATAGAGGGGGCTGTGAATAGTTCCATATTTCTGAAGCATTTCCCTTCAGGGAGGGAGGGAGGGGGCTGTGAATAGTTCCATATTTCTGAAGCATTTCCCTTCAGGGAGGGAGAGGGCTGTGAATAGTTCCATATTTCTGAAGCATTTCCCTTCAGGGAGGGAGGGAGAGGGGCTGTGAATAGTTCCATATTTCTGAAGCATTTCCCTTCAGGGAGGGAGAGGGGGGCTGTGAATAGTTCCA
>CM026403.1:36866894-36884880 GCA_014843695.1 Archivesica marissinica
TGTGAAATTGACTTGTGCGTGAATTGTCTCCTGGGAATAGAGTATCTGCCCTCAGTAGAACCAGCCCAGTGGAGAGACAAGGGTGATCAGCTGTATATGCCTCAGGAACATGCTGCATATGTCCCCAGGCTGGTATACCAAGGCCAACAAAAAGACTTACCACAGAGTCAGGCCCCCTGCTTCAATGACCCACTGACTCGGCACCAGTTGAGCTACCTGAATGGTGGGGGTGGTAGTGGCAAAACCACACGAGCGATCGAATCGTTCCGCACCAGAGACCCCATGGTGTTCACCCCGACCCACCGTCTGGCCAAAGAGATGCGGGCCAGAGGGGTCAAGGCTCAGACCTACCATAGCTTCTTCCGCTGGAGTGGCCAGACTGACTGGACCCCAGAAAGGATGGGCCAAAAGTACATACCCCGCGTGATCATCTGGGACGAGGTTTGCACTGTCCCAAAGCCAATCCTGGAAGTGTTACTAGACTGGTTAGACCAGAGAGGGGTCCACATCATCTGCTGTGGTGACCAGGGTCAGCCACCACCTATTGCAGGCGAGATGCCACATGACTGGCTGCGACATGCTGCCCACTACTATGAAGAGGTTGAGGTTGACCACAGAGCGAAAGACCCGGCCCTCAAAGCCCTCAAACGGGAGATCCGCCTCCGGCCGGATCGTGTGCAGTGCTCGGCCATGAGAACGGCCCTACCCACCTGCCTCGGATGGGACAGATTCATTGCAGTATGGAAGCCAGGCGACCGTATCTTGACCTCGAGACAGAAGGTGCGCAACCGCGCACAAGAGCTGCTATTCCATTACCATAAGGAGCACTTCCCTGACGAGCCGGTGCCCCTCCTCTATCGCCCAAAAGACACCCGAAGACAACACATTATGGTGACCATCCCAGGGCCTGGTAGGCCAGAGCAGGAAGAGCTCGTCCTCAATGACATCGTTGAGGTGCCTGTCCACTATGCCCAAGAAGTTATGGACGGCAGGTGGGGACAAGAATGGGCTCTCGGCTATGCCATGACAGTCCACTCGAGCCAGGGGCTCACAATCCGCGATCCGCAAAAAGTCTGGATTATAGACGACTATCTCCAATGGTCGAACCTCGCATACCTCGCCGTCAGCCGCGTGGAGTACATGCACCAGCTCGAACGAGTAGTCTGCCCACCGGAAGAGGGTTCCGATGTGGCAGAGCCACTCACTGAGCAGCAGCCCCGCAAAGTCATCCAGAGAAAGCTTGTGGCATACAAGCGCCATGATCAGGCCAAAGGTCTCCAGGGATTCAATCTCAAGGTCGATCACATCCTCGCACTCAAAGACGGCCAGCAGAACCGCTGCGCGGCATGCAACATCGAGCTCATATGGGTATACCAACCCAAAGATACCCAGCAGTTCAGTGTCGACCGGCTGGACAACACCCGAGGCCATACCCGTGACAATATCCGGCTGACGTGCCTGGAATGCAACAGAAAAAGGGGTTACGCGGTTCTCAACGCTTAAGAACCCCATCAGGTGGCAGCACGGTATCAGGAGGCACCACAAGCAGCTCTTCCCGGAAAAACCCCCGCTGAGGGCCATCCAGCAGATAGTAGAGCACGGGCTCGTCAGGCTTGGTAACCGAGCGACCAAGCCGGTATACCCGGAGGGACCACACAGGGTCGGTCGCACGACGACGGCCACCCTCCAGTTCGCCGGGTGGGTAGAGGTAGCGAACGCCAACACCCGAGGGGAGCTTTCGCTCCGACGAGCCAACGGGACGGTGCGACGAAGCTGCGACCACGGATTAGGGCTTTTGTGCCACACTCTTGGCCTTGATCGCATTAGAAGGCTTCTTGCCGGTCAATCTGGTCACTTCGCCGTTCAAAGCCGCAACCACGGTAGGCAGCCGAGCCACCCATTCAGCCGATCGTTCTTCAGACGGAAGTCTCATCTCTTGGGCGTATTGGTGCCCAAAGAGCCGCTCTGCCAGGGTGCGATTGAAACGCTCCACAATCCCTTGGTCTCGATGGATATCTACACGGCCACGCCTGACAGAGACACCGTGTTTGGCCAGCAGTTGGTTCACCGCACCCATGAACTCGCGCCCCGGATCGACCTGAAGCAACTTTGGCCATTTCAGTGGGCTCCGCCTGTAAATCCTTTCAAGGGCGGCTGAGACCTCCTTAGCCTCTTTCGTGGCCAGGGGCTCTGCCTCTTTGTACCGGGAGGCCACGTCAACGATGGTGAGGGCGTACTTGAACGTTTTGCGACCCGCCCTGTCGTGAGGCAGAAATAGGAGGTCGGCCTGGTGGACGTCGTTTGGCACCGGTACGTCGAACTTGGGTCGCGGTATGTGTCGTGGGGCGGGGAGGTAGATCTGCCAGATGGCCTGCTTCTTCAGCCAACCCCGTGTCACATCTTCGGAGACCTTAGCGGCCGCGGCAAGGTTTTTTATGGCTGCGAGCTCCTTCCAGTAACCGCGGGGACTGTAGTATAGCGAGCTAAAATTACTGTCGGTCATGGTATAAGCTAAGCTTGTGACATGGCTGTTTCGCTTTCCAGCGCGCGAATGTATTCTAATAATTCTATGAGTCTCCAACATGCCCTGCGTGTCATCGGATCTAGCAACCCCGTTGTAGCTCTAAGGTCAGTTGGGCCTGATAGGACCCTGGTAGCGAATTTCTGCACAGCAGCGTGATCGGTACGCCAGGACTCCAGGAATCGCCGCGCCGTGTTTATCATAGTATCACCAAGGGGGCCAGGATGTTTGTTTCGCTTGGCACAGTACCCGACTTCAAGCATTGCAAAGTACAGCTCCTCTGGTAAACCCATATCTATATAGAAAGGAAACAAAATCTCAAGCGCGACAATTACTTGGCGAGTTTGTATGCCACGAGGACTATCGCGGTCATCCCCAGGACGGCGAAGACAATCTCACGATCTTTCTGGTCATCGCTAGGTGTATAGAAGTCTGAGAGCCGGGGCTCTCGTTCCGACACCAGCGGCGCGACATGCGGAAATACCTGCGCGTACTCACGGATCGCCGTGTCGACGTCCCGGAAAGTTTGCACGGCATGACCCTGACGGCGGAGTTCTTCGTTAATCCAATCAAGGCGCTCAGCCCGGTTGTTGGACCATGCTGACTGCGCGGCCTGGAGCTGTTCTACAGCTGTGTCGTGCCGTTTGCGCTCCTCGTCAACACCCGAGCTTCGCAGCTTCGAGAATAGGTAGTTGCTACCGCTGAAGGCCAGCGCGTTGACCAGGGCGCCCCCAACTAGCATTGCGATCGAGGCCATCGTTGTTATACATACGTCTACTTCATGATATTTGCAGGTATGATCCCATGTTTAATTAGCATATATTTCGTGGCCATGGCCAGGCCCACATCAAGAACTACCATGCCGACGTCATAGCCATTGAAGTCCAGCTTGGGGGTAGCTGCTTTGAAGGTCATCTTACCCAGGCGTGCATAGCCCACAGCCAGGCCAGATACCACAACCGAATGATACGCCGCATTGGCCAACATTTTTCCGTCAGTAGACATTGTTTTTCTTCGCGCGACTATTGCATATAGAATGGGTCAAGCGAAGTCTTTAAATGACTCGCTGTCGGAACGACAATGTTAGCTCGGGCGGGCATTGGTTTATGCGCCTCCCGCCTACTGTTCACAACAACCCATAAGGCACATGCAAGACCGCCAACGATCCACGTGGTCCAGACCTCGCTACACTGGTACCAGTGTTTCGTCTCGGTTTCCACCGCTGAAACATGCTGCGGGGCGACAACCGTTTGTTCTCCAGCGTTGCCCTGTTCCACCGGGGTGACAGCAACTGAGGGTTTCGATGTTTGCAACGTGGCTTTAGCATCTCTGAGCTCGGCACGTATTTTATCTTCCTTGGCCTTCCGAGAGTTTTTTAGGATCCTTCCGTCGTGTTGTTTGCAGCTTCGCAGGCGTCTCCTCCGGTGTCAGAACTACAGGATCTGTCACTCTCTCCGGTGTAGACATCGTTAGCTATGGTAAGCGGGCATACGTGTCCAAATTGGCAATGCTTCGCAGTGGTTAACGCAGCGGTGAGCGGTGCAAGGTACATGCCATACCTGTGATATAGCTCGCACGTGGCTGTGCTTAACGCGTGGTTGATAAACGGATCAGATTCGAGGTCTGCAACTAGTCTCGGTTGATTTTCTGGTTGTATGGGTAGAAACATACTTGCTACTGTTGCGTAGAACTGAATGACTGCGGCCCCTAAGGTCTTTGTCATCGCAGCCCCGAGTCTCGCTTCATAGCGCGCGTAGAGCTTCTCGATAGTATTATTTGCCATATTGTCAATATGCTCGGTTGTGAGTTGTCGTCCTAGATATTGTTCAGTCTGCCCCCCTGCTGCTAGGGCTGCAAGTCGTTGACGCTTGTTGTCTTGACGGGCGCTCTCGTCTCCCGGCGTCTCGGTAGTCTGGACCGATGTTTCCATCGGCCCATCAATCGGGGGCACGGCATCCATCAACTGATCAAGAAGTTCGTCGCAGTTCATTTTTCTTAGTGCTATCCGTACTCGCCTCTTAAGTCTAACATACTGCCACACGAACCAACCCAATGTGGTGGAAATTATGATCTGGGTGATTAGCAGAATTGCTTCCCACATGCTAAGCTGTGAATAGCACTTTATAAGCAATTGGTTGGTCAGTAAAATTGCTACCCACATACTAAGCTATTGGATAGCACTTTATAAGCAACTGGTTGGTCAGTCTTTAACAGCAGCTTGCTATATTTTGTTCCTGCAAGAGTCTGCCGTATCTTGGCTCGCTCTTCATACGTAGGAATGACATCATTTTCTCGAAGGCATTCTTCGAAGGAGTCACGATCTTTGCAGTGAAAGATCGCGACCCAACGTGTCTGCTCGCGGAGATCCTTCAGAACTGAGTTGTATTTCTGGGTCAACACCCAGACGCTTTGCAGCGCATGCCGTCCGCTGAAGGCCAGTTCTGACAGCATGTCCTTCTTTTTAGTCATAGCTACCTTGGTCGAGCAGTCGTCAATCACGTACAGGGTGGGATCACCCTGGAACATGGTGTAGAATACCCGCAGCCAGGTATGTAAATTTTCACAGGGGTCTAGTATGTAGACCTCGGGATCCCTCCAGATCCAAGGGCGGTTCTGGTAAGTTGCGTTATGCGCAATCGTAGTGCAGAGGATAACTATGTGCCGAAAGATCCCGCGGTAGGGACCCTCGAGCAAGTCCAGTATGAATACAGTTTTACCGCAACCAGTCTGACCGCATATGATGGCCGAGTGGGGGTCGCGGGGTAATAGATCAGTAGAGCGCACTGACGAATCTACCATCTTCAATGTTGAGCTGTGCATCTGTAATAATGTATAGATACACGTTCAATGCGCCATCGGTGTCTGCTTCTTTAGCTATCTGGATTGTTACACCCTCGCTGGCATTCTCCACTCTGCGCCCATTACCATGGAGTTGGTCATCATCGCTGGTCCGCAAATCGAGCCACAATGCGTATTTCGAAGTTAGGAACTCTGCCAGAGAGACGTCCGAGAGTTGTAGGTCTTTGGCTACCGCAGTAACCTCTGGGGCTCGTTTAGAGCCGCATGCAAACTGCTTTTTGGCTTCATCCCACTGCTGGTAGGCGCGCATGCCTTGGCTGTACAGCTGGTTGGGGACACCCTCAAGTGTCACCTCAACCTTGGTAATTTTGGGATTGTAGAAGCTTTCGGTTTCTCTAGCCTCGGCCTCCTCGAACAGCATCAGGATTCCCTTCATCGAGCGGGCCGGGACGTTGATATTAATGTTCCACAGGGTGTCGTTTTTGTTTTTCGTTATTTTGCGATGACGAAGAACTCTGTCATAAAGGATTGCAAGCCGCCCGGTATACTGCTCTCTAATCATCCGTGCGAGGTCGGGCAGCGTGACCATGTCGTACTCCAGTGAAATGTTTTCCACCGCATACGTCGAGTTCACATCTGTAGCGATGAGAACACGGCTATAGTCGTTGAACGTTAGTTCGTATTCCAGGCGGTCTGCCAGTGCGCTTTGATAGAATGGCATGTGGCTCTCCAGCAGCTCAAAGTCGAGTGGGATGTGGTAGCGGTTACCGTATGTCGCAGAAATTGCGTTGTGCGCGGCATCGTTATCTGCCTTGTTACCAGCATCGATTCTAAGTCTGGTTACGTTCCGATTGTTGCTAGTGTCAATGCCCTGATAGACCGCATTTTCGCGCTCTTGTGCAGTCTTCCAGAGATCTTGGTAACAGTAGTAGACATCGAAGTCATCGATAGACATAATCTCATTACCACTGATTTTGATAGTCGTTTTCTTGACTATGGCGCGGCCCAGGTTCTGGACGACGGTTCGATTTACGTCTGTCGACGTCAGTGAGATCGTGAAAGCGAGGCGAACGGTCCCTGGCACAATCACGTCGTTAGCTCCAAGGTTGGGGAAGCGGACCAAGAGCTGCTGGTTCTGGTCAATCGTCGAGGGGTTGTTCGTAATGACCACGCTCTGTCTTATGCCCTTTGCCCCGAGGGGCTCCCGCAGCCTGCGGTATGGATTAAGTTTGCGTCCGTATTGAGTTGAAGCCATTACTATATTGAACCCAAATGCGGTAGCCTTCAATACGATGGCAGACATTGATATGGATGATTTCGTACACGACGATGATGTAGAAGATGATGTAGAAGACACCTATGATACCGGTATGTTGCCTGGCGGGACGCAGGCGTACGAAAATGTCACTCCTGGGGGGGGGCATCGGGCCTCTTAGTCAGGAACTGCTCGGATCCGCCGTAGATGCCTACTACGGCGAACTGGCAGAAAAAGACATGGTCCCGTCGGTTGGCCGTGACTACTCCAAGTTTGAATTGAATCGGTACGGTAGATTGCACTTGAAATCCGCCTCTAACATCGAGATTGTCAATGCCCGCACCGGCGAGCCACTCTCATTAAATACCATTGCCGGGAAGCGAGGTGGCGGCCAAATCATCAGAGACGAGCTTGGATTCACGGATTGGGTGCGAGGTAAAACAATTATATCCGCCCGGGCAGTAGAGGCCCTCCATGCAGCTACCACTGAGCTAGGTGGAGCAGCAGACAAAATAGAAACAGTTGAACTCAACGAGATCCCGCAAGTCGCCACCGATGTTATTCGCACAGTGGAGACGACGTTCACCGATAATCAGATAGAAGACATACACAGCACAATGGATGATCCGCCGTTAAACCTTCGTGAACTCCGCGGGCTTAATAAAACCATGCAGACGGTCCGGGGCGAGCTAACCAACAACCTCGCCAGACTAACGGAGCTCGATAAACATATAGCGCTAGAAAACAGAAAACTAGAAGAGGCTGAACCGGAAGGTAGGGAGCGGATCACTGAGCGCCTGCGGGGGTTGCAGGATGAATGAGCAGCCCGCTTGGAGGCCGCCTCTGCCAACCGGTAGGCGCTCCGTACACAAATCAATCGGATCCGCGAAACTATATCACGGGTCCTCCATGAGGACACCACGCTCGGCGAGCGTCTTCGCACGTTGTTCAGAGATCAGGGCGTCACACTAGTAAGCATTATGACTGCACTCGGGTTTATTGTGAGTACGCTTGTGCTGGCTCTTACAGGCGGGGGTGCTGCGGGGGCCGCTGCAGCGGTTCCCGCTAAGGAGGGCATCAAGGAGTGGGCTAAAAAGGTGTTGAAATATTTTTGTAGGGCACTGGCAAAACTCGCCGGAAAGGCTGCGGCAGCGATTCCTGGCATTATCGGTGGCATTGCCTCCTGGCTCCTCACCTTCTTGAGCAAGACGGCGGGGTGGCTCTCGGAAAATATATGGGCACTGGTCGTTGCCGTCGGCGGGCTACTATATGTTGCAGCCTGGCGCGGCCTAGGTTAGTACATTACTAGGGTAATAGCCAAAGAATTGCCAACCCTGAGATGACGCCAACCACAATGAGCGCATTTTTCTCATCTTCATGCTGTTCTTCATCAGTCGTTCCCGTGGGAACCGCTGCCGGTGGGCCTGGTTCCGACTCGGCAATCTTTTGATGAAGCGGACCGGCGGTGAAGCTCCCGTGAGTTGTTGGTATGACAGCCACCCCGTTGACATCGTCATTGCGACCTAAGGACAGGTTGGAGCTAGCTATCACGATTTCATTGTTGTATCCGGCCTGATGACCGATTCGCAGCAACATGTCGCTCGGTGCCATGTAGAAGCTGTGGCCGAAGACGAAATCTACCTGACTCTTCGCATACTGAAGAACGTCTTGGTACCGCACGATTGCCGATGGGATGTCCACCGATGAGTTTATGGCGTCCTCGACATTCGCTAGAAACTGCTTCTGTGCGTCAAATGCCGTGCCAACTCCCACGATGCAGGACCTCGTCTGTGACTGGGCTCCCAGGAGAGCCCAGACATAGGTCCGGATTGAATCATTCAGGCGGGAAACACCGGCCCGGGTGAACCCGTTTGACTTATCTAGCACAAATGTGCTCCAGGCGCCGTCTACGCCCGGATCCTGCAGAATATGATCAATATGAGCTTTCACCGGAGGAGCGTAATATGCTTTAGCTAGGAAAGGCGTATGAAACTCACCGGGGACCTCAGGACCGAAGGTCGCCGACGACCGATCTAAATTACCGACATTGACCGATAATATTTGTGCGTGGTCTGCCATGCTCGTCCGCGCCCTCGTGCTGTGACTTAGGGTGTAGACATCACCGAGCCCGTTGCTGTTCTGGTAGCTCTTCTGCCGCCAGTCGGGCATCGGACTCACGTCAAACTCTGCGCATATCCGCTCATAGGCCCGTCTGTTGTACGTATTTGAGAAGGGATTATCCTGCGGTAGCGAGACTCGTAATTCGTCTAAAATCCTCCTAATAGTATAGTAGACGTGGAAGATATAGACCGATTGCATCAGCGGTACGTTTTGGGCACCTACACCGTTCAGATGGTCTTCGAACGACGCACCGCAACCGGTCGTGGCACACCACATGGCGAAGTTGAGCTGATTCTGCCAAAACTGCATCGGTGTGTTGTTCCAAGCCTGCGCTACGGTGTCCGTCTTGACAGGAGGTAGCCTGTATTTTCGCCAGATATTCGTAACCTCGGTGTAGAAGACCTCGTTCGGGCCGACCGTGATCATCAGGGTGGTTAGGTTCACGGCCTCAAGCTGGCGTTTATATACACCGCCGGTTTTATAAGTAACCGAAGGATTATAGCCGAAAGTTCTATTTAAAGTATTAGCCATATTTTATTATAACTATATTTCAAACAATCACCGATGTTCAAAGGGGTGAGGCCACAAGCCTCCAACAATATATTGATAACCGCGGCGGGGATCTACGCGTTGGCCTTAGATCAATAACACTTACGGTCGGTTGGTATAATACGATCATAAACGAAGGATTTGGGTACCTAAAAGAGAGTACTGTAACCGCGGTAAAATTATCACCGGGTTTATGGAATTTCGAGGATTTACAAACATTTATAGATACAGAATTTACCGACTTCGCGAGTATCAGCATTTGTAAATCTAATGGAATCGCAACCCTAAATGTCAAACGCGAAAAAATAACTATGACACCTGGTATGTGTGACATACTAGGTATATTTAAAACGTATAACGCTAATAAAGGTTGGTTGGAACCCGGTATATACGTCGGCGAAAAACCGGTAAGTTTTGCCTTAACTAAAACTATTCGAGTGCACTTAGAACAATTAAATACGTCATATAACGTATGTGATGGAGCTCCGAGTACACTCCTTAAGATAATAGACGCGGGAAATGCTTTCTTCGGGGAACCCGTTGTTATAGATTATCCTAATCCAGAATTCAAACATTTGGAACGCGGTTGTATTAACGAATTGGATATTACTATCAGAGATGATAACGGAAGAAAGTTAGACAATCACGAATTTCCGATCTCCGTAGTACTCGAAGTAAAATGAGTATTTACGGGCCGGGTAGTCATAAAGAATATATTAAAGACAACGGTAAATTAAATGATCTAGAAAAACGATTAAATAAATTTATAGCCATAACGTCGTCAAATATATTAGATAAATCCGAATCGGCTAAATTAAATAGTATAGAAAAACAATTAAACGGATTAGTTACCCTAACGTCGACTATATTAAATAAACCCGATTCGGATACTCGTAAATTAAATGCTCTAGAAAAACACTTAGACGGATTAATTGCCGTAACGTCAACTATATTAAATAAACCTAAAAAAGATATTATTACTATATGGGCCGAGGAAAGGGATCCGTTACGCGATGTATTGGGATGGGCATTCGGTAATAGCGCTAATAATAAATATTCCGGATACCCTATTACTATAGCGGGTAGAATTTTACGCATGTCTATTTCTTCCATAAAAACTGGTAGCGGAGGTGATGGTTTAGATACGATTACGGTACATCCCGTAATTAACGGAATTACACAAAAAGAAAGTATTACAAAAATTAAGGACGTTCGATCGGCGTATATAGTTTTTGCTAATCCTATTGAAGTGATGGCGGGTAATGTTATAAACTTTGTAACGACTTCGGCTAGACCGTTAGACGCTATTAGTGTTGTAGCTATAATAGTTGAACTAGATTTATAATATGAAAGAGTAAAAAAAAGATGGCGTTATACCCAACTATACCTATAACGGAAGAGATTAATGTAGATCCCTCGATTTTTAGAATGGGGAGAATCGTAGAGATTCAAACCTTACTACATAACGAACGTAATAATCGGGTAACTATATCTAAAAAATATAAACGATTAGCGAATATCATCGAAGGAGCTAATACAATATTCGCTACGGGTTCTATAGTTAGCGGAGTCGGAAGCGTTACTATAACAACGACGATCGTAGGAACTCCGATAGCTATAGGATTGGGTGTAGCTGCCGCGGCTAGCGGACTTTTATGCATGGTAGGAAGAAAAGTCGTACGCCATCTAGAAAATAAAAGTAAAAAACACGATCGTATAGCGATTGCCGCCCAATCTAAGAAAAACAGTATCGATCTCATAATAAGCGAAGCTATTCGGGATAACGTAATATCCGACCCCGAATTTAAAATAGTATGCGAAGAATGGGATCGATACCAATCCTTAAAAGAGGATATCCGAACTAAATGTAGAGCATCTCCCGATGTATTATCGAAGGCCAACATCGATAAATTAATCACTGACGGTAGATCGGACGAGAGAAAAAAAGTGTTAAAACAACTAAGCGCGTAGTGTGTTATGTATGTGGGGAGGTCCTCTCGAACGTGAAAGTCCTCCCAATTACACGCCTCGAGCAATCCCTAGTGCTCCAGAATATTAAACATTTTCGACTTAAGGGGAAAAAAAGGGTTCTTAAATAATATCTCTTATATTAGGCGCCCGTGGTACGACCAAAAGGCTTAATAATCATTGAGATTCACCCCCGACAGGTAAGTGGTTTGTCATATCTGTTTTGGCACGTAGTGTCTGAGAGCCCTGGGCCGGCGAGGGTTGTGGGCCGTCCCCTGGCTCATATATGGGTGTTTTTTGGCTGTCTGAAATGGGGCTAGGAGCCTCCTCGGCCCAAATTAAGAGGTTTGTTCACCCGGAACATGGAGGGAGGGCTCAACGGGGGGCGCCGAGGCTCCCATTTATTTTGTTACTCACCCCCCCTGCTGAGTAAAATGTGTCGAAGAATGTTGACATAATATTCCAATTAGTTGGGTATATTCCTCGTCGTTTTGGTTATAATATAATAACAAATTTAGGTCGATATTTTAACCCCCCAAATTCGATTATTTGGGAATTAGAACGAGTTGGAGAGCTTTATTTTAATAAAAAAGGGTCCCATTTATTTTGTTACTCACCCCCCCCTGGTTGATATCTCGTAAAGTCTCGTAATGTCTCGGATGTACTATTAATTCCACTGGAGACGTTGCCTGTCGTAATATAGTGCCGTCAATAATTATTGTTGATATCTCGTAAAGTCTCGGATGTACCATTAATTCCTCTGGAGACGTTGCCTGTCGTAATATAGTGTCGTCAATGAGATGTTGCCTGTCGTAATATAGTGTCGTCAATGGTTGATGATATAGTGTATGCTTCCGGCTCTATAGACATAGTGCCGTAGACGTGCGTAGTGTCTCAGACAAACCAATATCTCATATCAATTTACTGCATCAATCTGCGGGCAACATGCATGGCTATTTCTTAGAAACATTAATGGGTAAACATGATTCTTTGGCAAATTTCGGGGAATTTAGTATTTTGCGATGCATTACATGTATTCCTGGAATTCTGTTTTATGTTGGGTCTTTCTTAGAATAAATTTTCTTAGAATAAATTCTCGCTGTAGTATACTATTCGCGACAATTTAACAACTTCGAAATTGCAGTTAAATATTATTTCATTCACGGATTCAAAATAATGTTGTAGAGTGAATTCTAAACAAACGGTACGGACAACACGCTAGAGGAGACGACTAATATACATTCTACATCTGTTATGTCGAGTTCCTTCGGACCGAAGAAAATACTTCGACATAAACGAAGTTTGACTTAACGAAATTCGATATAAACAGATCCAGTTATATGTAAAATGATAGTGTCTGAAACGGGACTTTGATCCGACTTCGAGATTACCGGAGAATTAGACATAACCGACTTTGACATAACGGATGTAGACTGTATATATATAAGGCTCTATGTCTTTCAGTCTATTCCCTTTCTGTAAATTGTTAAGTGTATAATAATTTATGCATAATTTATGTATAATTTATGTATAATGTATGCATAATTTATAATTTATGTATAATTTATGTATAATGTATGTATTATGTATGTATAATGTATGTATACTTTATGTATAATGTATGTATAATTTATGTATAATTTATGTATAATGTATGCATAATGTATGTATAATGTATGTATAATGTATGTATAATGTATGTATAATGTTGTATAATTTATGTATAATTTATGTATAATGTATGCATAATTTATGTATAATGTATGTATAATTTATGTATAATGTATGCATAATTTATGCATAATGTATGTATAATTTATGTATAATGTATGTATAATTTATGTATAATGTATGTATAATTTATGTATAATGTATGCATAATTTATGTATAATGTATGTATAATTTATGTATAATGTATGTATAATTTATGTATAATGTATGTATAATTTATGTATAATGTATGTATAATTTATGTATAATGTATGTATATTGTATGTATAATGTATGCATAATTTATGTATAATTTATGTATAATGTATGTATAATGTTGTATAATTTATGTATAATTTATGTATAATGTATGTATAATGTATGTATAATGTATGTATAATGTATGCATACTTTATGCATAATTTATAATTTATGCATAATGTATGTATAATGTTGTATAATGTATGTATAATGTTGTATAATTTATGTATAATGTATGTATAATGTATGTATAATTTATGTATAATGTATGCATAATTTATGTATAATGTATGTATAATTTATGTATAATGTATGTATAATTTATGTATAATGTATGTATAATGTATGTATAATGTATGCATAATTTATGTATAATTTATGTATAATGTATGTATAATGTATGCATATTGTATGTATAATGTATGTATAATGTATGCATAATGTATACATAATGTATGTATAATGTATGTATAATGTATGTATAATGTATGTATAATTTATGTATAATGTATGTATAATGTATGTATAATGTATGCATAATGTATGTATAATGTATGTATAATGTATGTATAATGTATGTATAATGTATGTATAATTTATGTATAATTTATGTATGTATAATGTATGTATAATGTATGTATAATTTATGTATAATGTATGTATAATGTATGTATAATTTATGTATAATGTATGTATAATGTATGCATAATTTATGTATAATTTATGTATAATTTATGGAGTATCAAAATAATATTGGGAAATAAAATATGCTTAGTAAATGCCAATCTATAAGAATAATAATACACGAACGTGATGTCTAGGGAAATCAAGCTTGACGTTATTAATTAAAAGAGCAATTCAAGAAGTTACCAACTATACTGGAGGACATAGAAAACACACACTTCGATAAGTTTGTTTTTACATGAAAAACAATAACTACATAAATACATAGTTTTAAACATTTTGGAATATTTTTAGTTGTTCTGTGTTTTGTAATAAACAAATATACATGTGATATATCTTGGAATCCTTTATGTAATAATAATCATATAATGTAGGTGTGCGTTTTCTATGTCTTCTAGTATATAATGTAGGTGTGCGTTTTCTATGTCTTCTAGTATATAATGTAGGTGTGCGTTTTCTATGTCTTCGAGTATATAATGTAGGTGTGCGTTTTCTATGTCCTCTAGTATATAATGTAGGTGTGCGTTTTCTATGTCCTCTAGTATATAATGTATGTGTGCGTTTTCTATGTCCTCTAGTACATAATGTAGGTGTGCGTTTTCTATGTCTTCTAGTATATAATGTAGGTGTGCGTTTTCTATGTCCTCTAGTATATAATGTAAGAATGCGTTTTCTATGTCCTCTAGTATATAATGTAGATGTGCGTTTTCTATGTCCTCTAGTATATAATGTAGATGTGCGTTTTCCATGTCCTCTAGTATATAATCAAAGTGTGCGTTTTCTATGTCCTCTAGTATATAATGTAGGTGTGCGTTTTCTATGTCCTCTAGTATATAATGTATGTGTGCGTTTTCTATGTCCTCTAGTATATAATGTAAGTGTGCGTTTTCTATGTCCTCTAGTATATAATGTAGATGTGCGTTTTCTATGTCCTCTAGTATTAATGTAGGTGTGTTTTCTATGTCCTCTAGTATATAATGTAGGTGTGCGTTTTCTATGTCCTCTAGTATAATGTAGGTGTGCGTTTTCTATGTCCTCTAGTATATAATGTAGGTGTGCGTTTTCTATGTCCTCTAGTATATAATGTAGGTGTGCGTTTTCTATGTCCTCTAGTATATAATGTAGGTGTGCGTTTTCTATGTCCTCTAGTATATAATGTAGGTGTGCGTTTTCTATGTCCTCTAGTATATAATGTAGGTGTGCGTTTTCTATGTCCTCTAGTATATAATGTAGGTGTGCGTTTTCTATGTCCTCTAGTATATAATGTAGGTGTGCGTTTTCTATGTCCTCTAGTATATAATGTAGGTGTGCGTTTTCTATGTCCTGTAGTATATAATGTAGGTGTGCGTTTTCTATGTCCTCTAGTATATAATGTAGGTGTGCGTTTTCTATGTCCTCTAGTATATAATGTAGGTGTGCGTTTTCTATGTCCTCTAGTATATAATGTAGGTGTGCGTTTTCTATGTCCTCTAGTATATAATGTAGGTGTGCGTTTTCTATGTCCTCTAGTATATAATGTAGGTGTGCGTTTTCTATGTCCTCTAGTATATAATGTAGGTGTGCGTTTTCTATGTCCTCTAGTATATAATGTAGGTGTGCGTTTTCTATGTCCTCTAGTATATAATGTACGTGTGCGTTTTCTATGTCCTCTAGTATATAATGTATGTGTACGTTTTCTATGTCCTCTAGTATATAATGTAGGTGTGCCTTTTCTATGTCCTCTAGTATATAATGTAGGTGTGCGTTTTCTATGTCCTCTAGTATATAATGTAGGTGTGCGTTTTCCATGTCCTCTAGTATATAATGTAGGTGTGCGTTTTCCATGACCTCTAGTATATAATGTAGGTGTACGCTTTCTGTGTCCTCTAGTATATAATGTAGGTGTGCGTTTTCTGTGTCCTCTAGTATATAATGTAGGTGTGCGTTTTCCATTTCCTCTAGTATATAATGTAGGTGTGCGTTTTCTATGTCCTCTAGTATATAATGTAGGTGCGTTTTCTGGTCCTCTAGTAATATGTATGTGGAATTTCTATGTCCTCTAGTATATAATGAAGTGTGCGTTTTCTATGTCCTCTAGTATATAATGTAGATGTGCGTTTTTATTCCCTCTATTATATAATGTAGGTGTGCGTTTTCTATGTCCTCTAGTATATAATGTAGGTGTGCGTTTTCTATGTCCTCTAGTATATGATGTAGGTGTGCGTTTTCTATGTCCTCTAGTATATAATGTAGATGTGCGTTTTCTATGTCCTCTAGTATATAATGTAGGTGTGCGTTTTCTATGTCCTCTAGTATATAATGTAGGTGTGCGTTTTCTATGTCCTCTAGTATATAATGTAAGTGTGCGTTTTCTATGTCCTCTAGTATATAATGTAGATGTGCCTTTTCTATGTCCTCTAGTATATAATGTAGGTGTGCGTTTTCAATTTCTCTAGTATATACTGTATGTGTGCGCTTTCTATGTCCTCTAGTATATAATGTAGGTGTGCGTTTTCTGTGTCCTCTAGTATATATGTAGATGTGCGTTTTCCATGTCCTCTAGTATATAATCAAAGTGTGCGTTTTCTATGTCCTCTAGTATATAATGTAGGTGTGCGTTTTCTATGTCCTCTAGTATATAATGTATGTGTGCGTTTTCTATGTCCTCTAGTATATAATGTAAGTGTGCGTTTTCTATGTCCTCTAGTATATAATGTAGATGTGCGTTTTCTATGTCCTCTAGTATATAATGTTAGGGTGTGTTTCTATGTCCTCATATATATAATGAGGTGTGCCGTTTTCTATGTCCTCTAGTTAATTAATGTAGGTGTGCGTTTTCTATGTCATATAGTATATAATGTAGGTGTGCGTTTTCTATGTCCTCTAGTATATAATGTAGGTGTGCGTTTTCTATGTCCTCTATTATATAATGTAGGTGTGCGTTTTCTATGTCCTTTAGTATATAATGTAGGTGTGCGTTTTCTATGTCCTCTAGTATATAATGTAGGTGTGCGTTTCTATGTCCTCGTAGTATATAATGTAGGTGTGCGTTTTCTCTATCTATAGCTATATAATGTAGGTGTGCGTTTTTTATGTCCTCTAGTATATAATGTAGGTGTGCGTTTTTCTATGTCCTGTAGTATATAATGTAGGTGTGCGTTTTTCTATGTCCTGTAGTATATAATGTAGGTGTGCGTTTTCTATGTCCTCTAGTATATAATGTAGGTGTGCGTTTTCTATGTCCTCTAGTATATAATGTAGGTGTGCGTTTTTCTATGTCCTCTAGTATATAATGTAGGTGTGCGTTTTCTATGTCCTCTAGTATATAATGTAGGTGTGCGTTTTCTATGTCCTCTAGTATATAATGTAGGTGTGCGTTTTCTATGTCCTCTAGTATATAATGTAGGTGTGCGTTTTCTATGTCCTCTAGTATATAATGTAGGTGTGCTTTTCTATGTCCTCTAGTATATAATGTAGGTGTGCGTTTTTTCAATGTCCTCTAGTATATAATGTAGGTGTGCTTTTTCTATGTCCTCTAGTATATAATGTAAGGGTGCGTTTTCCATGTCCTCTAGTATATAATGTATGTGTCATTTTCCTGTCCTCTAGTATATAATGTAGGTACCTTTTCTATTTCCTCTAGTATATATATAGGTGTTGCGATTTTCCTGTGCCCTCTAGTAATAATGTAGTGTGAGTTTTCCATTTACTCTAGTAAATAATGTAAGTGCGCGTTTTCTATGTCCTCTAGTATATAATGTAGATGTGCGTTTTCTATGTCATCTAGTATATAATGTAGGTGTGCGTTTTCTATGTCCTCTAGTATATAATGTAGGTGTGCGTTTTCCATGTCCTCTACTATATATGTAGGTGTGCGTTTTCCATGACCTCTAGTATATAATGTAGGTGTGCGTTTTCTATGTCCTCTAGTATATAATGTAGGTTTGCGTTTTCTATGTCCTCTATATATAATGTAGATGCGCGTTTTCTATGTCCTCTAATATATAATGTAATTTTGCGTTTTCTATGTCCTCTAGTATATAATGTAAGTGTGCGTTTTCTATGTCCTCTAGTATATAATGTAGGTGTGCGTTTTCTATGTCAACTAGTACATAATGTATGTGTGAGCTTTCTATGT